>JARQOD010000003.1:140825779-141059730 GCA_033576555.1 Oophaga sylvatica
GATCTTCATTATTTCAGCAGAGATCCATCCCATGCCCCTCCCCCCGCCCCGCTGTACACTCAATCTGTGCAGTAACATTGATTCTCAGCATTACTGAGAAAAAATCCAGTTTCGATTTTGGTGCACGAACAGTATCGAACATAACCTCGAACAGCCGGATTTTTTCCAAATCGTTTGGGTTCGTCGAATGGCTCGAACACCGCCCAAAACAGCTCGAATTTGAGATTGGCGAACAATTCGATTTGAACACCGCTCATCTCTACTTGTGGCCAGGGATGATACAGCTCTGTCACAGCACACGGGCTCAAACTGGTGGAGGGTGGGACAAAGTCTCAAACTGGACCATCACATATCCTACCCACGCCACAAATAGTGTGCCCAACCTCAATCAGGGTTTCCACCTCATCATATACATCTTGTCTCCCCTCTTCCTTCTCCTCCTCCGCCTCATCGTCCTATGCTGAATTACCCTCCACATCACTCCCAAGTTGGAAGCTGTGCAGCAGCGCATCGGCAAAGCTGCAACACGCTCTGCTGAAGCTGATCTGTTTACGTGAAATACCCCACACTGCAGCAGAGCTGTGGCAAGGAATAAAACAACAGACCTATCAGTGGTTCTCACCACTGCAACTCCAACCCGGTCTGGTTGTCTGCGATAATGGGCGTAACCTATTTGGCGGCTTTAAAGCTCGGAAAGCTGGTACACGTGCCATGCATGGCTCACATGCTGAACCTAGTGGTGCTGAAATTTATAAAAACATACCCTTACTTGCCATACCTACTTGAGAAGGTGCGCCATATTTGCACCCATTTCCGCCATTCCTCAACCGCTGTTGCCGGTCTTGCAGCGTTTCAAAAGCAATTTAATTTGCCAAACCACCAACTCATTTGCGACCTGCCAACACGGTGGAACTCAACTGTTATGTTTTGGTAGCTGAGGAGGCAGGAGCAAAAACCCGCATAGGCAGCCTAACACCATAGAGGTTGGAAACTAATAGGTTGCAGACCCCTAAACTAACTGCACAACTAGAAGCAGCCATGGGGCGTTCCTACGGTGTCCTAGACGCCTCGTCACAACCGGAGAGATAGCTATCCCTGAAGATGGAAAGAGGAAAGCTAACTGCCCCGGAGTAGACCCCAAAAGAGAAGGAAGCTCCCAAACATATAATGGCGGTTAGACAAGATGAAAATACGAACACAGACAGAAAATAGATTGAGCAAACGCTGGGGCCCAAAACTGTCTAGATAGGACAGCATAGGAGAGAATACTGTCTTCAACCAAGAAAAACCCTAGGAAAAACGCCAACACTTCTGAATCCAAAAACACTGAGACCACACGGTCTCGACCACCTATATCAGATCTCTGGTGTGGACACGTAGCTACCCAGCAGTAAAATATCACAAGAACTGAGCAAATGAACAAATACAAAAAACGAATGGAGACCAGCCAAAGCCCCCCAAAGGGGACCCGGCTGAAGACAAAAAGCAATGCAGCAAAAGCAAGGAATTCAAACCACAGTAAAAAAAAAACTGAAAGAGACTTATCTGAATGCAAGCAGGAGACAGCAGAAAAGCAAGCTGAATTCCAACCTAGACCAGGAAGAACAATTGATCACCGGCGAGGATCATGGGAGGTCAGTTCACTTATATCAGGCCAGTCAGTACCACCTGACAACCACTTGTCAGCTGCAGGTGTAGGACTCTTGGTGTTCCACATAGGTTCAATACCCTCAGCAACCACCAGAGGCAGCTTCAGCTCCGAAGTAGTCTCCAATACGTTCACAACACTCAACATATTATATGTTGGCAAGGATAAGTGAGCAACAGAGGGCACTTGCTGAATACCAGATTAAGCATGCCCGTCACACTGAGACTCAGCCAAGACACATAACAACTATCGAGTGGGTGTGGATCGCTGATATTTATGAGGTGCTTGATAACTTTGAGCACTGCACCAAGCTAGGGTGCGGTGATGAGGATATTATCAGAGTAACCATCCTTATGCTATGTCTGCTAAAAAATTGTTGCTTAATCTAAAAATGGAATCTTTGAGTGCCCAGCAGCTGGGTATGGAGCAAGATTTCACAATGGGTGATCCTACCCAGCCCAGCCAATATCAACAGGCAAGATTGGGGGATGAAGATGATGATGAAGACGAGGAGGGAGAGGACTTCTTTTTCAGTGGTACCAAGGGGACACCTCATGCTACAGAGGGGACTACCAACCCCAGCTTCATGTCTGTCCAGCATGGGTGGGCTGGAGAATAGGAGGTGGAGGAGGAGAGTCAGTGTGAGGAGAGGATGGGTATTGTTCCTCCTTCTGGGGTCACAGAAGATTTGCCTCTTTGCAGCTTGGCACACATGGCACATTTCATATCTGACTGTCTGTGCCAAGACCCTCATGTAATTCACATTTTCAATAGCAACCTATACTGGTTGGCCACCTTTCTAGACCCACGGTACAAGAACAAATTTCCTTCGCTACTGTTGCAGTCACCAAGGAGTTTCACAATTGAATCCTTCAAGAGGGCCGTTGTAGATCATTTGATGGCAACAGCACCCTCAGATACCGCTGTTAGCAGAGGTACCAGCTCTGTACAACAGCATGCATTAATGGGGAGAGACACGCCAAGCAGGTCCAAAAGAGGTGGTGATAAAATGTCCACAAACTGGGCCATCTTCAATAAACCGGGTCATCAGCAAGGACTAGCTGGACCAATAACAATGTCAAGGAGGGAGAATTTGAACAAGATGGTCAACAACTTTCTAAGTGACCATACCTGTGTCCTTCCTGATGCTTCTGTTCCATTTAATTACTGGGTATCCAAGCTGCATAGTTGGCCAGACCTCTCCTTATATGCCTTGGAGGTGCTGGCCTGCCCTGCTGCTAGTGTGATGTCAGAGCATGTTTTCAGTGCCGCTGGGGTAATCATCACAGATACACGCACACGGTCGACTACGGAGAATGCTGACAGGCTGACTCTGATAAAATTTAACAAGGACTGGATTTCGTAACAGTATTTAAGCCCTCCAGATATCAGTATCCCAACCTAAAGTCACCCAAAACGTTATTTGATGCAACTGGTGATCACGTCCGTCCCTTCCCATACAAACCCCTTTTCTTCTTCTTACACATGTTTTCAACTCCTACTTCTGCCACATGTACCTCATGGTCAATAAATTTAAAACAATGTTCCGTTCATTAATATTTCCCATCGAAGGCACTTGTGATGAGACCCTTCTTCCTTCATCAACCATGGTATCATGCCCCTAGGGCTAATTTTTGGAGACACTATGGCTATGCCTGGACACTGGGCACTACAACTACTGTGCTAGTAGTCCTAGCTTCATAATTGTTTGGCCCTTCAGACCTGCCCTGCTTCATTCATCAACCATGATACAGCCCCTTGGTCTAATTTTTGGAGACACTATGGCTGTGCCTGGACACTGGGCACTGCAACTGCTGAGCTAGTAGTCTACTTTAATAATTGTCTGGCTCTTGAGGCCTCCTTCCTGCGTCAACCATGATACAGCCTTTAGGGCTAATGTTTTGAAGACACTATGACTACGCCTGCACATTGGGCACTGCAACTATCGTGCTAGTTTTTGCAGCGTTGCGGCACTGTGATGGGCGCGGTGTGCCCGCCGTCCTGCGCTAATCTCTTCTTGCGGTATTGAGAGCGGGAGGTTTTCGGGGACGGTGTGGATGCCGCATCCCTGGCGCATTACGGGTATCGTTACATAGACGACATCTTCATCATCTGGCAGGGTCCCGAGCCTGGCTTTCTTGACTTCATCCGTGTGCTCAATATGAACAAACGGAACATCAAATTGACATATAAGGTTGGAGCAAATGACATTGACTTTTTGGACATAAAAATCATACTGGGTACGGATGACACTATCCAAACCGATGTGTTTCGCTAAGAAACATCGGTAAATTCTTTACTCCATGCTACATCCGCACATACAGCATCAACAATTCGGGCCATTCCCACAGGTCAACTCTTACGGATGAAACAAATTTGTTCAATGGATGAGATCTTTGAGGGCCAGGCTCAGGACCTGAAACAGCGTTTCCAGGATCGGGGATACAGCATGAGGTGCATCAAAAGGGGCTACTCTCGTGCCAGGGGGACTTCTCGCCACCAGCTACTCACCAAGAAAAACATTGAGATCATTAGGGACCCTCCACTTAGGTGCATTACAACATATAACAACCAGTGGTTGAACATCAGGAGTAGTGTTGAGCATTCCGATACTGCAAGTATCGGGTATCGGCCGATATTCGCGGTATCGGAATTCTGATACTGAGTTCCGATACTTTTGCTATATCGTATACCGGAATCGGAAGTTCCCATAATTCTTTGAGAGGCAGTGTGATTTTATTCAGCCAATGAGGAATCCTAAGAAGTGTGGGCACATCCTGTAATGCTGCAGTCATGTTAACTAATGGCATGGCTGTGATTGGCTGCTGAAATGATGTCAGAATACAGTATAAAAGGCGCCGCTGCCATTTTGGTTTCACACTGCTGTGAATTCAGTTAGGGACAGAACGCTGCTCTTCTGACTCTGAGGGACAGTTAGAGAATGCGTTTTTGTGAATTGTTCTGTAGGCAGGCTATTTGACAAACCGCTGTGTAAAACTTCCTTTTGCCTTGCAGTGCTGTTTTCACAGCTCTCTGTAAGGTCTGTGTGTGAGTGCAGGTGACGCTGCAGTTTGGTCTGCATCCACCGCTGTTTGTAGTCAGCTGCACGTGTCACTCACTGCCTCATTTTTTTTTTTTTTTTTTGCAATTGGTGCTGCTCCATTCAATTTCAATTAACTCTCATCTATTAGTGTGATGCGCTTCCATCCGTATCCAATACATTGGTTGCAAACACTAATAGAAGTACAGAGCGGAGCCTTTCAGAGCTAGTGAACAATAGTGTGCAGTGTTCACGGCTGTCTGGGAGGTCTCTTTGTGAGTGCAGATCACGCTCAAGTTAGTTCTTCAACCACTGCTGGTTGGAGTCTGCTGAGCGTGTCTCACTGCCTCATCCTTTAATTTTTTTGCTAATTGGTGCTGCTCCATTCAATTTCAATTAACTCTAATCTATTAGTGTGACGCGCTTCCATCCGTATCCAATACCTTGGTTGCAAACACTATAGAAGTACATAAAGGAGCCTTTCAGAGCTAGTGAACAGTTGTGTGCAGTGTGCACGGCTGTCTGGGAGGTCTCTTTGTGAGTGCAGATCACGCTCAAGTTAGTTCTTCAACCACTGCTGGTTGGAGTCTGCTAAGCGTGTGTCACTGCCTCATCCTTTAATTTTTTTGCTAATTGGTGCTGCTCCATTCAATTTCAATGAACTCTAATCTATTAGTGTGACGCGCTTCCATCCGTATCCAATACATTGGTTGCAAACACTGTAGAAGTACATAAAGGAGCCTTTCAGAGCTAGTGAACAGTTGTGTGCAGTGTTCACGGCTGTCTGGGAGGTCTCTTTGTGAGTGCAGATCACGCTCAAGTTAGTTCTTTAACCACTGCTGGTTGGAGTCTGCTAAGTGTGTGTCACTGCCTCATCCTTTAAATTTTTTGCTAATTGGTGCTGCTCCATTCAATTTCAATTAACTCTAATCTATTAGTGTGACGCGCTTCCATCCGTATCCAATACATTGGTTGCAAACACTATAGAAGTACATAAAGGAGACTTTTGGCTGGTTTGTGGCCTGCAGGAACAGACAGATTAGTATTACCCTATTTTTTGCACCCTTATCTATTGCATTCTAGTTTCGTGCATTGTAATAGCTACAAAAATTTTGTGAGTGATACTATCGATTGTTCATCGTTTTTTGTCTTAATCACAACCTTTGTTTTTTGTTGGAAAAACAGGAAAAAGTTAATAAAGTTCAGCAAACATTACACTTGACACTTGCTAGCCCACATTAGCTGATATTAAAGTGTAGTCCACACTTAATAAACTTAGTGTTTCTTATGTAGAAATGAAAGTCCAGCTCACCAGTGCAGCATACCAGGAATCGGAGCAAGGAACCGCTGTGTCAGACGTAAAACGTTGCAAAAAGAGAAAATCCAGCTCAACGATGAAGTGAAGATA
This sequence comes from Oophaga sylvatica, assembly GCA_033576555.1. Lineage (NCBI taxonomy): Eukaryota > Metazoa > Chordata > Amphibia > Anura > Dendrobatidae > Oophaga > Oophaga sylvatica. Next base: position 140,831,876 of record JARQOD010000003.1, read on the forward strand.
AAAAAATCTTTATTCACTTGTCATTCCAAATACAGAGGAGTATCAGCATAGATGGTAGCAGATGAATGCGTTATCAACGCGTTTCAGGTGACGCAGCACCCTTAGTCATGATAACAAACACAGTGCAATACAATGCTTATATAGTGAAAAAAAAGGAGTGAACACACCATTAAAATAATTAACATAATTAATTAGAACAACAGGTGGCAGGTGAAAATAAGCAAAGTTAAAAAAAAGGAAACATGACAAAAAGGCAGGAATTGAAGGAATGTGGCACTGTGGGCTATTATTAAGAATATATAAGAACACAAAAGTGCTTCCATATGGTCTCATTATACATATGTTGCAACCTTTATGGACGGTATAATCAACTTTAGTATTATCAATAAATATAGCCCAGAGAACACTCAAACATTCAAAGCAAAGTATATCATTTATATTTGTAATTAATTTATTCAGAGTATAGAGAATTATATGGGGCATGGCTTAGATGTAAAAGACATATAATGGACGCATAACAATTATGAAGAATATTTTCAAAGGAACTAAACTTCATGATATTCATAAATTTACATATATATTGTAGCATTTCAGGGGGTTTAGCTCTAGGATCGCTGTCTGGGTAGACAGAATGGCATGAAAACAGTTCATTCAGACAGCAGTTCTGGTGCAAAACTGGCCGCAACCAGCTTTATTAAAGTCCACAGCAAACAGATTAAAACAAAGCATAAACAGAAAACCTGGGCTTGTCTAGCCTCTAATTACACTTAGATAGATGGCCCTCTCTATCCGGGACCCAGACTCTACCAGTCTGTGCCCAAAACAACACATATCACATATGTTACCAGTATGGAGCTTCACAGATACTCCTCCTTGTGTCTGAAGGCACCTTCCATGTCCAGACTTGAGAGAGATCCACTCCTATTCAGCCGCTCTTCACACGGATTCGCACTGAGACTACTCCTATGTCCAGGGTCCTTCCTGCACCCAAACTGAGATAGCTCAAACACTCTTGGAGACTGCTTCCTTGTGCCAGGACACCTCTCTGTGTCCAGGCTAAAGACAGCTCTAACACCTCTTGGAGACTGCTTCCTTGTGCCAGGACACCTCTCTGTGTCCAGGCTAAAGACAGCTCTAACACTCTTGGAGACTGTTTCTTGTGCCAGGACACCTCTCTGTGTCCAGGCTAAAGACAGCTCTAACACTCTTGGAGACTGCTTCCTTGTGCCAGGACACCTCTCTGTGTCCAGGCTAAAGACAGCTCTAACACTCTTGGAGACTGCTTCCTTGTGTCAGGACACCTCCCTGTGTCCAGGCTAAAGACAGCTCTAACACTCTTGGAGACTGTTTCTTGTGCCAGGACACCTTCCTGTGTCCAGGCTAAACTAGCTCTCAGATTGTGTTTGCAGACACCTACTTCTGGTCTCCTAATTAAGACCTGAGTAGTTTCAGGCTTGTGCTGCAAGTGTGTGCTGAATGTGAGGTGTAGTGACCTTTCTCTACCACTAGGTTTACAAAGCCACACATTTCCCTTATACCTAGGTGAAATGTACACCCCATTCATCACATATTCACTCACTGTCTCACAATATATATATATGAAGAAGAATTATCAGTACACAAGAAAAGATGACAGTGTTTGGATGGTGTCCTGAAAAAACAACATTAACAAATAGTTTCATGGAATACAACTGCATCATTACGAGTTAGGAGAAAAAATGAAATAGACTATGTGAAAAAGACTATACTAAAAGAAGACCCACCCAGACATCAATAAAATTATAATGGAGGGCTTTAAGATATTTTCTAGACGAGCACCATCTCTAGGACAGAGTCTTTCACCCAGCTTTTTGAATACATCTCCAACTCAATCCTCTAATTGGCTTAGTACTAAAGGATTCCATAAATGCGGTACTAAATTGTGCAAAATGTGCAAATATACTAAAAAAAGTCTCATTTTTAGTGATTCAAGTAACAATAGTCATATTTCTATTAAAACTTTCATAAATTGTAACAGCAAAAATGTAGTTTACATGATGGAATGCACTGCTTGCCAATTAAAATATGTTGGAAGTACAAAACGTATGCTTAGAACAAGGATTAGGGAACATATATATGATACAGAAAATGTTAACCCCTTACTGCCATCGGACGTACTATCCCGTCCATGGTACCTGGGCCCGTATGACCGGGGACGGGATAGTACGTCCAGCCCTTTAATGCGACATTGCGACTTAAGTCGCAATGATCGCATTAAAATTCCGACGCCATCTTACCTCAGGAGAGATGACGCCGGCATCCCGGGGTTTGTCACCGCCCACCCTCACTCCCGATCGCTGTGATTGGCTGTTCAATTCTGAACAGCCAATCGCAGTCTTTCTCACTGTTTCAGCCAATCCGATGGGCTGAAACAGTGAGATCCCAGGCTAGAATCGAGTACCGATGTACTCGATCCTAGGCCTGGGCATAGAAAGGAGCAGACCCCCCCTGGATTGGCGCGATCGCTGATCACATCGATCGCGCCAATCGCAGGGCACAGCCGCGGTGTATCCGCGCTGTGCCCTGCCTGTACCTGCCTGGATCGGTGCAGTAATAGCACCGATCCTAGGCCGGAGCCTAGGACAGGCCCAGTAGGGCCTGCAGCTGCTGATTGGCGCGATCGATGTCATCGACGATCGCGCCAATCACAGGGCACAGCAGCGGTGTGACCGCTCTGTGCCCTGCTTCCTGACCTGCCGGTGACCTGTCTAGGAATCGGAGCAGTGAGCTCCGATTACTAGGCCGGTGCCTAGCAACCGGCAAAACAAGGGTCTCCTCTGATTGGTGGGATCGATGTGATCATCGATCCCACCAATGACAGGTCACAGCAGCGATGTGACCGCTCTGTGACCTGTCTGCAAACTGTCTGTGATCTGTGTGACCGCACTGCAGGGGTCCTCACACTTGCTGAGGATTCCTGCAGTGCGGTCACATGCCAGATCTCCTCCTGTGCTGGGCCTTGTGGTGCCACAGTAGCCTGTGACACCACAACTCCTGCTAAGAAAGAAGAGAGAAGAAAGAAGAGAGAAGAAAGAAGAGAGAAGAAAGAAGAGAGACTACAAACGTGAGTTTTTGAGCCCGGATCCCTGCCCGATCCACCCCAATCCCCCCATTCCCCCCTCCTCCCTTCCCTTTCCCCCTCTTTTTACCCCCCCTTTGCGCACATTTAGCAGCCGCCGAGCGTTAATTGGTGACGCAGTTCACCGATCAACACTCGTGCTCGTTTTTCTTTTGCACCCCCCTCCGTGCGCACTTCCAGCAGCCGCGGAACTTTGATAAGTGACACCAGTCACTTATCAGAGCTCGTTCCTGCAGTTTTTTTTTTTTTTTTTCACCCCACTTTCCGCCACTCCCGTGCGCACATCTAGCAGCCGCGGAACTTTGATAAGTGACACCGGTCACTTATCAGAGCTCGTTCCTGCCGTTTTTTTTTTTTTTTTTCACTCCCCTTTCCGCCACTCCTGTGCGCACTTCCAGCAGCCGCGGAACTTTGATAAGTGACACCAGTCACTTATCAGAGCTCGTTCCTGCAGTTTTTTTTTTTTTTTCACTCCCCTTTCCGCCACTCCTGTGCGCACATCCAGCAGCCGCGGAACTTTGATAAGTGACACCAGTCACTTATCAGAGCTCGTTCCTGCAGTTTTTTTTTTTTCACTCCCCTTTCCGCCACTCCTGTGCGCACATCTAGCAGCCGCGGAACTTTGATAAGTGACACCGGTCACTTATCAGAGCTCGCTCCTGCCGTCTTTTTTTTTTTCACTCCCCTTTCCGCCACTCCTGTGCGCACATCCAGCAGCCGCGGAACTTTGATAAGTGACACCAGTCACTTATCAGAGTTCATTCCTGCAGTTTTTTTTTTTCACTCCACTTTCCGCCACTCCAGTGCGCACATCTAGCAGCTGCGGAACTTTGATAAGTGACACCGGTCACTTATCAGAGCTCGTTCCTGCCGTTTTTTGTTTTTTTTCACTTCCCTTTCCGCCACTCCTATGCGCACATCCGGCAGCCGCGGAACTTTGATAAGTGACACCGGTCACTTATCAGAGCTCGTTCCTGCCGTTTTTTTTTTTTTTCACTTCCCTTTCCGCCACTCCTGTGCGCACATCCAGCAGCTGCGGAACTTTGATAAGTGACACCGGTCACTTATCAGAGCTCGTGCCTGCTGGTTTAGACTTTTTTTCACAGGCATTTTTTTCCCTATTCTCTTTCTTTTCTTTTAGCTTTTTCCTTTCAGCATAGTTTGCACCAACCACTATCCCCCCCCACACACACACAGTTATAAATAAAGTTCACACAAAGCACCACATTCACAAAAAAAAGTCCCGCTCGTCACGTTCTTCCCAACAGCGCTATTCAGTGGAGGAGGCATACGCTTTCCTTGCCTCCGACACTGATAGCGAGGGAGAGGATCCCACATTTCTTTACTTTTCAGATTCTTCATCCTCTTCTTCTTCTTCCTCCTCCTCCTCATCTTCCTCCTCGGGTCCTGTGGAACCACAATGCAGACGCCCCAGGACAGAAGATAAGGCAGCGCCCACCCCTGAAAATGAACCAGCGCACCCCTCTTCGGACCCCATATGGACCCCGCCCCCCGAAAATTACGAGCCACTGATTCCTGATTTTGTGGCAGAATCAGGAATCAAGTTTGACACCACAGACCTCAGAGAAATAGACTTTTTCAAAGTCTTTTTCTCTGAGGATTTTATTAACCTCGTGGTGGAGCAAACTAATTTGTACGCTCGGCAATTTTTGGCGCAAAACCCCGTGTCATCATTTTCCAACTGGTCTCCTGTAGACGCAGGTGAAATGATGCAGTTTTGGGGCCTGGTCCTCCATATGGGGATCCTGAAGAAGCCAGAACTTCGGCAATATTGGAGTGTTGATATTTTATACAACACTCCACTGTTCCGAATGGTCATGGCCCGGACGCGTTTTGAGGCCATCCACAAATTCCTGCATTATAATGATAATGCACAGTGTCCCCCACAAAATGACCCCAACTTTGACCGTCTGTTCAAAGTTCGGCCGGTCATCGAACACTTCAGCAAAAAGTTTGCTGAAGTGTACGTGCCCCAAAGGGACATCTGCGTGGATGAGTCCTTGGTTCATTTTAAGGGACGGCTCAGATTCCGCCAGTACCTGCCCAGCAAGAGGGCAAGGTACGGAATTAAACTCTACAAGCTGTGTGAGAGTACCTCAGGGTACACGCACAGCTTTAGAGTTTACGAAGGAAAGGACACCAGGATTGAACCCCCTGAGTGTCCCCCCGTCCTGGGAGTGAGTGGGAAAATTGTGTGGGATTTGGTGCACCCACTGCTGGATAAAGGTTATCACCTTTACACCGATAACTTTTATTCCAGCGTCCCACTCTACAAATCCCTCTCTGCGCGAGGTACCGCAGCTTGCGGTACCGTCAGCAAAAATCAGAGAGGCCTCCTGAAGACGCTACTTGGGCAGATGCTCAGAAAGGGTGAGAGCAGAGCCCAATGTAGCGACCACCTGTTGGTGGTCAAGTACAAGGACAAGAGGGATGTCCTTCTCTTGACCACCATACATGGTGATGGCAGCGCCCTCAGCACTGTACGGGGTACCTCTACACAGGTCCGCAAACCGGACTGTGTACTGGGGTACAATAAATACATGGGGGGTGTTGATCTCTCTGATCAACTCCTCCAACCGTACAGTGCTTTGAGAAAGGCCAAGGTGTGGTACAAAAAGCTGTCCGTGCACATCGTCCAAATGGCAATGCTCAACGCTTTCCTGCTGTCACGATGTGCACGCAACAGCGATACGACGTACCTTCAGTTTCAGGAGGTAGTGGTTAAGGCCCTGATGTTTGGCGATCAGGAAAGAGCGGGCCCCAGTACTTCTGGAACTGAAGGTGCTCGTATCATACCAGGTCAGCATTTCTCGCGGGTGGTCCCGCCAACTGGAAGCAAAGGTGAGCCGCAAAAAATGTGCCGAGTGTGTTACAAAAGGGGAATACGCAAGGACACCACTTACCAATGCGACACCTGCCCCGAAAAACCTGGCCTGTGTATGAAGGATTGTTTCAAATTGTACCACACCTCAATGCACTACTAATTTACTTTACAGGAAAGATTAGTTCCAGAAGGGGGGCACATTTAGAAAAGTTCCTTGGTAGTCTACTTTCCAAAATTATGTCACTTGTGGTTTTTTTTTACTGTTTAGGCACATCAGGAGCTCTGCAAACGGAACATGACGCCCGCAAACCATTCCATCAGTCTGCATTCCAAAACGTCACGACTTCCCTTCTGAGCCCCGACTTGTGCCCAAACAGTTTTTTCCCACATATGGGGCACCAGTGTACTCAGGACAAATTGGACAACAATTTTTGGTGTCCAATTTCTCCTCTTACCCTTGGGAAAATAAAAAATGGGGACTAAAACATCATTTTTGTGAGGATAAAAGTAGGATTTTTTATTTTTACACCTGGGCATTATAAACTTTAGTGAAACACTTGGGGGTTCAAAATGCTCACCACACACCTAGGTAAGTTCCTTAGGGGGTCTAGTTTCCAAAATGGGGTCACTTGTGGGGGTTTCCACTGTTTAGGCACATGAGGGGCTCTGCTAACGGAACATGATGCCCACAGACCATTCCATCAAAGTCTGCATTCCAAAACGTCACTGCTTCCCTTCTGCGCCCTGCCATGCGCCCAAACAGTGGTTCCCCCAACATATGGGTATCAGCATACTAAGGACAAATTGGACAACAACTTTTGTGGTCCAATTTCTCCTGTTACCCTTGGGAAAATAAAAAATTGAGGACTAAAACATCATATTTGTGGAATTTTTTTTTTTTTTTATTCACGCCAGGGCATTATAAACTTTAGTGAAACACTTGGGTTCAAAATGCTCACCACACACCTAGGTAAGTTCCTTAGGGGGTCTAGTTTCCAAAATGGGTCACTTGTGGGGGTTTCCACTGTTTAGGCACATGAGGGGCTCTGCTAACGGAACATGACGCCCGCAGACCATTCCATCAAAGTCTGCATTCCAAAACGTCACTGCTTCCCTTCTGCGCCCTGCCATGCGCCCAAACAGTGGTTCCCCCCAACATATGGGGTATCAGCGTACTCAGGACAAATTGGACAACAACTTTTGTGGTCCAATTTCTCCTGTTACCCTTGGGAAAATAAAAAATTGAGGACTAAAACATCATATTTGTGGAAATTTTTTTTTTTTTTATTCACGCCAGGGCATTATAAACTTTAGTGAAACACTTGGGGGTTCGAAATGCTCACCACACACCTAGATAAGTTCCTTAGGGGGTCTAGTTTCCAAAATGGGGTCACTTGTGGGGGTTCCACTGTTTAGGCACATGAGGGGCTCTGCTAACGGAACATGACGCACGCAGACCATTCCATCAAAGTCTGCATTCCAAAACGTCACTGCTTCCCTTCTGCGCCCTGCCATGCGCCCAAACAGTGGTTCCCCCAACATATGGGGTATCAGCGTACTCAGGACAAATTGGACAACAACTTTTGTGGTCCAATTTCTCCTGTTACCCTTGGGAAAATAAAAAATTGGGGACTAAAACATCATATTTGTGGAAATTTTTTTTTATTTTTATTCACGCCAGGGCATTATAAACTTTAGTGAAACACTTGGGGGTTCAAAATGCTCACCACACACCTAGATAAGTTCCTTAGGGGGTCTAGTTTCCAAAATGGGGTCACTTGTGGGGGTTTCCACTGTTTAGGCACATCAGGGGCTCACAAACGCGACATGGCGTCCGTTTTCAATTCCAGCCAATTTGGTTGAATAGTCAAACGGCACCTCTTCCCTGTTGAGCCCTGCCGTGCGCCCAAACAGTGGTTCCCCCCAAATATGGGGTATCAGCGTACTCAGGACAAAGTTGGACAACAACTTTTGTGGTCCAATTTCTCCTTTACCCTTGGGAAAATAAAAAATTGGGGACTAAAACATCATTGTTGTGGAAAAATATTTTTTTTTTTTTTTTCACGCTCTACATTATAAACTTGCGTGAAAGCATTTGGGGGTTCAAAGTGCTCACCACACATCTAGATAAGTTCCTTAGGGGGTCTAGTTTCCAAAATGGGGTCACATGTGGGGGTTTCCACTGTTTAGGCACATCAGTGGCTCTCCAAACGCAACATGAGCCGCTTTCCAATTCCAGCCAATTTTGGTTTGGAATAAGTCAAACGGCACTCCTTCCCTGTTGAGCCCTGCCGTGCGCCCAAACAATGGTTCCCCCCCAACATATGGGGTATCAGCGTACTCAGGACAATTGGACAACAACTTTTGTGGTCCAATTTCTCCTGTTACCCTTGGAAAATAAAAATTGGGGACTAAAACATCATATTGTGGAAATTTTTTTTTTTTTATCACGCCAGGCATTATAAACTTCTGTGAAACACTTGGGGTTCAAATGCTCACCACACACCTAGATAAGTTCCTTAGGGGGTCTAGTTTCCAAAATGGGGTCACTTGTGGGGGTTTCCACTGTTTAGGCACATCAGGGCTCCAAACGCAACATGGCGTCCTTTCTCAATTCCAGCCAATTTTGGTTTGGAATAGTCCAAACGGCACTCCTTCCTGTTGAGCCCTGCCGTGCGCCCAAACAGTGGTTCCCCCCCCCACATATGGGGTATCAGCGTACTCAGGACAAGTTGGACAACAACTTTTGTGGTCCAATTTCTCCTCTTACCCTTGGGAAAATAACAAATTGGGGACTAAAACATCATGGTTGTGGAAAAAATATGTTTTTTTTTCTTCACGGCTCTACATTATAAACTTGCGTGAAGCATTTGGGGGTTCAAAGTGCTCACCACACATCTAGATAAGTTCCTTAGGGGTCTAGTTTCCAAAATGGGGTCACATGTGGGGGGTTTCCACTGTTTAGGCACATCAGTGGCTCTCCAAACGCAACATGGCGTCCTTTCTCAATTCCAGCCAATTTTGGTTTGGAAAAGTCAAATGGCGCTCCTTCCATTTCGAGCCCTGCCGTGCGCCCAAACAGTGGTTCCCCCCCACATATGGGGTATCGGCGTACTCAGGATAAGTTGGACAACAACTTTTGTGGTCCAATTTCTCCTCTTACCCTTGGGAAAATAACAAATTGGGGACTAAAACATCATGCTTGTGGAAAAAATATGATTTTTTTTCTTCACGGCTCTACATTATAAACTTGCGTGAAGCATTTGGGGTTCAAAGTGCTCATCACACATCTAGATAAGTTCCTTAGGGGGTCTAGTTTCCAAAATGGGGTCACATGTGGGGGTTTCCACTGTTTAGGCACATCAGTGACTCTCCAAACGCAACATGGCGTCCTTTCTCAATTCCAGCCAATTTTGGTTTGGAAAAGTCAAATGGCGCTCCTTCCATTTCGAGCCCTGCCGTGCGCCCAAACAGTGGTTCCCCCCCACATATGGGGTATCAGCGTACTCAGGACAAGTTGGACAACAACTTTTGTGGTCCAATTTCTCCTCTTACCCTTGGGAAAATAACAAATTGGGAACTAAAACATCATGTTGTGGAAAAAATATGATTTTTTTTCTTCACGGCTCTACATTTAAACTTGCGTGAAGCATTTGGGGTTTCAAAGTGCTCATCACTCATCTAGATAAGTTCCTTAGGGGTCTAGTTTCCAAAATGGGTCACATGTGGGGGATTTCCACTGTTTAGGCACATCAGGTTATCTCCAAACGCGACATGGCGTCCAATCTCAATTCCACCAATTTTAGTTTGGGAAAGTCAATGGCGCTCCTTCCATCCTAAGCCCTTCCGTGCACCAAACAGTGGTTTTCCCCAACATATAGGGTATTGGCGTACTCAGGAGAAATGGCACAACAACTTAATCAGTCCATTTTCTCCTTTTTCCCTTGTGAAAATAAAAAAAATGTTTGTAATAGATCATTTTGTGACTAAAAGTAAAATGTTCATTTTTTCCTTTCACATTGCTTCAGCTCCTGTGAAGCACCTGAAGGGTTAATAATCTTCTTGATTGTGGTTTTGAGTACCTTGAGGGGTGCAGTTTTTAGAATGGTGTCATTTTTGGCATTTTCTACCATATAGATCCCTCAAAGTGACTTCAAATGTGAGGTGGTCCCTAAAAAACATGGCTTTGTAAATTTTGTTGTAAAAATGAGAAATCGCTGGTCAACTTTTAACCCTTATAACTTCCTAACAAATAAAAATTTTGTTTTCAAAATTGTGCTGATGTAAAGCAGACATGTTAGAAATGTTATTTCTTAACTATTTTGTGTGACATATTTCTCTGTTTTAAGGGAATAAAAATTAAAAGTTTGAAAATTGCAAAATTTTCAAAATTTTCGCCATATTTGCGTTTTTTTCAAAAATAAACGCAAGGTATATGGAAGAAATTTTACCACTAACCTGAAGTACAATATGTCACGAGAAAACAATCTCAGAATCGCGAATATCCGTTGAAGCGTTCCAGAGTTATAACCTCATAAAGAGACAGTGGTCAGAATTGTAAAAATTGGCCCGGTCATTAACGTGCAAACCACCCTTGGGGGTGAAGGGGTTAATATCAATAAAAATTCATCACATGTTTCAATACAGTAAAGATGTATATCTTCGTACCGTGTTAGCCAGTAGATAGAAAAATATTTAGAGTTGAGAGTCCTCAGTGGTTGATACCTTTTAATGGTTAACTGAAAAGATGGTAACAAATTGCAAGCTTTCGAGACTACTCAGGTCTCTTCATCAGGCTGATCTAATACAAAATCTGAAGAATCACATATTTATACACAAAAACACAGAAAAAATGCAATAGGTAAGACAAGTGACGTGAAGCAGAATAGTCATTATGGCAGAGGGATGAGCATAAATATTGGAACAGTTCATAGATAAGGAGAGAAAGTTTTATTACCCTCTGATTGGGGTCTGGTAATGTTTTGTGATGTTTTCACAGGGTATTTGGAGTAAATTCCTTAATTGATGTAATAGGCCATAAAACCATGTGACAGGTTCATTCCAGCATTAAGAGTGTCAAAGGTCACCATCAATTTGTATTCGCAAATTCTTCTCTGTCTCTGAGATGTGAATCTGCTTCTTAGTACCAGTATTTACATATCTGACATGCTATGATCAGGGGAGCAAAAATGTTTTGCCACAGGTAGATCCATTCTTTTTTCTCTTATTGTGTGGCGATGAGAATTCATCCTTGTTCTCAGTTTTTGCCCGGTCTCCCCCACATACAGACCCCCAGTTGGACATTTAGTACATATAATTAGGTACACAACATTAGATGTGATGCAGCTGAAAGTACCTGGTATCTTGTAGTCCTGATGTGAGTTGGGGATCTTTATCTTGTCCGTGGTCATTATAAATTGGCAGGTTTTGCATTTCTTCTGATTGCAAGGCAAGGTTCCTGCAGCTGTTGGGAGGACAGGGAACTCCTGACAATGATAATGAGACCGGGCAAAAACTGAGAACAAGGATGAATTCTCATCGCCACACAATAAGAGAAAAAAGAATGGATCTACCTGTGGCAAAACATTTTTGCTCCCCTGATCATAGCATGTCAGATATGAAAATACTGGTACTAAGAAGCAGATTCACATCTCAGAGACAGAGAAGAATTTGCGAATACAAATTGATGGTGACCTTTGACACTCTTAATGCTGGAATGAACCTGTCACATGGTTTTATGGCCTATTACATCAATTAAGGAATTTACTCCAAATACCCTGTGAAAACATCACAAAACATTACCAGACCCCAATCAGAGGTAATAAAACTTTCTCTCCTTATCTATGAACTGTTCCAATATTTATGCTCATCCCTCTGCCATAATGACTATTCTGCTTCACGTCACTTGTCTTACCTATTGCATTTTTTCTGTGTTTTTGTGTATAAATATGTGATTCTTCAGATTTTGTATTAGTTCAGCCTGATGAAGAGACCTGAGTAGTCTCGAAAGCTTGCAATTTGTTACCATTAGTGTTGAGCATTCCGATACCGCAAGTATCGGGTATCGGCCGATATTCGCTGTATCGGAATTCCGATACTTAGTTCCGATATTTTTCCAATATCGTATACCGGAATCGGAAGTTCCCATAATTCTTTGAGAGGCAATGTGATTTTAGTCAGCCAATGAGGAATCTTATGAAGTGTGGGCACATCCTGTAATGCTGCGGTCATTAGAGTTGAGCGATACTTTCCGATATCCAAAAGTATCGGAATCGGAATGGTATCGCCGATACCCAAAAAATATCGGCGATACCCGATACCGGAAATCCAATGTAAGTCTATGGGAACAAAATATCGGAATTAAAAAAAACCCATTCTTGCCTTGTTGGTTAATTGTACATGAAGGAAAACAACAAAGAGTAATGTAGAATGTATTGGGGAAGGTTGAGGAGACATTAAAGGCATAGATGTTTAACCCAATTAAATGGAATAGCATAAATATTTTTTTTTTAAAGATGTTCGGATTGACGAAGAAATTGACAATGTTGTTAACGTTTTTTCTATTTTGGCAAATATGTATATTTCACAACTTCCATGCTCTTCACCTTTTTAACTTTTGACACACTTTCTCCTTCATAATCTTCAGCAGCATCATCTTTTTCATCAAATTATTCTTCATCTTCACCTTCTTTATCTTCTTCTTAAACTTCTTGCTATTCATCTTTTTGTTAACATTACTCATATTCTTCTTATTAAACTATTATTCTTATTCATATTGTACTTCATCTTCTTCATCATATTCTTATTTGTGACAGAGAATCCTGTACTTGTAATCTGTCAAAGTATGAATTTTTCATCCTTCCGTTCTTGCTGTCACAAAAGATTTAAATTACAACAGTATTTGTCCGTGTTCAGTTTAGCCTGCAGCAGCAGGCATTTTCCAGGGGCACCACGAGGAGGAACGGACTCACCCCCATACACTGCTTAGTCTTCTTCTGCTTATAATTTAGAGCATATATTTTGCTCTTCATTTTGGTCTTATACTTCATGTTCTTCTGAGGAGTCAATGGAGGAGGAAGACATCGCTCCAGAGGGAGGTACACAATGCTCTAGTCAGTATGTAGAGCGAGGGTGGGGTGATGCAGAGCAGGCACTGCTGCTGCTACTGCTTTACAAAGCAGCTCTGTGCGTCGAGGCAGTGGAGAAAGATCTGCACCAAGAGGGAGCAGAAGCAGCGCCTCTGCACAGGGCAAGACCAGTATGGCCCAAATGTGGCGAAGTTTTGTGTCACCGCCACAAATGTCTACACCATCACAGACGGCTCCAGTCAGCAGGAGGCAACGTTTCCGTCAGATGGTGACAGACTACATGTCTTGCCCTTTCAGTGTACTCCCAGACGGCTCTTCCCCATTCAAGTTTTGGGTCTCTAAGCTGGATACATGGCCAGAGCTTACCAAATATGCATTTGAGGTGCTGGCTTGCCCTGCTGCCAGTGTATTATCGGAGCGCGTCTTTAGTGCCACAGGTGGTGTACTAACAGACCGTCGCATGCGACTATCCTCCGATAACGTAGACCGGCTTACTTTTCTGAAAATGAACAAGGCATGGATCTCGCCTGAATTTGCCTGTCCGGTTTCCGATTAAATAACTGGTTGGCAACAGTATCCATTCTCCTGCTCTGTTCATCTTTCTACCACCTGAACTCTACTCCCTGTGCTCCAACACTGCCAGTTGCTGCTCAGAAGTGCCGTGTCCACAGACCAAAACACAAGCTCCTGTGTTAGTGGGGTTCAGTAAAGCCAGCTGTTCCAATGCTGTGTGTCCGGCAATAAGTCTCCTGCTCCCTCCACATGCACACAACATCAGATGTCTAACTTGCTCCACATAGGGAAGAGCCGACACCCTGATTGTTATGCTCAAAACACGAAAAACTGCAGTTTTCCAACCCTAAAATGATGAATTTTAGCAACAAATATGTACAAATATAAATTTGTAATCGAAGCGCATATATGCACATGGCGAGTACAAATGCTAAGCAAAAACCCAACATAGGGTATAGGGGTTGAAATGATTGCATAAAAGTACATTTCATAATCCATTAATGCTGGTTAAGGAACAGTATCTCCACCTGTAAGATACTGCAGACAATGGATGTATGACTCATCATCATCATCATCATGAGTTATATATGTGACAGACATATAAAAATACACAGATTGAGGCCAACTGTAAGTTCACACCCCATATATGAAAGGTCCAGCATCTAAACCTGATAAGGCGCAATAATCATGCATAACCTCTAAAAAGTGCATCGTGCATACTGACAATAGCAAGTTATACCTGCAAGTGCAGGTCAAACAACGCCAACGGATAGAAAATGTTAATGGTATCTAGGTATCACAGTGCATAGCTACTGATGGACAGTGGCGATATAATACTGTACCTCAATAAAGGCAGCGGCACCCCTCATGCTTCTTTGGCTTGTAGCTTCTTCAAGAGGGGACGTGCGTGTTTGGTTGCTCATAGGTGCATGTTTAGACAGTAAATCATTCCTGATGGCGTCTTTGTAGCGGCCCTAGCGCTGAAGAACGCTGCGGAACGTCACTGCAAGTGATCGTCATATAATGGGCAGACACTCCCCTACCCGATGCGTCAGAGCAGGAAGGTAGTGTGGGCGGAAAAACCGTTGCGCAACCATACATGCACTTCCCCTCTTCAACTTTCTACAAGCAAAAAGCACATGAGTGCTGGCTCAGCCTTTATTGACGTAGAGTATGACAGAGCCATTCGCCATCACTGGCTATGCACTGTCTGATACATAGATAGCATGTACCTTTGCTATCAGTTGCCTTTGTTTCACCTGCACTTGCAGGCACCCACAGCAATTTGGACTATGCATGATGCATTTTTTATCAGTTATGCTTGATCATAGTTATTGCGCCATTACATGATGATCCTGCTGGACATTTAATATATGGTTGTCAAGTAACAATTTTCATCAATGACTGTATTTTTAACTGTCACATAAATTGTAATGATGATGATGACTAGTACTACATCCATTGTCTGCACTATATTACGGTTGTACATAGCGTTCCTTAGGCAGCATTCATTTATTCAGAAATGTACTTGTATGCATTCATTTCAACCCCTATAGGTTTTTTTTTAGTTTTTGGATGGTGTGGTGTTACATTTCTTGTTGCCATGTGCATATATGCGTTTATATTTTAAATGTCTTTATTTCAATATTTTGGAATTCAATGCATCATTTTATGGTCCTAGTAAAGCTTACGTTTCTCTTGTTTGGAGTATATACATTTACAAGTGCCACGGAACAAGGCAACAACTCTATATGTGATTTCGAGACCCTCCTTGACCCTGGGCTTCAACACCGCCAGTTGCTGCTTAGAAGTGCTGTATGCACAGATAAAAACACTCGCTCCTGTGTTTGTGGGGTTCAGTAACGCCAGCTGTTCCCTTGCTGTGTGTCCGGCAATAATTCCTGCTACCTCCAAATAAAAGTTACACCAGAGATTACACTTGATCATACTAGGCCTCAGCCTACAC
Organism: Oophaga sylvatica; assembly: GCA_033576555.1. Taxonomy (NCBI): domain Eukaryota; kingdom Metazoa; phylum Chordata; class Amphibia; order Anura; family Dendrobatidae; genus Oophaga; species Oophaga sylvatica. The sequence goes on from JARQOD010000003.1 coordinate 140,847,406, forward strand.
CCTCCTTGACCCTGGGCTTCAATACCGCCAGTTGCTACTCAGAAGTGCTGGATGCACAGATAAAAACACTCGCTCCTGTGTTTGTGGGGTTCAGTAACGCCAGCTGTTCCCCTGCTGTGTGTCTGGCAATAATTCCTGCTACCTCCAAATAAAAGTTACACCAGAGATTACACTTGATCATACTAGGCCTCAGCCTACACCCTCCTTGACCCTGGGCTTCAACACCGCCAGTTTCTGCTCAGAAGTGCTGGATGCACAGATAAAAACACTCGCTCCTGTGTTTGTGGGGTTCAGTAACGCCAGCTGTTCCCCTGCTGTGTGTCCGGCAATAATTCCTGCTACCTTCACATGCTAAAAACAACATCACATGTCTAACTGGCTCCACATAGGGATGAGGCTACACCCTGATTGATATGCTCAAAACGAGAAAAACGGCAGCTTTAAAACCATAAACTGATTAATCGTTGTCCCAAATATGTTACAAAATAATTTGTAAATATAAGTGCATATATGCACATGTCGAATACAAATGCAAACAAAAAGCCTACATATGGTATAGGGGAGTGATGGCGAACCTTAGCACTCCAGCAGTTGGAGAACTACAACTCACAGCATGCCTCAAATGCTGCAAGGTTGGAAGTGCATACTGGGAGTTGTACTTTTACAACAGCTGGAGTGCGAAGGTTAGCCTTCAGTGGTATCGGGTTGGAAATCAATGCATACAAGTACATTTAATAATCCATTGTTGCTTAAGGAACGGGATCTACACCTGTAATATAGTGCAAACAATGGATGTAGGACTACTCATCATCATCATTACTTATATTTGTGACAGTAAAAAATACACTGATTTAGCACAAATCTTAGTTCACACCCCATATCTGAAAGGTCCAGCATGTAATCCTGATAATAAGGCGCAAAAATCATGCATAACCTCTAAAAAGTGCATCGTGCATACTGACAATAGCAAGTTATACCTGCAAGTGCAGGTGAAACAATGACAACTGATAGAAAAGGTTTATGATATTTAGGTATCAGAGTGAATAGCGACACCTGTACAATGGCGATATAATTGTAAGGTTCTTTGTCTCTGTTGACATGTTCCTTGAAACTCAGTTTTCCGTCGGCCATTTTGCTTTCTGTCTTTCTGCAGCTCTTGCCCTCAGTTAATATGGAGTTCCAGTTTTCATGTTCCCGCCCTGATTCTTCCCTCTTGCTTCTTAAGCAGCCTCAGCTGAACAATCAGTGCTCCTGAATCAAGCCTCAGTCAGTCTGTGACCTGACTCCTAGAAACCTTGAACTTGTACTCCAGCTATTCCCTACTGAGGAACCTTTGAACACTTTTGGACTCTGGAAACCTGCTGTTTGGTGAATCCATGTTTGCAGAGGAATTACGGTACAGAGAAGAGATCCTGAACCTGCTTTGGAGATTTATTGTAGTGCTTGAAATTACTCTGGCCTGCTGTGTCTCCTGACTCAGTTCCTGCAAACTGTGTGAACTTTTCAGCATGCTTGTATGAAGTAATACAAGTCATTTCATTTCAACCTATGTCTCCTGTGTTTTCCTCGCACCCAAGCACAAGACACTATAGGAACTGTACACTATACATGACAAGATTCAGGAGCCAATGTTTAGTGTCTGCTGGGTCTGGGAAAGCCGTGTCTGCTGTGACTGTGGATATCAGATGTCCGTTTAAATACCTTATGTGATGACAGTGGTTGTGACTTCTCACAACCATTCCAGGTGAGCGCATTCCCTTAAAATTTTACTCTGCAGTGTTACCACAGGTAAACACTATTGTTTTTTGTTTTTTTTTTCCTTTCCTCTTCTCCTTCCAGCACTTCTGCCTTAAAAGATCTGGAAGATGGAGGCCCGCATAAAGGAACTTTGCGGAGTGACTGATACAATCCTTTCAGATGTACAGACTTTAAAAACCCGTTTTGCAAGCCTACAGGACCTCACTAATCATAATTTGCAAGTGTTTGGACAGACTACCCAGGAATTGCGAGCCAGGATTGAGGCTCTAGAGGAACGAGCCCAGGCTCCTGCCATAACCCCGAGTTCTGGGATCCCCAAATTACCTCCTTTTCGTTTTGGCGGTGAACGTGAGAAATTCAGGGGATTTATTAATCAATGCAATTTATTTTTCTCTGCACATGCTTCACAATTTCCCACTGAATGATCCAAAGTGCTTACTATAATCATGTTGCTTACCAATAAGGCTTTGATGTGGGCAAACCCTCTGATTGAGATTGAGGATGATTGTTTGAATCACCTTGATGCTTTTATTTCAGCCATGGGGCAGGTGTTTGATGACCCCAATCGAGGTGCAACAGCTGAAGCAGCCATGTTAACTTTGCGCCAAGGTAAGCGTTCAGTAGCCGAATATGCCCTGGATTTCAGGAGATGGGCTCTTGATACCACTTGGACACTTCCGCTAAGAAATCTATTTTTCGGAAAGGGTTGTCTCCACTGATTAAGGATGAACTTGCTCGTGCCGACCCTCCCACTGCGTTAGGTGACTTTATTAACTATTGTATTCGTATTGATGCTCGTCTGACTGAACGCAGACAAGAGAGATGGTTCGAAAATAATCGCACTAATCTTTTACTACCTCCCTCCTCAGCTAAGGAACCTTTGAGTAGGATCACAAGGGAACCAGAACCTGAACCCATGCAGGTGGACTCTTTACAAAGACGGGTTAGTGATGCACGCAAAGAACATCGTATAAAGGAAAATCTATGTTTCTACTGTGGTAAGTCAGGGCACTTCATTATAAACTGCCCCAGCCGTTCTCGTAAGACTACTGCAGCAGTCATTCACTGTGAGTGTTGCGAGAGGAGCTCTGTCATGTCCGAGCCTCAGGCTCCAGAGAGATCTGCTGCAAGAGATCTTGATTTCTCGGACTTAAACTCTGTTAGTTCTGGGGACGATGACGGTATAAACGCTGCAATTTTTCAAGTTTTCTCAGCGATGTCCCAGCTGAGTTGTAAAAGAAACAATTCTCATTGCTTCCTTTCCATCAAACTCTGGGTTGACTCAGTCTGGGTGTCTAGCTCTGCTATGATCGACTCAGGAGCAAGTGGAAATTTTATGGATATCTCCTTTGCTCTGAAACAGGGGATACGTTCAGTGAAGAAGGCTACTCCAGTACAGATGGAGACTGTGGATGGCTCTCTACTGACTTCTGGACCAGTGGATCAAGAAACAGAGCCTTTGAGGGTCCTTATGGGTAAAGATCATCAGGAGAAAATGTCTTTTATGCTTATCTCTTCTCCCCACTTTCCCATTATTCTAGGGCTACCATGGCTGCAGGCGCAGAATCCTACGATTAACTGGGAGACCAAGGAATTACACTTTCCGGAGAAACAGATGAGTCAAGGAGTTTCAGCTTGCTCTGTTCCTAAAGGAACCATGTCAGTCCCTGAACTACCAGCTGTATACCAGGACTATGTGGATTTATGTGACAAGAAGAACGCTGATCAGCTTCCTCCTCACCGTCCATATGATTGTCCAATTGAATTATTGCCTGGAGCCGAGATACCTTTTGGTAAGATCTACCCCCTAGCGGGGCCCGAGCTAAAAGCTTTGAAGGATTATATAGACGAAAATTTAGCCAAGGGCTTCATACGCCCCTCTTCATCTCCCGCAGGTGCACCCATCTTCTTTGTGAAGAAGAAAGATGGATCTCTGAGACCCTGCATAGACTATAGGGAACTCAATAAGGTTACTATTAGAAACCGTTATCCATTGCCTTTAATCCCTGAGTTGTTGGAGAGAGTGCGGCATGCCAAAATCTTCTCTAAACTGGATCTCCGTGGGGCCTATAACTTGGTCCGTATTAGACCTGGGGATGAATGGAAGACTGCTTTCAGGTCACGCTATGGACACTTTGAATATCTGGTTATGCCTTTTGGTCTGAGTACCGCCCCAGCCACTTTCCAACACTTCGTGAATGATATCTTCAGGGATCTCCTAGATACATTTGTGGTGATTTATCTGGATGATATTCTAATTTTTTCTAACTCCACAGAGGAACATCATGGACATGTGAGAATGGTCTTAGAACGCCTAAGACAAAACCATCTCTACATCAACACTTGAAAAGTGTGAATTCCATAGGACCGAAATTCAATTTCTGGGGTATGTACTATCTACGCAAGGGATTAGTATGGATGGAAGCAAGACCCAAGCCATCAAGGATTGGCCAATTCCTAGAAATGTGAAGGAGGTGCAGCGCTTCATCGGGTTTGCCAACTTCTATAGACGTTTCATTAAAAAATTTTCTGAGGTAGTGTCACCTATCACCCAACTTACCCGGAAACAGTCTAGGTTCTCCTGGACCCCGCAAGCTCAGGAAGCATTTTCCTGTTTAAAGGATAAATTTACCACCGCACCTATCTTAGTACATCCCAACCCCGAGCTTGCCTTCATAATAGAGGTGGATGCTTCAGACTGTGCCGTTGGAGCTATACTCTCTCAGAGAACAGGTGAGAAGAATGTCTTGCATCCCTGTGCCTTCTTTTCCCAGCAGTTGTCTTCGGCTGAGAGGAACTACGATGTGGGCAATAGAGAATTGTTGGCCATTATTGCCGCCTTCAAGGAATGGAGACACCTTCTTCAGGGAGCTGCACAGCAAATAGTCGTCCTGACAGACCATCGTAACCTTGAATTTATCAGGTCGGCTAAGTGCCTGACTCCTCGCCAGGCTCGCTGGAATCTTTTCCTAAACCAATTTAATTTTGTCATTTCTTATAGACCAGGATCGCGCAATGGAAAGGCTGATGCACTCTCTAGGATTCATTCAGCAGAGACACGTCCACTTACTCCTCCTAAGACTATTCTTCCTGACTCTAGATTCCTGGGAGTGATTCATAATCAAGACCTACTTAAGGACATCAAGGAAGCATACCATGCGGATTCTTTGTTGGCTCAACCCCCAAGGGACGTAAGTCTTGTCTTTAAGAATGGTGTGTGGATTCAGGGACAACGTCTGTATATACCTGAAACAGTCAGATTGAGAGTATTGCAACTCATCCACGATTCCAAGATAGCCGGGCATAGGGGAATTCTAAAGACACAAGAATTTCTTTCTCGTTTCTTTTGGTGGCCCACTTACAGGAAAGATGTTTTAAACTATGTCACTTCATGTGAAGTCTGTGCAAGATGCAAAACACCTCGCTCCTCACCAACTGGTCTGTTGCAACCTCTTCCCACCCCGTCCCGCCCGTGGGGATCCATTTCTATTGACTTCATTGTGGAGTTACCAGCCTCTCAAGGGAAGAACACCATTCTAGTGGTGGTTGACCGTCTAACAAAGGCAGCTCATTTTATCCCTTGTGTCGGCTTACCCACTGCAAAACAGACATCAGACTTGATGATTAAGAATGTGTTTCGCTTACATGGAGTACCGGATGAGGTCATTTCGGATCGAGGGGTGCAATTCACTTCAAGGTTTTGGCAAAATTTCTGTGCAGCATTGGACATTAAAGTAAACCTTTCTTCTGCTTTTCATCCTCAGACTAATGGACAGACAGAACGAACCAATCAGACCCTGGAGCAGTATCTCCGCTGTTTTATCTGCCACCTACAAGATGATTGGGTGGATCTACTTCCACTGGCTGAGTTCTCTTATAACAACTCTCAGAGCGCCTCCACTAAGCAGTCTCCTTTTTACTCCAATCTAGGTTATCATCCTAACATTCTTCCTCGATTTCCCATAGATACGCCCTTGCCGGCAGTGGCTGAAAGAATCACTTCTTTACAAAAGAATATGGATCTTCTAAAGGAAAATCTAGAATTGGCTCAGGAAAGGTACAAGAAAGCAGCAGATAAATTTCGTAAACCTGCACCAGCTTTCAAGGTAGGAGATTTGGTCTGGCTGTCAACCAGAAATCTTAAATTAAAGATTCCATCGTCTAAATTGGGACATAAGTACATTGGACCTTATAAGATCAGTAAGATTATAAGTGCTGTTGCTTGTCGTCTTCAACTGCCCAGAACTATGAGAATCCACCCTGTCTTTCATGTATCCCTACTAAAGGCTGCAACACCCAATACGTTTCCTGGACGTTCTTCTCCTTGCCCTGACCCAGTGCTGGTCGATGGTCAGGAAGAATTTATGGTGGAAAGGATTCTAGATTCCAGGTTGTACAGAAATCAGTTGCAATATTTGATTAAATGGCAGGGCTACCCAGTGGAGGACAACTCATGGGAACCAGTCAACAATGTAAATGCTCGTCGCCTGCTCCGCCAGTTTCATCAGAGGTACCCTGACAAACCTGGTCTGAGGTCATCCGGAGGTTGTCCCTAAGGGGGGAGTAATGTAAGGTTCTTTGTCTCTGTTGACATGTTCCTTGAAACTCAGTTTTCCGTCGGCCATTTTGCTTTCTGTCTTTCTGCAGCTCTTGCCCTCAGTTAATATGGAGTTCCAGTTTTCATGTTCCCGCCCTGATTCTTCCCTCTTGCTTCTTAAGCAGCCTCAGCTGAACAATCAGTGCTCCTGAATCAAGCCTCAGTCAGTCTGTGACCTGACTCCTGGAAACCTTGAACTTGTACTCCAGCTATTCCCTACTGAGGAACCTTTGAACACTTTTGGACTCTGGAAACCTGCTGTTTGGTGAATCCATGTTTGCAGAGGAATTACGGTACAGAGAAGAGATCCTGAACCTGCTTTGGAGATTTATTGTAGTGCTTGAAATTACTCTGGCCTGCTGTGTCTCCTGACTCTGTTCCTGCAAACTGTGTGAACTTTTCAGCATGCTTGTATGAAGTAATACAAGTCATTTCATTTCAACCTATGTCTCCTGTGTTTTCCTCGCACCCAAGCACAAGACGCTATAGGAACTGTACACTATACATGACAATAATACTGTACCTCAATAAAGGCTGCTGCACACCTCACGGCCGTTTTGCTTGTAGCTTCTTCTCTAAGAGGGGACGTGCGTGTATGTTTGATCATAGGTGCATGTTTACTGAGTAAAGAAGTCATGACAACGGCTTTGTGTTGTCGGTACGCTAGCGATGATGAACGATGCGCAACGTGACTCAAAACAAACGCGCAATCATGCATGCACTTCCCGTCTTTATCAAGCTATAAGAAAAACGAGCGTGAGTTGTGACGCAGACTTTATTGAGGTACAGTATTATATCGCCATTCAGCATCAGTGGCTATGCAGTCTGATCGATATATACCTTATCTATCCGTTGTTCATGGTTTCAAGTGCACTGTCAGGCATACATAGCAATTTTCACAATGCACAATGCACTTTTTCTAGGTTATGCTTGATCAGAAAATTGATTATTGCGCCATATTATCAGGATTACATGCTGGACATTTAATATATGTGCTGAGCCGGTTAAGTAACATTTTTCCGCAATTACTGGATTTTTTAATATCACATATAACTTGTAATGATGATGATGTTTAGAAGTCCTACATTCATTGTCTACACTATATTACAGGTGTACATACCGTTACTTAGGCAGCATTAACGGATTCTGAAATGTACTTGCATGCATTAATTTCAACCCCTATAGCCTTAATTTTTTTGTTTTTGGTTGCATTGCTTTTCGCCATGTGCATATACGCATTTATATTTGTAATGTCTTTATTTCTATATTTTTGAATTCAATTCATCATTTTATGGTAGTAAATGTTATCTTTATCTTGTTTGGAGTATATACATTTTGAAGTGCCACATAACAAGGCAACTACTCTATATAGTATTTACACACCCTCCTTGACCCTGGGCTCCAACACCGCCAGTTGCTGCTCGGAAGTGCCGTCTGCACAGTCAGCACTTGCTCCTGTGTTATTGGGGATCAGTAATGTCAGCTGTTCCCCTGCTGTGTAGCTGGCAATGTTTCCTGCTCTGTCCACACTCCCCCAATTTCATATTTTCAACTTGGTCCAATTTGTCTTCTGCCTCCACCCTGTTCTCCTCTCATCCCTGGGCTCCAACACCGCCAGTTGCTGCTCGGAAGTGCCGTATGCATAGTCAACACTTGCTCCTGTGTTACTGGGGTTCAGTAATGTCAGCTGTTCCCCTGCTGTGTAGCTGGCAATGTTTCCTGCTCTGTCCACACTCCCCCAAGTTCATATTTTCAACTTGGTCCAATTTGTCCTCTGCCTCCACCCTGTTCTCCTCTCATCCCTGGGCTCCAACACCGCCAGTTGCTGCTCGGAAGTGCTGTATGCACAGTCAACACTTGCTCCTGTGTTACTGGGTTCAGTAATGTCAGCTGTTCCCCTGCTGTGTGTCCAGCAATAAGTCCTGGTGCCTCCAATTTAAAGTTACAAAGTTGCTCATACTAGGCCTCAGCCTACACCCTGACTGACCCTGGGCTCCAACACCGCCAGTTGCTGCTCGGAAGTGCCGTCTGCACAGTCAACACTTGCTCCTGTGTTACTGGGGTTCAGTAATGTCAGCTGTTCCCCTGCTGTGTGTCCGGCAAGAAGTCCTGCTGCCTCCAATTTAAAGTTACAAAGTTGCTCATACTAGGCCTCAGCCTACACCCTGACTGACCCTGGGCTCCAACACCGCCAGTTGCTGCTCGGAAGTGTGGTATGCACATTCAACACTTGCTCCTGTGTTACTGGGGTTCAATAATGTCAGCTGTTCCTCTGCTGTGTGTCCGGCAAGAAGTCCTGCTACCTCCAATTTAAAGTTACAAAGTTGCTCATACTAGGCCTCAGCCTACACCCTGACTGACCCTGGGCTCCAACACCGCCAGTTGCTGCTCGGAAGTGTGGTATGCACAGTCAACACTTGCTCCTGTGTTACTGGGGTTCAGTAATGTCAGCTGTTCCCCTGCTGTGTGTCCGGCAAGAAGTCCTGCTGCCTCCAATTTAAAGTTACAAAGTTGCTCATACTAGGCCTCAGCCTACACCCTGACTGACCCTGGGCTCCAACACCGCCAGTTGCTGCTCGGAAGTGTGGTATGCACAGTCAACACTTGCTCCTGTGTTACTGGGGTTCAATAATGTCAGCTGTTCCTCTGCTGTGTGTCCGGCAAGAAGTCCTGCTACCTCCAATTTAAAGTTACAAAGTTGCTCATACTAGGCCTCAGCCTACACCCTGACTGACCCTGGGCTCCAACACCGCCAGTTGCTGCTCGGAAGTGTGGTATGCACAGTCAACACTTGCTCCTGTGTTACTGGGGTTCAGTACTGTCAGCTGTTCCCCTGCTGTGTGTCCGGCAAGAAGTCCTGCTGCCTCCAGTTTAAAGTTACAAAGTTGCTCATACTAGGTCTCAGCCTACACCCTGACTGACCCTGGGCTCCAACACCGCTAGTTGCTGCTCGGAAATGCCGTATGCACAGTCAACACTTGCTCCTGTGTTACTGGGGTTCAGTAATGTCAGCTGTTCCCCTGCTGTGTGTCCGGCAAGAAGTCCTGCTGCCTCCAATTTAAAGTTACAAAGTTGCTCATACTAGGCCTCAGCCTACTCCCTGACTGACCCTGGGCTCCAACACCGCCAGTTGCTGCTCAGAAGTGCCGTCTGCACAGTCAACACTTGCTCCTGTGTTACTGGGGTTCAGTAATGTCAGCTGTTCCCCTGCTGTGTGTCCGGCAAGAAGTCCTGCTGCCTCCAATTTAAAGTTACAAAGTTGCTCATACTAGGCCTCAGCCTACACCCTGACTGACCCTGGGCTCCAACACTGCCAGTTGCTGCTCAGAAGTGTCTTTGGCATGGGTACTCCCTCCTGCCCAGCCTGGTTACAGCACACCAATTGTTTCCTGCCAGTGTCAACGTCACTTTGCCTCCATTAAGTTGTCCTGTCGTGTTGCGGTCGGGTTAGCCGACTCTATGGTGCCTGCAGTTTAGGTGCTTCCTATGTGGGCTGCGGGATATGTAAATAAAGGCTGTTTTCGTAGTGCCAATAGGACAAGCACCCCCTTTGGGACTGTGGGATTCGGTAACTGCGGCCGGCTCGCGGCCTTTCAACTTTAATTTGCATGGGTACCTTCAGTTACCCATCCGGGTTCCAGTACCATCAGCTGGTTCTCGCCAGTGTCTTTGGCATGGGTACTCCCTCCTGCCCAGCCTGGTTACAGCACGCCAGCTGTTTCCTGGCAGTGTCAACGTCACTTTGCCTCTAATAAGTTGTCCTGTCGTGTTGCGGTCGGGTTAGCCGACTCTATGGTGCCTGCAGTTTAGGTGCTTCCTATGTGGGCTGCGGGATATGTAAATAAAGGCTGTTTCCGTAGTGCCAATAAGACAAGCACCCCCTGTGGGACTGTGGGATTCGGTAACTGCGGCCGGCTCATGGCCTTTCAACTTTAATTTGCATGGGTACCTTCAGCTACCCATCCGGGTTCCAGTACCGTCAGCTGGTTCTTGGCAGTGCCTTTGGCCTAAGTGCCTCCATCTCAGTATCCGAGTTCCAGCAATGTCTGCTGGTCCTTGGTAGTGCTTTGTAGCACAGGTACCTCCTGCTTAGTAACCGTGTCCCAGTACCATCAGCTGGTCCTCGGTTGTGCCATTGGCTCTGTTCCTTCTGCTGCTCCTCCGGATTCCAGCACAGTCAGCTGGTCCTCGTTACTTCCATTGTCTCTTGTACCATCTGCTACCCATCTGGGTTCCAGTACCGTCAGCTGGTTCTCGGCAGTGCCTTTGGCCTAGGTGCCTCCATCTCGGTATCTGAGTTCCAGCAACGTCTGCTGGTCCTTGGAAGTGCTTTGTAGCACAGGTACCTCCTGCTTAGTAACCGTGTCCCAGTACCGTCAGCTGGTCCTTGGTACTGCCATTGGCTCTTGTTCCTTCTACTACCCATCCGGGTTCCAGGACAGTCAGCTGGTTCTCGGAAGTTACTCAGCCTTCTTGTACCTTCAGCTACATTTCCAAGTTGAAGATTTTTGAAATGTTTTTTTGGTAATCACTCTGGATCTCCCTGACTACGACACTGAAGAAGACGACCCTGAAGACGACGACACTGAGGACCACCACGAAGAAGACGACGACCCCGAAGACGAGGACCCTGAAGACGACGACCCTGAAGACCACCCCGAAGAAGACGATGACCCCAAGGGCGACTATGAAGACGATGAGCCTGAACACCACCACAAAGAAGAAGTAAAAGATTACCCAGAAGAAGATCACCAACAGGACAAAGAAGATGAAGACAACCGACAAAATACAGAACAAGAGACAGAAGACCAAGAAGCAGAAGAACAAAAAGCAGAAGAACATTAAGCATAAGACAAAAAAACAGAGCAAAATATATGCTCTAAATTATAAGCAGAAGAAGACTAAGCAGTGTATGGGGGTGAGTCCATTCCTCCTCGTGGTGCCCCTGGAAAATGCCTGCTGCTGCAGGCAAAACTGAACGCGGACAAATACTGTTGTAAATCTTTTCTGACAGCAAGAACGGAAGGTGTAATCTTCAAACTTTTACAGATTACAACTACAGGAATGCCTGTCACAAATAAGAATATGATGAAGATGAATAGGAAGAAGATGAAGTAGAATATGAAGAAGAATAATAGTTGAAGAAGAATATGAAGAATGTAAAAAAAATAATAATAGGAAGAAGTTGAAGAAGATAAATAAGGTGAAGAAGTTGATGAAAAAGATGCTGCTGCTGAGGATCATGAAGGAGAAAGTGTGGGAGAAGTAAAAAAGAAGGTGAAGAGCATGGAAGCAGTGAAACATACATATGTGCCAAAATAGAAAAAAGGTTAACAACATACAATAAAAAAAATTTATTCCTGCTATTCTATTTGATAGGGTTAAAACTCTATGCCTTTAATGTCTCCTCCACCTCCCCCAATACATTCTACATTATTCTTAGTTGTTTTCCTTCATGTACAATTAACCTACAAGGAAAGAAAGGGGTTATTTTAATTCCGATATTTTTGTCCCATTGACTTGCATTGATTTCCGGTATCGGAATCGGCGATATCCGATACTTTTTGAGTATCGGACCGATCCGATCCGATATTTTGCAATATCGGAAAGTATCGCTCAACACTAGAGTTGAGCGATACTTTCCGATATGCTAAAGTATCGGAATCGGAATGGTATCGCCGATATCACTAAAATATCGGCGATACCCGATACCGATACCGGAAGTCCCATGTAAGTCTATGGGAACAAAATATCGCAACTAAAAAAACCCCATTCTTTCCTTGTAAACACTAAATATACACACATAGAATACATATATATATATATACATGTCATTGTGACATATATATATACATATATGTATAGTTTATAACACTTCTACATAGTAAAATATCCTTTGATTCAATTGCCGGGTAAAGCCGGCTTCAGTGAAAAGACAGAAGCACCCGACATGAAATGACACTTGGTGTACATAGGGTTAAACATTTCTTTTCATGTCCTTTGCTATCTAATTTGCACAAACAATTAAATCAGACTATGTGTGCAAAATTTCACACCTGTATGGGTTAATTAAAGGTGTAAATTCGTTGTAAAAAAAACGGACTTTTTTGCTACGAATTTACACCTTTAATTAACCCCTAGAGGTGTGAAATTTTGCACACATAGTCTGATTTAATTGTTTGTGCAAATTAGATAGCAAAGGACATGAAAAGACATGGTTAACCCTATGTACACCAAGTGTCATTTCATGTCGGGTCACCCGACATGAAATGACACTTGGTGTACATAGGGTTAAACATTTCTTTTCATGTCCTTTGCTATCTAATTTGCACAAACAATTAAATCAGACTATGTGTGCAAAATTTCACACCTCTAGGGGTTAATTAAAGGTGTAAATTCGTTGTAAAAAAAACGGACTTTTTTGCTACGAATTTACACCTTTAATTAACCCCTAGAGGTGTGAAATTTTGCACACATAGTCTGATTTAATTGTTTGTGCAAATTAGATAGCAAAGGACATGAAAAAACGTGGTTAACCCTATGTACACCAAGTGTCATTTCATGTCGGGTTCTGCATTTTCACAAAAGCCGGCAATTGAATTAGCGGCTATTATACTATGTAGAAGTGTATGAACTACAAATATAAATATATATATATATGTGTCACAAATTCAATGACATGTATATATATATATGAGGTGTAAAATTGCTGAAAAAAAATGCGTGGGCTCCTGCCCTATTTTCGCAACCAGACAGACAAAGCCAGTGAGTGGGGGCAGATAATAATAGCCCAGAGAGGGACCATTATTTTTGCCCCCCCCCGGCTACTAACATCTGCCCCCAGACACCCCAGGAAAGACAAATCTATAATTAGATTCGCCCTTTCTGGCACTTTGCCCGTCTATTCCCATTGCCCTGTAGCGGTGGCGAATGGGTTAATATGGGGTTAAAGCCACCTTGCTATTGAAAGGTGACCTTAAGCCAGGTTAATAATTGAGAGCTGTCAATTAGACAACTATCAATTATTAATCCTATTGCATGAAATAAAAATAAAACACACACACTTTAATTAAAAATCATTTTAATGAAATAAAGACACATGTTTTTGACCATCTTTTATTTTACTGCAAAAACCATTTCCTGTAATAAAAATAAAATAAAAAAGCAAAATTATTCTTACCTATCCCATGCACAGTCAGGTCCCACGGTGTAATCCTTCAGAAAGGGTTAATGTTTACTGCAGGGACCGCAGCTAATGCTGCAGCCTCACAGTAAACCCCAAATGAATGAGCTCCTCTCCTGCCTGACAGGAGAGTAAAGGCTGGGTGTCACATAACGATACACCAGCGATCCCGACAACGATATGCACTTGTCAGGATCGCTGGTGTATCGCTACATGATCGCTGCTGAGCTGCCAAACAGGCAGCTCAGGCAGCGATCTGGGACAGCGACACTGCGGGTAACATCGCTTAAGGGCCCGTCTCACATAGCGATATCGCTACCGAGATCGCTGCTGAGTCACTAGTTTTGTGACGCAGCAGCGAGCTCACCAGCGATATCGCTGTGTGTGACATTCAGCGACGATCAGCCCCCCTGCCGGGTATCGCTGATCGTCGCAGAAATGTCAGGACCTTTTTTTGATCGCTGGTTTCCCTCTGACAGGCACGCATCGCTGCGTGTGACAGGCGGGAAACCAGCGATCAAAGGTCCTGACATTTCAGCGACGATCAACGATACCCAGCAGGGGGGCTGATCGTCGCTGAATGTCACACACAGCGATATCGCTGGTGAGCTCGCTGCTGCGTCACAAAACTAGTGACTCAGCAGCGATCTCGGTAGCGATATCGCTATGTGAGACGGGCCCTTAAGTGGAAAGCTTAATTGATTGCTTTCCACTTTCACTTCAGGTCAGCCAGGGACACAATCAGTGACGTCAGAGGGAACTGATTAACAAAAATAGGGGTTCCCTTCGAAAAAAAAATGGCGTGGGGTCCCCCCTATTTTTGTTAACCAGCCAGATGAAGCAGACCGCTGAGGCCTGGATTTTCAGGCTGTTAAGGAGCCAAGATCCATGGACCTTGCCAGCCTGATAATACCAGGCCACAGCAGTCTGCATATCTTGGCTGATTAAACAAAATAGGGGATCCCCTCGAAAAAAATTGGCGTGGGTCCCCCCTATTTTTGTTAACCAGCCAGATGAAGCAGACCGCTGAGGCCTGGTTTTTCAGGCTGGTAAGGATCCAATATCCATGGACCTTGCAAGCCTGATAATACCAGGCCACAGCAGTCTGCTTAGCTTGGCTGATTAACAAAAATAGGGGATCCCCTCGAAAAAAAAACGGCGTGGGGATCCCCCCTATTTTTGTTAACCAGCCAAGTAAAATGCAGACTGCTGCGGCCTGGTATTAAAAGACTGTCAAGGCCCATGGATTTTGGCCCTCAACAGCCTGATAATACCAGGCTACAGCAGCCCCACATTTGGCGCATCAAAAGATGTGCCAATTGTGGCACTTTACCCGGCTCTTCCCACTTGCCCTGTAGCGGTGGCAAGCGGGGTAATAAGGGGTTAATGTCACCGTTGATTGCACGGTGACAATAAGCCCGGTTAATAATGGATAGGCGTCAATAAGACACCGATCCATTATTAATCCCAAAGTTATTAAATGTATAAAAAAAAGACAAAGCAAGAAAAAAGTATTTTAATGAAATAAAAGAGACAACACAGTTTTCATTTCTTTTATTATACACTCATTCCTGCGACGCCATCGATCTCCTGTAAAAAAAGAAAAAAACAAACCAACAGTATACCACCTGTCCGACGCAGTCCATAACGATAGTCCCACGACGATCCAGCTCTGCTACATCGCAATGACAGGCAGAGCCTGTCATCGCAACGCAGCACAGCTGATTACCTGCTTCCCCGGCGGTGACGTCATCGGACTGACTGCTTTACGGCCGGGATTACCCAGCAGTCACTGCAGTTATCGCGAGAAACTGCATGTGACCGCCGGGGAGAAGAGGATGGCGGCCATGAAGCAGTCCAGGACGTGACCGCCGGAGATCTTCTGCCAGGTAAGTGCCGCTGACTCCTGACAGACCCGACAGACGGACACTGACAGTGACAGTGACATCCCGATTCCGGTATCCGATAAGACGAAAATATCGGAACTCGGAATCGGAATTCTGATACAGCTAATATCGGCCGATACCCGATATTTGCAGTATCGGAATGCTCAACACTACTCAACACTAATCAGGAGAATTTTAGTTAGGCATTAGTCAGTCTTGCAGACTGACACAGTGCTTAAAAGAATCCTGCCAGACAGACGCCTTCTTACGGCAAGGAGAGGCCGTAACCTCAGGGACCATCTTGTAAGGAGCCATTATGTGGCCAAGCCTCCCAATCCTTTTGGGGCAGGTCCACAAAGATGGGGCTGTTATCCCTGTGGTTCGTGCTTAGCATGTAACAACATCTCACGTGCTACCACGTTCAAAACGTCAGATGGAGGTAGGGACTACCGGATTACCTGTTATATATCATGCAGCACCAGCTATGTGGTATATTATGCGGTATGTGCATGTAATTTGATTTACATTGGTCTCATCTCTCGAGAATTGTGCATTAGGGTTTGGAACACGTCCGAGATAATTGCGCGGCAAGGCAGATTGATGATATTTCCCTACTTAAGACCATCCCGCGGCATTTCAAGCAGTGTCACAACTGTGACCCACGTGCACTTAAAGTGCGGGATATCAATAGGGTACACTCAGGCATCCGCGGGGACTTGAAAAAAAAGCTGGCGCAGCTGGAATGCCGCTGGATAGTCACTCTTGGGACCATGGCACCACATGGGTTAAATGAGAAACTCTCCTTTGCACCTTTTCTATGACGATGTGCTCTCTGACCCTATATATGCATTTCGGGTGATGTCCTTTTTTGTATTTATTATTTCCTTTTCTATTTTTCTTTCTTGTTCTTAATATTTGTTGCTCTCTTTTTTTAATATTAATTTTAGATTTAATTCAGTTCACATTCACTGAATCCCGGATGGGGAACGTTGCCAGTGCGGCAGACTACATCTGAATGATTTATCCACACCACATTGAGTTGTGCTTCCGTCTGCATATTCACCATGGACACCAGAATGGAGATCAATAATATCATCATTACTACTCTCTTTATTACAAATATTGTATATCTCCTTATTGTATTATATATACATATATTTATTATGTTTCTGCTGTTTCATGCACTCATATATGCAACTCAGTGATCTCTAAATACTGCTCTCATTTTGCCCTGACATTTGCCAGGATCCAAGATAGCCGCCGCCATGTGCACGTGTGCAGTGGCTCCTGGACCCTGCATGCATCTCACAAGGCATCCATTCAGCGGTGGGCGGATCACTGACGTCAGATCCTCTCCAAACGCTGGGACGGCCGGATGTGATGCATTTGCAGCCCGGGACCCACCCCCCACGCGCCGAATACAGCGGCGGTAATCAGAAGCAGCTGTGGTACTAGGTTAAAATGTCTCCTATCCTGCAGCAATCCACACAAGCCCCCCGACGAAGCCCAGCGCGAAACGTTCGTTGGGGCAAGGAATCCGGTGTGCAGCTGTTACTCCCCACATGGGTAAGATCTGGTCTGGCAGCCACTCCTCTTTTGCACTTGTCACTTTATAATGAGCATATGGATATGGTGGTTTTTCATATACTAGTGATCTGGTTACTCCCAGTCACTTTTTGTAGTTACTTCTTGTGGTCATGTATGATCCCATGGATCTTGACCACTTTCTAGCATATACAGATATATATGAAAAAGTTTGGGCACCCCTATTAATCTTAAGCTTAATGTTTTATAAAAATTGGTGTTTTTGCAATAGCTATTTCAGTTTGATATATCTAATAACTATTGGACACAGTAATGTTTCTGCCTTGAAATGAGGTTTATTGTACTAACAGAAAATGTGCAATCTGCATCCAAACAAAATTTGACAGGTGCATAAGTATGGGCACCTCACCAGAAAAGTGACATTAATATTTAGTAGATCCTCCTTTTGCAAAAATAACAGCCTCTAGTCGCTTCCTGTAGCTTTTAATGAGATCCTGGATGAAGGTATTTTTGACCATTCCTCTTTACAAAACAATTCCAGTTCAGTTAAGTTTGATGGTCGCCGAGCATGGACAGCCCTCTTCAAATGATCCCACAGATGTTCAATGATATTCAGGTCTGGGGACTGGATGGCCATTCCAGAACATTGTAATTGTTCCTCTGCATGAATGCCTGAGAAGATTTGGAGCGGTGTTTTGGATCATTGTCTTGCTGAAAGATCCATCCCCTGCGTAACTTCAACTTTGTCACTGATTCTTGAACATTATTGTCAAGAATCTGCTGATACTAAGTGGAATCCATGCGTCCCTCAACTTTAACAAGATTCCCGGTGCCGGCATTGGCCACACAGCCCCAAAGCATGATGGAACCTCCACCAAATTTTACTGTGGGTAGCAAGTGTTTTTCTTGGAATGCTGTGTTTTTTTGACGCCATGAATAACGCCTTTTTGTATGACCAAACAACTCAATCTTGGTTTCATCAGTCCACAGGACCTTCTTCCAAAAAGAAATTGGCTTCTCCAAATGTCCTTTTGCATACCTCAGCCGACTCTGTTTGTGGCGTGCTTGCAGAAACGGCTTCTTTCGCATCACTCTCCCATACAGCTTCTCCTTGTGCAAAGTGCGTTGTATTGTTGACCGATGCACAGTGACACCATCTGCAGCAAGTTGATGCTGCAGCTCTCTGGAGGTGGTCTGAGGATTGTCCTTGACTGATCTCACCATTCTTCTTCTCTGCCTTTCTGATGTTTTTCTTGGCCTGTCACTTCTGGCCTTAACAAGAACTGTCCCTGTGTTCTTCCATTTCCTTACAATGTTCCTCACAGTGGAAACTGACAGGTTAAATCTCTGAGACAGCTTTTTGTATCCTTCCCCTGAACAACTATGTTGTATAATCTTTGTTTTCAGATCATTTGACAGTTGTTTTGAGGAGCCCATGATGCCACTCTTCAGAGGAGGTTCAAACAGGAGAACAACTTGCAAGTGGCCACTTTAAGTAGCTTTTCTCATGATTGCACACACCTGGCTATGAAGTTCAAAGCTCAATGAGGTTACAAAACCAAAAAAAGTGCTTTAGTAAGTCAGTAAAAAGTAGGTAGGAGTATTTAAAACAAGAAAATGATAAGGGTGCCCATACTTATGCACCTGTCAAATTTTGTTTGAATGCAGATTGCACATGTTCTGCTAGTACAATAAACCTCATTTCAAGGCAGAAACATTACTGTGTCCAATAGTTATTAGATATATCAAACTGAAATAGCTGTTGCAAAAACACCAATTTTTATAAAACATTAAGCTTAAGATTAATAGGGGTGCCCAAACTTTTTCATATAACTGTATTGTGCTACCAGTATATACTATATGCCTGGGAGTGCTTGCTGTCCTATAGGCTGAGCGCATTTAAACATATTGCTGCTATCCTGTTTGTGTCATTCACCATTCCATGATCTATGAGACTAAATTATTTTAAATTGTTCTTATTGTTTATTTTGATTAATAAAGCATTTTGTAATTTTGGAATATACTGGTATTCGGTTTGATTTTTGGTATTATACTCCAATTTTTTCTCTATAGGATCAAGGTATGTTGGGAGTTGTCCTTTTGTCCAGTTGGTATTTTGGTACCGTGCTAGTAATCTACTTTCATAATTGTCTGGCTCTTGAGGCCTCCTTCCTGAGTCAACCATGATACAGCCCCTAAGGCTAATGTTTTGAAGACACTATGTCTATGCCTGCACATTGGGCACTGTAACTACCGTGCTAGTAGTCTACTTTCATAATTGCCTGGCTCTTGAGGCCTTCTTCCTGTGTCAACCATGATACAGCCACTAGAACTAATGTTTTGAAGACACTATGTTTATGCCTACACATTGGCCAGTGGCAGTGGAACAACAAGGACAGTAGTCCAAGCTTTATAATTGTCAATCCCTTGTGATGATGATGGGTGGCTTCTTCCTGCGTTAACCATCACACAGTCCCTAGGGCAGATTGCTCTCCTTACACCACTTACACACTTATCTGTCAGAAGATCGCCTCCATCATCACTCACTCTTACGGCACTTCTGATATATCACTGGTACTGCGTAAGTGGCGTACGAGTCCCGCTCTGCTTGCAAAAAACAACAGGACTTCAAATAGTGTTTCTAGATTCTAGTGAAGCAGTGGTGTAAAACCACTCGTGCAGCCCCTGACCAGGTGCTCCATGTTATATACATTTGTTTATAGCATACATTTTTTTAACATTTACACATTTTTCAGCCTTTTCCTCAGCCCCTAGACCACTTTGTAGGGTCCAGCAGACAATTACTCGCATTTTCCATTGACTAACATTGGACTCGCTACTCGTACCGAATACCCAAGTATTCCGATATCAGTATGAGTATAGCGAGTCCGACTATTTCACTACTCGCTCATCCCTACTTATTATTATATTTTTTAGTTGCCATGGTATAATAAGATACTTGTATTTTACATCATTTTTGACTTCTGAGGGTTTATTTTGTGGAGATTCTGGTAATATAAAAAGGTACTATATATAGGCATTTGGATTGACATGTGGATGATGTGCTCCACCAGAGGTACCTCTGTCCACGTATCTCCTTTGGATTAACAGGTTACCAACCCCAGGATATGGTGGGTGTTCCTGTACCAATGACTTGTCAGTGACATTGTTATTATCTTTAGTCAGTTCATAATTTCCCAACTTCCCCATGGTTGGCATACAAATGGACCTATGCTTGGTCTAAAACTACTTTTTTTCACATGGCTTTTTTCTTAAATATGGAGTGTATGTCCAGGCATGATCTTACCTGAATAAAAATGGCACTGAATACATCGATTTTGCTATTGAGCATGCGCGTATGTTGTAATGACTTCATCAGCCTCATCGGTTTTTGACTCATGAATTGATGGGGTGAGTCATGTACTGAAATCGATTACAGACAGCTGGTCCTAATGATCAATTATGTGTTTCTGCACGGTTATTATACCATACTGCATATGAATATATTATTTTGCACTGTATCACTTTATGTAATCATGCTCTATTGTACTATTTTGAGAAATCACATGAATTCAGAAGCCCAAGCCCTCTCCTCCATCATGTGGTCTCAATTACCTTAAGACAAAGAAAGGTAATACAATAGGCTATCTTCCACATGTGGAACTGGACACACCTCTCTTTGACAATCCCAAGAGACATGTGCTGTTTGTGCTCTATCCCCTGTAACATCTTTTCTTACTAGGCCCTGTACTTCAACATTAAACCCCCCTAGCTCTTTAGGGATAATGACTGATAGGTAGGTGGGCTGATATTGCATATTTGTTTGGGTAATTTGGGTTTGTGGGATAATTTGGGTTTTGACTGTGTGGTTTTCTTGTGATATTACTGTACTAGTGTTGTAGTATCAGTATATGTGTGTGTAGGAGAGAGAGCCCCCGCTGTGTGACCGGGACGGAACCAAGGGGACGACACAGAGACTGTTCTGGAAAGTACGGGGACGTGGCGCCTATAAAAGGAGCACAGGAGACCAGCAGGGGCACTTGACGCGGAGGCGGACAAATGGCACGAAGGAGGAGCCTGGCGGGCATTGGGGAACAGGAAAAAGCCAGCAGCTATGCGTGAGAAAGGACGAGGACTCACTTAACTCAGGGAGAGGACGATCCCGAGCGGAGCGAGGAGGAAGCAGAACTCTGACACCCGCAGCCGCTGCTGCCCCACTCCAGCCCACTGCTGCGGCCTGTGCGTTGCCACCCGTGGCCGCCACTGCCTCGCTCCAGCCAGCGACTGTGGCCTACACGTCAGGATCTGTGGCTGCCGCCACATCGCCTCCGAGAGGGGCGGTCCTGATGCTGGGGAACTTCTCCAGGGCTTGTTGCGTCCCATCCATACCTGGGCATAGGAACACTCGAAGCCTACGACAGCTCCTCGTCGGCTGGGCCCAGCGGCTGAGACGCCGAGCAGACACCTCCCAGACAACTTCTCTGCCGGACGTCAGAGAAGCATAAGTGACACTCCGTTAACTGTTCATTATAGTTCTAGGACTTGTAGAGGGCCATATCGCGGCCCTATAGTCGTTGGCACCTGCCGAGTAGTTGATTGTTCAGTTATTTGTGTATTATTGTCTACTTTCCCTGCGAGGAGAACTATTGTCAGCTTACCAGTTATTCATATAACCGCTTTATAAAGGTTAAATTTAAGCTTGCTCCGTCTCCGACTCGTCAATGCATCCCGCGTACCTGCGAATACCACATGTGTACAGTGAAGGAAACAATTATTTGATCCCTTGCTGATTTTGCTAAAAGCACAGGACTATTTCACCGCATAAATGGTAGAATGGATGGAGCCATGTGTAAGGTTCTAGCAGGAACGCGGGATGCAGTGTCAGACAGGAGGCAGAGCAAATGTTAACAGGTTTATTTACAGGGGAATACTCCACGCAGGGAAAGTAGATAATGGGTTAAACAAGGGGTAAACAGTATAAATGGCAAAGGATATGGTGAGGTGAAGAATAGCGGTTCTTGTAATGGCAGTTTTGGCGAGAGTCATTGATTCCGAAGTCCATGAAATGAATAGCGCCGACAACAGCTGGTGCGGTATCTTTTCCTGGAAGGTCCTGTGGGCTTCATTGCCCCGTCTTTTGGTGGCAGCGGACAGTCTCCGGTACCTTCCGCTGAGCCCTAGTCCATATACTAATGTGGCCGGAGGAGCGTGGGCCACTACACTGTCTGAGCCTGACATGGCTCCTGCAAGACTTTCCTCACAGTCTCTGTCAGTGGTGGCAGTGCTTGGGAGCGGGCCTACACTGTACGAATGCTCTGGGGCAGAAGCACTCACTGGTCCCTGCTGTAGTGTCTGACAAGGGTACAGGCCACAGTTCTGTACGAACCCAACGTGGCTCTGCAAATATTTACTGGCACAGTCAGTTTGCAAGTGTCTGTCATGTCCCCGGTCACTCTTATGGGGCACATGTGTTGTACTCACGGACACAGAACGTTCTGCACTTTGCTTTCTAGCAGTCACCGGGCTTACACTGCACGTCTCTGTCAGGAGTCGAACCCAGTACCTCTTGTCTACTGGCCAGCAGCTCTACCATCTGAGCTATTCTGCTGGCTGCAAAGTTCCTTGCTGAACCCAGATACCATTGACTGTTCTTCCTGATTGGCTACACCTAGTGCTCTCTTGATTGGGCCTCTGATTGCCAATTACACACCCTATATAAACCTGGCCCTGTGGGTGTGTCATTGCGAGATTATTGAGCTCCAAGCCTTTAGTCAAGCGTTTCCTGCTGATCCATTGCTACAAACACTGCTCTCCTGTGAACCGACCTCGGCCTGCCTTCTGACTACGCTCTCCGCCTGATCCATTGCTACAAACACTGCTCTCCTGTGAACCGACCTCGGCCTGCCTTCTGACTACGCTCTCCGCCTGATCCATTGCTACAAACACTGCTTTCCTGTGTACCGACCTCCGGCTGCCACCTGACTACGTAATCTGCCTGCTCCTCTGTTACCTAACTGCCTTTCCTGTGTACCGACCTCCGGCTGCCACCTGACTACGTTATCCGCCTGATCCATTGCTACAAACACTGCTTTCCTGTGTACCGACCTCGGCCTGCCTTCTGACTACGCTACCTGCCTCTGCTTCCCCTAGTGTTTGCAGTAACATCGGCTCCAACCCAGACGGGATCTTGACAGAATAATCTCGCGCCAAAATGGAGTCCGCTGTGAACACCCTGAGGCGGCAAGTTACGGAGCTTCAAAGTTTTTGTACTGACTCTCAAGGAAAATATGCCAAGTTACAAACTGATTTCACGGCGATACAACAGGAAGTAATTGAGCTACAAAAACAACTTCTGGACATGCGCAATTCAGGGTCCGAATCAAACGCGCGGCTGCCGCTGCCTGCAAAGTTCAGTGGGGATCGCAAGCAGTACCGAGGATTCCTCAATCAATGCCGCATATACTTCCAGATGCAACCTGCTCCCTTTACCACTGAGAGGAAGAAAGTTTTTTTCATGATAAATCTCCTGACGGATGAAGCTCTTGCTTGGGCTTCACCTTATGTAGAAAAGGACTATGCCTCCTTAATGACCTGGAAGCTTTCATCGCAGCTATAAATCAAGTTTTTGATGACCCAAACCGCTGTGCCACAGCAGAAACCAAATTACATAATTTGCGCCAAGGACGTCGCTCTGTTGCGGAATATACATCGGAGTTCCGTCGCTGGGTGGCCGACACCACCTGGAATCCAGCGGCCCAGAGAAGTCAATTTCGACGAGGGTTATCAGAACCAGTGAAAGACGAGCTTGCCAGGGTTGAGACCCCTGACCAGTTGGAGGACTTTATTCAACTATGTATCCGGATTGACCAGAGACTTACTGAAAGGAGAAAGGAGAGACTGCGAGCACTTGGGAATAGCCCTGGCTTCTCATTTTCAGCATCGGACCACCAAGAAAAGACGCAAGGCGTGTCTGAACCGATGCAGATCGACGTCATCCGAAGACCACTCTCTGCACAGGAGAAGGAGAGGCGACGTGCAGAACATTCTCTGCCTCTATTGTGGGGACCCTGGACACTATGCCATCAACTGTCCTAACAAAAGGACTATAGCCTTTACCAACAACAGGTCTGCCAGCAATATGGACCTTTCTCAGCAGTCGGATTCCATCTTGCAGACTATCTCATCAGTAACGCCAGAAATAGACAAAATACATTCTACATCATCTCATTTTGTAATCCCCATTCAGGTTGTAATGGGCACCCAAAAAAATACAATGCTCTGCCCTGTTGGATTCGGGAGCAGGAGGAAATTTTATGGACTTAAAATTTACACGTGATAATAATATTTCCAGTAGGACCAAATCCACACCAATTGAAATGGAAACTGTGGATGGATCACCCTTGTCTTCTGGACCTGTCACGCATGAGACAATCGAACTGGAGATTTGTATCGAACCGGATCATCATGAAGCTGTCAGTTTCCACCTTATTTCATCTCCGAAATTTCCGGTTATTCTAGGGATCCCCTGGTTTTCAGTCCATAACCCTTATATATCAACTGGGCATCAAGGACCATCACCTTTCCATCTGACTACTGTAAGAATAATTGTCATAAGGAACCCCCTGTTCTCCAACAAGTCCAAATCTCTGAGATTTCGCATGAGAAGGAAGAGAAACTACCACCTCAATATCAGCAGTTCTCTGATGTCTGCAGTAAGAAGAAAGCAGATCAATTACCTCCTCACCGTCCTTACGACTGTCCCATTGAATTGCTGCCAGGAGCAACCATTCCATTTGGACGGATTTACAATCTTTCCGAACCTGAATTGAAGGTATTAAGAAAGTTCCTGGATGAAAATTTAGAGAAAGGCTTTATTCGACCTTCCACATCTCCAGCTGGGGCACCCCTGTTCTTTGTTGAAAAGAAAGACTCCACTCTGCGGCCATGTATTGACTACAGAGAGATGAATAATATCACTGTCAAGAATCGCTACCCACTACCCTTGATTCCTGAACTATTTGAGAGACTCCGTTCTGCGAAAATCTTTACGAAGCTGGATCTTAGAGGGGCTTACAACATCATACGGATTCGCCCAGGAGATGAGTGGAAGACAGCCTTCAGAACGAGATATGGACATTTTGAATCTCTGGTTATGACCTTTGGTCTTAGCAATGCCCCAGCCACCTTTCAACATTTTATTAATGATGTATTTCGAGATTTCTTGGACCAATTCGTTGTGGCTTATCTCGATGACATTCTTATATTTTCAGACACCTTGGAAGAGCATCGCAGGCACGTCCAGTTTAGTCTTGGAACGACTACAGGAGAACCATCTTTACATTAAACTTGAAAAATGTGAGTTTGAACAAACCAGTATCCAATTTCTGGGATATATCATCTCCCCAGAAGGTCTGAGCATGGATCCCGGCAAAATCAATGCTGTAGTGGACTGGCCTGTTCCAAGAAATTTAAAAGACGTCCAGCGTTTCATAGGATTTGCAAATTTTTACCGAAAATTTATAAAGAACTTTTCACGGATCATTCTACCAATTACTACACTAACAAAAAAGACCAAAGCATTTTTCTGGTCTCCGGAGGCACAGGAGGCTTTTGACAAATTGAAAACTCTTTTTACGTCTGCTCCATTGTTAGTACACCCAAATCCTGAATTGCCATTTACTGTCGAAGTGGACGCCTCGGACTCTGCAGTGGGAGCCATTCTGTCTCAGCGAGTTTGGGGACAAAATGCACTTCACCCATGTGCGTTTCTTTCCCACACCATGTCATCTGCAGAAAAGAACTACGACATCGGTAAAAAAGAACTGTTAGCCATTAAAGTTGCCTTCTCCGAATGGAGACATCTTTTTGGAAGGTGCCAATCACCCTGTGACTGTCCTCACGGACCACAAGAATCTTGAATTCCTCCGTACAGCAAAAAGATTGTCTGCAAGACAAGCACGATGGGCCTTATTTTTCTCAAGATTCATTTTATAATTTCTTACCGGCCTGGTTCAAGAAATGGCAAGGCTGACGCCCTGTCCAGGATGTGTTCGGAACCTCAGGAGAGGTCTAGTAATGACGATACAATTCTAGGCCCTAAAAAATTTTTGGGAATATTGCACTCTAGAGGACTATGTAATAGAATTAAAGATGGATATCAAGAGGACTCTTTCCTTAACCATCCTTTGGAAGACGTCGATCTTTCATTCAAAGAGGGGTTTTGGATGCAGAAACACAAAATATATGTACCTGAATCTTCTCGCCTTGAAGTCCTCAAAAGTGTCCATGATTCTAAACTGGCAGGACATCCTGGAGTTGCAAAAACACAAGACTTACTACTTCGTTTCTTTTGGTGGCCTAATTGTAGGAAGGACGTGAGGAAATATGTTTCAACCTGTTTAACAT
The DNA here is from genome assembly GCA_033576555.1 of Oophaga sylvatica. Taxonomy (NCBI): domain Eukaryota; kingdom Metazoa; phylum Chordata; class Amphibia; order Anura; family Dendrobatidae; genus Oophaga; species Oophaga sylvatica. Next base: position 140,873,780 of record JARQOD010000003.1, read on the forward strand.
GCGCACGAAACAAGACCCCACGATCGTCTCCTCTAGGACTCTTGCAACCACTTCCAGTTCCATCCAGGCCTTGGGGATCTATTTCCATGGATTTTATTGTGGAACTACCCCCTTCCAAACAGATGACCGTCATCCTTGTCATAGTGGACCGACTCACAAAAATGGCCCACTTTATTCCAACTGAAGGAATTCCTACTGCTGAAAAAACTGCAGAACTGATAATCAAAGAGGTATTCAGGTTACATGGAATTCTGACAGCGTGTGTCTGACAGAGGCGTTCAGTTTACGTCAAAATTTTGGAAGAGTTTCTGTACAGCCTTGGGAGTCACGGTGAATCTTTCTACCGCTTTCCATCCTCAGTCCAATGGCCAGACGGAGAGAACGAACCAGACTTGGAGCAATACCTCCGTTGCTTCATTTCCTATCTTCAGGATGACTGGGTGGACTATTTACCAACAGCAGAGTTTGCCTACAACAACTCCATACATAGCGCTACATCTCAAACCCCATTTTTGCTAATTATGGAGTACATCCAGTATTTATCCCTAATCTGCCAGTGAACACTCCCATTCCTGCTGTAAATGACAGGCTTGCAAAATTACAGGAATCCCAGAAGGAATTATCAGAGATATTACTCAAGACCCAGGGAGTATATAAGGAAGCAGCAGATAAACATCGGAGAGTGCCCCCTGCTCTTCAGGTTGGAGACAAAGTTTGGCTGTCCACTAAAAACCTTAAGACACATGTGCCATCCTCCAAATTGGGTCAGAAATTCATGGACCTTTTCAAATTTCTGCAAAAATTAACCAGGTTGCTTTTCGTTTAAAACTTCCCAACAATCTAAAGATTCATCCAGTGTTTCACATATCCTTGCTCAAACCCTTCTGTGAAAACCCGTTTCCAGGAAGAATTCAGCCACCTCCTCCACCAGAAAGGATCCGTGGTGAAGAAGAATACATTGTGGATAAGATTCTGGACTCCCGAAAATTCAGAGGTAAACTGCAGTATCTGGTGCAGTGGAAGGGTTACGGACCAGAGGAAAATTCATAGGAACCAAGGGACAACGTCCATGCTCCTAGAATAACAAGAGCCTTTCATCAGAGGTACCCGATAAGCCAGCTCCTGAGATGTCCAGAGGCCATCCTGGAAGGAGGGGAGTACTGTCAGGAGTCAAACCCAGTACCTCTTGTCTACTGGCCAGCAGCTCTACCATCTGAGCTATTCTGCTGGCTGCAAAGTTCCTTGCTGAACCCAGATACCATTGACTGTTCTTCCTGATTGGCTACACCTAGTGCTCTCTTGATTGGGCCTCTGATTGCCAATTACACACCCTATATAAACCTGGCCCTGTGGGTGGTGTCATTGCGAGATTATTGAGCTCCAAGCCTTTAGTCAAGCGTTTCCTGCTGATCCATTGCTACAAACACTGCTCTCCTGTGAACCGACCTCGGCCTGCCTTCTGACTACGCTCTCCGCCTGATCCATTGCTACAAACACTGCTCTCCTGTGAACCGACCTCGGCCTGCCTTCTGACTATGCTCTCCGCCTGATCCATTGCTACAAACACTGCTTTCCTGTGTACCGACCTCCGGCTGCCACCTGACTACGTAATCTGCCTGCTCCTCTGTTACCTAACTGCCTTTCCTGTGTACCGACCTCCGGCTGCCACCTGACTACGTTATCCCGCCTGATCCATTGCTACAAACACTGCTTTCCTGTGTACCGACCTCGGCCTGCCTTCTGACTACGCTACCTGCCTCTGCTTCCCCTAGTGTTTGCAGTAACATCGGCTCCAACCCAGACGGGATCTTGACAGTCTCTTTCTCTCTGGTCCCCGCTGTTGATGGCAGGTGACAATGGTTACAGGCTTGCATTCTGCTAGTGCTCTCAGGGCGGAGCACTTTTCTCTTTGGCTGCTGCACAGCTGGCTCAGCTCTGCTCTGTACAGCTCTGCTGTGTCCTGCTGCAGAACACCCAGGCTGTCTATCTCTAAGCTACTGCTGGGCACACCGCTCCCTTCAGCGCAGCGATCCTACTGCAGACAGCGGTGGACCCTCACGGTGCAGCCTGTTGAGGCACCGGAACTCTGTGTCTGGAGGGAGAGCGGAGCGTGCCGCATGCCTGACTGCGCGCTGTACTCTGTTGGCGCCAAACTCACTTGCTGTGCGCACTTTTCTCTTTTATCCCCCTGCTGCTGCGCGCAATTTTCTCCTGTCTCTCCCCTCCTTCCTTGGTCAGCAAGAAGCTCCACCTCACTAACAGTTTCCCTCAGGCAAAAGGGGAAGGTCTGTCTTACTAAAGCTTCTCCCCAGGAACAGAGGATGCAGACTCAACAGTTCCGGACCCGGCATGCAGGTACCCGCTGTCCGTTCGTCCCACTGACGTGTGCAAAACTCATCATCAACTACAAAAAAATTCTGACTGCTGTGCTTGCCAACAGGGGTTTTGCCACCAAGTATTAAGTCTTGTTAGCCAAGGGATCAAATGCTTATTTCTCACTGCAAAAATGCAAATTTATACAATGTGAATTTCTGAGTTTTTATATTTTTGATATTCTATCTCTCAATCTTAAAATTAACATAACCTTAAAATTTTTAGACTGTTCATGTCTTTGTCAGTGGACAAACTTACAAAAATCAGCAAGGCAATCAAATAATTATTTCCTTCACTGTATATATTTATTGTCGCCATTTAGGTGTAAATATAACTGTATGTATGTAATAGATTGTAGATGTGTGTGTAATAAATGTTCTTTATTGATAGACTGTTTTGTCTCAATTAGTATATAGTGTAAGGGAACAGATAACATAAAGGCATTACTAAGTGGGAATATTAATTATTAATGGTCCGAGTTCAACTTTATAGTTATTATTGGAACCTCGATCTCGATAGGATGATGCAGTGGATGGTTCCCCTTTTAATGATTGTGTTTTTGGCCGAAAACTTACTCTTTATCAGGTATTCACGGTAAACATAAAGCTGCAAGAAAATAATGACAATATAGCCAGCTCCTCAAAAAAAAATCAAGTAAAAATTAGAAGCCAGCAATTGCATAGGACTTATGGTCATATTAATTGGTGCCTTCTTTTTCCCCATCAGGCACTCTGGCATGCATTTCTCTCTCCGAAGAAGCAACTACATTAATGTCAATTGCTCAATAGATATCATAATTATGACAATGAGAAATTTTAATTTTATTATCATTAGGACTGCTATTTCATAAAATTTTTCTGATCATTTAATTTTTTAGTGCCACATTTTCTCTCACTCTTGATTATAATTTTGTCTTTTCTCTTTTGATTTTTATGATTTGGATAATAAAATTATGCAATTTGATATTATAAGTTTGTATTTCCATGGGTATCTGGGAGTGTTGAGGATGGACCATGAACTAAAGATTATTGGACCCACGGACATACGCGGAGTCTACGGTTCTAAGGGATGCTGACTCTTTCCAGCACTGGCACCGATTATGTTGATTTTGTGTTTTATTACAGATTTGCTTGTTCATTTTGCGATGCACAAATCTCTCCTGTAATGTTCAACCTCAGGAATCGATGTCTCCATTTAGTGACAGTAAGCAGAGGAGGAATGCTGGCTGGTCTTATGTATATACAAGGCCAAGGACATAGTATTGGTAAACGTAAAACGTTATTCCATTACTTCTAATCAGTGTCTCATGGGCCTTCAATAAACAATTGTTCTCCTAGTCACTAGTCTCATGTGTGAATGGGGGTATAGACTGTTATGTTACGGTAGCTGAGGAGTGCAGGTAAAAAAGGAAATACCCAGAGCATTGGAATCTATGAGATTGCAGTACCCTGACTAACCACCGCAACTAGAGGCAGCCGTGGGCGTTCCACGATGGTCCTAGACGCCTCGTCACAGCCTGAGAAACTAACTACACCTAAAGATAGAAATAGGAAAGCTACTGCCCCGGACAGAACCCCAAAGATAATAGAAAGCCCCCAAACTTGTAATGGCGGTTAGACAAGAGGAAATACGACACAGAAAGAAAAATTAGTATGAGCAAACGCTGGGGCCCAAACTATCTAAATTAGAAAAGGACAGGAAGGGTACTTACTGCAATCCCAGAAAACCCTGAAAAACACCAACCTATAATTTCAAAATCACCTGAGATCACACGACCTCTACACCTAAATTAGTTCTCTGGTGTAACAAAAACAGCAGCCACTGAAAAAACTGCAAAAAGCAAAAGTACAAACACAGTGGCTGGACTAAACTGAGAGGGCAAAGCCCCCGGAGGGGGACCCAGAAGGCCCCCACAAAAGTGCAGGACAAAATGCAAAAATATAGCAAAAAACACAAAATAAGAAATGTCTTATCTGATAGCAGGAGATGCAGACCCACACAGCAGGCTACAAGGGAAACTGGAAAGAAGGATTACAGACCAGAACAATTGATCACCGGCAACCCTGATGGGAAAATGGATTCCCTTAAATAAGACCAATCAGTAAACACCTGATTCCCAATCCTCACTAGTACCGCTGTAACCACCAGGGGAGCCTCGCTCCGAAACTCATCTCAAACCCATTCACAACAGTACCCCCCCCTTGAGGAGGGGTCACAGAACCCTCATTTGAGCAACCAGGGGTCAGGATGAGTTCTATGATACGCCGGATAAGTCTCCTAGCAGGATGTCCGAAGCAACACCCAAGAATTATCTTCCTGACATAACCTCTCCATTTAACCAAATTACTGGAGTCTTCGTCTAGAAAAACGAGAATCCAATATTTTCTCAACCACATACTCCAGGATTGCCCTCAACCAAAAACAGGGTCAGGAGGCACAGCAGCAGGAACCACTGCTCAACAAACCTCTTCAACAAGGACTTGTGGAACACGTTATGGATCTTAATTGTCCCTGGAAGAGCAAACGAAAAGAAACAGGATTAATAATCTCCATGATCTTATAAGGTCCAATGAACCTGGCTTAAATTTAGGAGATGCTACTCTCATAGGAATATCTTTGAGGACAACCAGACCAAGTCCCCCACTTTAAACCGGGACCATCAGTCCTATGCCGGTTAGCAAACCGCTGGGGGCTTCTCCTGAGAGAGGGACAACCTCTCCACTACCTGGTCCCAAATTGCTGCATACGCTCAACAACAGAGTCAACACCTGGACAGACAGAAGCCTCCGTCTGTCCTGAAGAAAATCGGGGGAAACCCGAATTACAGAAAAACGAGACATCAAAGTGGCAGAGCTAGCCCTATTATTAAGAGCAAACTCAGCCAAAGGCAAAAAAGGACCCAGTCATCCTGACAGAGACAAAAGCATCTTAGATAAGTCTCCAATGTCTGGTTTGTTCTCTCAGTTTGACCATTGGTCTGAGGATGAAATGCCGAGGAGAAAGACAATTGAACACCCTGTTTGAAACAAAAAGTCCTCCAAAATCTGGAAAACCAAAACTGGACTCCTCTGTCAGACACAATGTTCTCCGGAATGCCGTGTAAACGAACCACGTGCTGAAGGAACAACGGCACCAAATTCAGAGGAGGAAGGCAACTTAGGTAATGGCACAAGATGTATCATTTTGGAAAACCTATCACAAATTACCCAGATGGTTGGTCATTCTCTGAGAAACAGGAAGACGGAATGAAATCCATAAGGATATGGGTCCATGGCTCTTGGGCAACAGGCAATGGCATCAACAAACCACTAGAGCGAGAGCAAGGCTTGGAGCGGAGCAAGTCCCGCAGGACTGCACAATTCCCTGACATCGCGAGACAAGGTAGGCCACCAAAAGGACCGACTAACCAAGTCTCTGGTACCAAAAATTCCGGGATGCCCAGCCAATGCGGAACAATGAATCTCAGACATCACACTCTTTTTCCATTAGTCCAGGACAAACAATTTTCCAACAGGGCAGCGCTCGGGCCTATCCTCCTGACACCCTCCAGAGCAAGTCTCAAATTAGGCGAGATGGCGGAAAGAACTACACCCTCCTTCAAATAACAGAGGGATCAGATAGCTCAGGAGAGTCCGCAAGGAAACTCCTCGAGAGGGCATCCGCCTTAACATTCTTAGTGCCAGGAAGAAAGGAAACCACAAAATTAAAACGTGTGAAAAACAAGGCCCACCTGGCCTGTCTAGGATTGAGTCCGGTTGGCAGATTCCAGATAGACCAGATTCTTATGGTCCGTAAGGACCACCACCTGATGTTGGCTCCCCCAGCAATTTGTCTCCACTTTTCAAAAGCCCACCTTCAGGGCCAATAACTCCCGATTACCCACGTCATAATTACGTTCAGTAGGAGAAAATTTCGAGTAGAAAAAGGCACAAGGGTTACTTTTAGAGGTCTCTGGATCTTTTTGGGACAAAACGGCACCTGCCCCAATTTCAGAGGCATCAACCTCCACCTGAAATGGCAGAGAAACATCAGGCTGCCGTAGAACAGGAGCAGAAGTGAATCTCTGCTTAAGTTCCTGAAACGCAGAGACTGCCTCAGGAGGCCAATTCAACCACATCAGAACCCTTTCTGGTCAAATCAGTTAATGGTTTAACAATAACCGAGAAATTACCATAAATTTACGATAAAAATTGGCAAAACCCAAAAATCTCTGAAGAGCCTTTAATGAAGTAGGTTGGACCCAATCACAGATGGCCTGAACCTTGACCGGGTCCATTTCAATAACAGATGGGGACAAAATGAATCCCAGAAATGAGATCTTCTGTACGCCAAAAAGACACTTTGATCCCTTCACATACAGAGCATTCTCTCTCAAAATCTGGAATACAGTTCGAACATGTTTCACATGAGAGTCCCAGTCATTAGAAAAAATCAAGATATCATCCAAATAAACAATCAGAAACTTGTCCACAAAATCCCTGAAATGTCATTCATGAAGGACTGGAAGACGGAAGGAGCATTAGTGAGCCCAAAGGGCATCACAAGGTACTCAAAATGCCCTTCAGGGGTGTTAAATGCCGTCTTCCATTCATCCCCGTGCTTAATGCGAATAAGGTTATACGCCCCCCTGAGGTCAAGCTTGGTAAACCAAGTAGCGTTTTTCACCCTGGAAAACAGGTCAGAAATCAAGGTAACGGGTATTGATATTTCACAGTAATATTGTTCAAGAGACGATAATCAATACACGGCCTTAATGAACCATCTTTTTTGGCCACAAAGAAAAAACCGCACCTAAGGGTGAAGAGGATGGTCTGATATGACCCTTCTCCAATGATTCCTTGATATAAGACCGCATAGCGTCATGTTCAGGTACAGACAAGTTAAAAAGGCGACCCTTAGGGAATTTACTACCTGGCACTAATTCAATAGCGCAGTCATAGCTCCTATGGGGAGGTAAGGATGCAGATTTACTTTCGCTAAACACATCAGAAAAATCAAACAAAAAGTCAGGAACATCCTCAGCCTGGGGGGAGGCAGAAAAAACAGGAGTGTTGGTATTAACACATTGGCAGCCCCAACTGGTTACAGACACAGATTTCCAATCCAAAACAGGATTATGAGACTGTAACCAAGGGAAACCCAGCACGATAATGTCATGCAGATTATATAGAACCAAAAATTTGCAGCACTCCTGGTGATCAGGTTCAACACCTCATTATCACCTGAGTAGAAAACTGGGGTTTATTCTCAGCCAAAGGGTAGAATCGATCCCCAGTAGGGGAATAGACTTCTGTAGGGTATCAAGGGAAATCCACAACGTTTAGCAAAATCATAATCCATCAGGTTAATAGCTGCTCCAGAATCAACGAAAGCCTGAGCAGAAAATGAGGACAGAGAGCATATCAGAGTGACAGTTAATAAAAACTTAGTCTGAACACTACCCAAGACAACTGAGCGTGCAAAAACGTCTTCCCCGCTTAGGGCAGACTGAAATAGCATGAGAGGCATCACCACAGTAGAAACATAACCCATTGCGCTTTCGAAACTCATGACGCTGTGCCCCAGACACCACTCCATCACACTGCATGGGCTCAGCAGCTGGCTCACAAGGCAACACCACTCCACGCATACTTCTCCGCTCACGCAAACGTCTGTCAATTTGAATCGCTAATGACATTAGAATCATTGAGACCAGAGGGGACAGGGAATCCCACCATAACATCCTTTACATTATCCGACAGACCCTTCCGGAAAAGGCCCGCCAAAGCGTCGTCATTCCATTTGGTCAGGACTGCCCACCTACGGAATCTCTGACAGTATAACTCAGCGTCATCAAGCCCCTGATTTAATGCCAACAAGGCTTTTCAGCTTGATCAGTGACATTAGGCTCATCGTACAATAACCCCAAAGCCTGAAAAAATGCATCAACATCACTCAAAACAGGATCCCAGGTGTGAGGGAAAAATGCCCAATCCTGAGGATCGCCGCGCAGGAGAGAGATGACAATTTGAACCTGCTGCGCTGCGTTTCCTGAGGACTTAGATTTTAAGGCAAGAAACAATTTACAATTATTTTTGAAATTCTGAAACTTAGCTCGATCCCCTAAAAACAAATCTGGCATGGGGATCCTAGGTTCCACAACAGGCAACCTAGCAAGATATGCAGCAATACTCCGAACCTCAGTGGCAAGCTGACCCACACGGCCAGACAACTGTGCAAACTCCATTGGGAGAAAAGATCCTCCCCAGCACCCAGAGATACAGAGGGAAAAAAAAAAAAAATGCAACAAACAGAAAAATATCTCTGACAACTTTTCTTCCTTCAAAATATTTTTTCCCTTCTGTGAGTACCATACAATTTTTATGGCCGGTGATACTGTTATGTTACGGTAGCTGAGGAGTGCAGGTAAAAAAGGAAATACACCAGAGCAGTTGGAATCTATGAGATTGCAGTACCCTGACTAACCACCGCAACTAGAGGCAGCCGTGGAGCGTTCCTACGATGGTCCTAGACGCCTCGTCACAGCCTGAGAAACTAACTACACCTAAAGATAGAAATAGGAAAGCTATCTGCCCCGGAGCAGAACCCCAAAGATAATAGAAAGCCCCCAAACATGTAATGGCGGTTAGACAAGAGGAAATACTGACACAGAAAGAAAATAGTATGAGCAAACGCTGGGGCCCAAACTATCTAAATAGAAAAGGACAGGAAGGGTACTTACTGCAATCCCAGAAAACCCTGAAAAACACCAACTCTACTAATTTCAAAATCACCTGAGATCACACGACCTCTACCACCTAAATTAGTTCTCTGGTGTAACAAAAACAGCAGCCACTGAAAAAACTGCAAAAAGCAAAAGTACAAAACACAGTGGCTGGACTAAACTGAGAGGGCAAAAGCCCCCGGAGGGGACCCAGAAGGCCCCCACAAAAGTGCAGGACAAAATGCAAAAATATAGCAAAAACACAAAATAAGAAATTGTCTTATCTGATAGCAGGAGATGCAGACACGACACAGCAGGCTACAAGGGAAACTGGAAAGAAGGATTCAGACCAGAACAATTGATCACCGGCAACCCTGATGGGAAAATGATTCCCTTAAATAAGACCAATCAGTAACACCTGATTCCCAATCCTCACTAGTACCGCTTGTAACCACCAGAGGGAGCCTCTGCTCAGAACTCATCTCAAACCCATTCACAACAGTAGACTCAGCGGAGCCATCACCACAGGGGTCTTACATGCAGTCCAAGTAATGGGGCGCAGCCGCATTAAAATACTTCCACCATTGCACAATTAGCTTTGGGAGGAGGGCCTGGGATATTTAGGCCACTGACGAGAAAAGGGAGGAGTTGAGCTCCTACACATGCTAAAGTCGTGGTATCTGTCATCTGGATTTGAGGAACTATACTAAGGACAGTTGTTGCCGGCTGGATACATGTTCTACAGTCGTGCTACCTGTCATCTGGAGGAGCTTGGACTGTAACTACAGACTATACTGGTGAAAGATACAAAAGCTGTGGTCCAACCAAAAGTTGTGAGATAGTAGGTATCGCCTGGTACAGTGGCAGTGCAACTACCATCCTTGGTTTGGAATCTTATGAACTGCAGGCATTTTATTTTGGCTGTCTACATGGAGTTGTCATTAAACCATGGACGTAAGGAATGAAAAATGGTTGCATTGTTGACCTGCTTAGGTGATTATTAGAATGTACAACTTCAGATCTTTATTAGGGGGAAGTAACAGTAGGATGTCACCTGAGCTGAATTGGTTATAGCATTTTTCATCGCATCTGCCAAAAGGTCTCAAATTTAGGATTCCAAATAGGAAGTAGGAGGCACCAACAACAGAAAAAAATGGTTGTTTTTCCAGTAAAATTAGCAAACATATGTGAGGAACAATTCTATCTGGCTCTTGACTATATGTTCTGGAGGATGAACATCATGTGTATTGTGAGCAACAGTCATGTCCCAAGCATCAATCACAGCAACAGGAAGATTTCTGAAAACATCTTTCAAAATCAGGTTGTTGATGTAAGCATGGAAGTCACTGAATCTCTCGGAATCAAGACCATCATTTCTTGTATTTTCAGTTTTGATGAGGACCTTGGTATCGGGACTCCTCAAGAAAAGACGAATCAAAGCTTTTTGTACATGAATAATTCTTCTAATAAAAAGTTGGACTGGGAAAAGCCTGAAATGCTGACCCAAACAAATGACAATCACGTAATTGGAACCTCCTGCTAGTCGATCTATCTGCTCATGGACGTAAGCATTATCTTTGACCATGTATAAGAGACTTGAAACAATTGGATGACTGTGCATTTTCCACTGTAAATTAATATTTCTTTTATGATCTACTGCTACCATCAAAGTATCCAGTCCTACTCTATGTAGATCAAAAGTTTTAAGACCTGTGTGAAAAAAAGCAGAAAAAAACCTTGAAGTTACTTAAGACCATGTAATACTACAGTCATAATCATGTTACAAGTACAATAGCTCTCATAAAATATATTTTTATGCTTTTGAAATATCAGGCTAGACCATGATGACACTAATTAGTTTTAAAGATGAGCAAATCAATTTAATATAAATCAAATTAATTCTGAATTTTAAAATTGTAGATGATTTGGTAATCTCAGGCCTGCATGCTCGAAAACTATTCAAAGGAAGTCCTACTCCACCCAGTCTGAGGGCTTTTCAGCATCAACTGAGTGAAGGAACAGTTGGACCCCTGTTCTTGGCATGGGATATTAATGTTTTTAAAGGGAAGCTGTCAGCAGGATTGTGCACAGTAAACAACAGACAGCGTTAGGTCGGCTCAAGTTATACTGATTAAAATGATACCTGGAGTAATGAAATGAGTCTTGTGGTTGTTGTGTAACCTTTATTTGCAGTTTTGAGTTAATGATATGCTCATGCTCCAGGGTATCCTGTGGTCTTCATGTGGTGCTCTGCTTAGCTATTCATAACGGAGACTGCTGACAGGTCACTGATCCCTCAGCGACCTGCTCCCTTGTTTACATATTGAATATATGTACATACCGAAAAAAAAAATCTTCTGGAAGCAGCATAATAGCATGTTTACTCAGTTAATAATAACTGTGCTTGAGGTTATCCTGATAGTATAAAATAAAAATCTATTTTAAAATGGTGCCCGCCACACCTGCATAGCTTATCTAGCAAGATGGCGGTCGCCGGTGCTTGCGCAATAGCAGTTATCTGATCACCTCTATATACATCGATAGCTGCTATTGCGAAGGTGCTGTGGGCGCTATGTTAAAATTGATATTTTTATACTGTCAGAATAACCTTAAGCACAGTTATTATTAGGACAGTAAACGTGATTATGCTGCAGCGCAGGTGCCACGGCTGGAACTTGTCAGCAGAAGGTTTGCTTTTTTTTAAGTATGTACATATATTCATTATGTAAACTAGGGTGCAGGTCACTGAGGGATCAGTGACCTGTCAGCAGTCTGAATTATGAATACCCAAGCAAAGCACAACATGAAAACCCCCACAGGCTGCCCCGGAGCACGAGCATATCATTAACTCAAAAATTAACCCCTTAATGTCCACTGACGTGCACAGTCCGTCATGGCCGGGTGTCAGTTCTGGCCATGACATGTGCACGTCATGCCTTTGATCTACCACTGTGTGTAAACACGCAGTGGTAGATCAGTGCCAACAGCTGTCACAGACAGCTGACAGGCACGGCAAGTGGTGCGGGGACCTTTGCCGTCGGTCCCCGCACCTACAGCGCTGTGCTTGGTCAGTCAATCTGACTGACCAAACACAGCAGCGATCGCGCAGGAGAAGCTGAAATTTCAGCTTCTCCAGCGCGATCAGTGCAGGAGCCGGCGCTGCAGTGGCCAGGCTTCCTGCACTGACAGCCAGGAGCGGAGCCACCACCGCCCCTGGCTGTTAACCCCCTGACTGCTGCGATCGAGCGCGATCGCAGCGCTCAGGGGGGGAGGCAGAGGGTCGGGAGCTCCCTCTGCCTCAGATCGGCGCCCTGCAATGTATTTGCAGGGCCCGATCTCTGCCTTGATGACCCGGGGATTGTCATGACAACCTCCGGGTCATCTAGCTACGGAAAGCTGCTGTGATCATGGTCACAGCAGCCTTCACTATAGTTGCAATGCATTGCAATGCCAGAGCATTGCAATGCATTGTAACTGCAATAAAAAGTAAAAAAAAAGTGAAAGTCCCATAAAGGGACAAGTTAAAAAAAATCATTTTTTAAAAAAATTGTAAAAAAAAATATTAAAAAATAATTTTAAAAAAATCCCCTAAAAAATACACATTTTTATGTAATAAAAAAAATAAAAAACAAAAAACATACACATGTTTGGTATTGCCACGTCCGTAAAAATCCCATCTATAAAAGCGTAACCCTAGTTAACCCCTTCAGTGAAAGCCGTAAAAAAAAAACACAAAAAAGTAGTAAATTATACTTTTTCCAAGCGGTATCATCATACCGCTTGGAAAAAGTGCAATAAAACGCGATCAAAAAGTCAGATATAAATAAACATGGTACCACTGAAAACGTCATCTTGTCCCGCAAAAAACAAGCCACTATACAGAATCATCAGCGAAAAAATAAAAAAGTTATAGCTCGCGGAATAAACTGATGCAAAAATAATTATTTTTTCTATAAAATTTTTTATTGTGTAAAAAACGCCAAAACATAAAAAAAATATATAAATGAGGTATCGCTGTAACCGTAGTGACCCGAAGAATAAAGCTGCTTTATCAATTTTACCACACACGGAACGAAGGAAAAAAAAACAAAAAAAAACAATTCCTGAATTGCTGGTTTTTGTTCATTCTGCTTCCACAAAAATCGGAATAGGAAGCGATCAAAAAACGTTATGTGCCCGAATATGGTACCAATAAAATGTCAGCTCGTCCCACAAAAAATAAGCCCACAGATAACTCTGTCGGCCGAAATATGGAAAAATTATAGCTCTCAAAATACGGCGATGCAAAAATTTCTTACAAAAAATTATTCCAAAAAAAAGCATCTTTTAGTGTGTTACAGAAGCTAAACATGAAAAAAGGGTGTAAATCTGGTATCGCTGTAATCGCACCGATCCGAGGAATAAAGTCGCCTAATCACTAATACCGCACGAGGAACGGCGCAAAAAATAAAACCAATTCTTCACCTTTTGTGGATTTGTTCATTGTGCCTCCCAAAGATCGCAGTAAGGCGATCACAGTGGTTCCCCCCCACATATGGGGTATCAGCGTACTCAAGACAAAATGCACAATAGCTTTTGGGGTCCTATTTCTCCTGTTACCCTTAGAAAAATAAAAATTTGGGGGCAAAAAGGTCATTTTTGTGGAAAAAAATATGATTTTTTTATTTTTCACGGCTCTACGTTATAAACTTCTGTGAAGCCCTTGGGGGTTCAAAGTGCTAACCACACATCTAGATAAGTTCCTTGGGGGGTCTAGTTTGCAAAATGGGGTCATTTGTGGGGTGTTTCTACTGTTTAGGCACATCAGGGGCTCTCCAAGCGCGACATGACACCCGCAGACCATTCCATCAAAGTCTGCATTTAAAAACGGTGCTCCTTCCCTTCCGATCTCTGCCATGCGTCAAAATAGTGGTTCCCCCCACATATGGGATATCAGCGTACTCAGGACAAATTGCACAATAGCTTTTGGGGTCCTATTTCTCCTGTTACCCTTATAAAAATAAAATTTGGGGACAAAAAGATTATTTTTGTGGAAAAAAATATGATTTTTTTATTTTCACGGCTCTACGTTATAAACTTCTGTGAAGCACTTGGGGGTTCAAAGTGCTCACCACACATCTAGATAAGTTCCTTGGGGGGTCTAGTTTCCAAAATGGAGTCACTTGTGGGGGGTTTCTACTGTTTAGGCACATCAGGGGCTCTCCAAATGTGACATGACACCCGCAGACCATTCCATCAAAGTCTGCATTTGAAAAAGGCGCTCCTTCCCTTTCGAGCTCTGCCATGCGTCAAAATAGTGGTTTACCCCCACATATGGGGTATCAGCGTACTCAGGACAAATTGCACAATAACTTTTGGGGTCCTGTTACCCTTTGGAAAATAAGAATTGGGGGTGCAAAGAATCATTTTTGTGGAAAAGATATGATTTTTTAATTTTACTGCTCTACGTTATAACCTTCTGTGAAGCCCTTGGGGGTTAAAAGCTCTCACCACACATCTAGATAAGTTCCTTGGGGGGTCTAGTTTCCAAAATGGGGTCACTTGTTGGGGGTTTCCACTGTTTAGGCACACAGGGGCTCTCCAAATACGACATGGCGTCCAATCTCAATTCCAGCCAAAAAAGTCAAATGGCGCTGCTTCCCTTCCGAGCTCTGCCATGCGCCGAAATAGTGGTTTACCCCCACATTTGGGATATCAGCGTACTCAGGACTAATTGCACAATAACTTTTGGGGTCCTTTTATCCTTTGGAAAATAAAAATTGGGATGAAAAGATCATTTTTGTGGAAAAAATATGATTTTTTAATTTTACGGCTCTACGTTATAACCTTCTGTGAAGCACTTGGGGGTTCAAAGTGCTCACCACACATCTAGATAAGTTCCTTGGGGGGTCTAGTTTCCAAAATGGAGTCACTTGTGGGGGGTTTCTACTGTTTAGGCACATCAGGGGCTCTCCAAATGTGACATGACACCCGCAGACCATTCCATCAAAGTCTGCATTTGAAAAAGGCGCTCCTTCCCTTTCGAGCTCTGCCATGCGTCAAAATAGTGGTTTACCCCCACATATGGGGTATCAGCGTACTCAGGACAAATTGCACAATAACTTTTGGGGTCCTGTTACCCTTTGGAAAATAAAATTGGGGGTGCAAAGATCATTTTTGTGGAAAAGATATGATTTTTTAATTTTACTGCTCTACGTTATAACCTTCTGTGAAGCCCTTGGGGGTTAAAAGCTCTCACCACACATCTAGATAAGTTCCTTGGGGGGTCTAGTTTCCAAAATGGGGTCACTTGTTGGGGGTTTCCACTGTTTAGGCACACAGGGGCTCTCCAAATACGACATGGCGTCCAATCTCAATTCCAGCCAAAAAAGTCAAATGGCGCTGCTTCCCTTCCGAGCTCTGCCATGCGCCCAAATAGTGGTTTACCCCACATTTTGGATATCAGCGTACTCAGGACTAATTGCACAATAACTTTTGGGGTCCTTTTATCCTTTGGAAAATAAAAATTGGGATGAAAAGATCATTTTTGTGGAAAAAATATGATTTTTTAATTTTACGGCTCTACGTTATAACCTTCTGTGAAGCACTTGGGGGTTCAAAGTGCTCACCACACATCTAGATAAGTTCCTTGGGGGGTCTAGTTTCCAAAATGGGGTCACTTGTTGGGGGTTTCCACTGTTTAGGCACGCAGGGACTCTCCAAATGCGACATGGCGTCCAATCTCAATTCCAGCCAAAAAAATCAAATGGCGCTGCTTCCCTTACGAGCTCTGCCATGCGCCCAAATAGTGGTTTACCCCCACACATGGGGTATCGGTGTACTCTGGAGAAATTGTACAACAAATATTGTGGTTCATTTTCTCCTGATACCCTTGACAAAATTTCAAAAAATTGTGTCGAAAGAAAAATTTTGGGAAAAAAAGTTAAATGTTCATTTTTTCCTTCCACATTGCTTCAATTCTTGTGAAGTACCTAAAGGGTTAATAAACTTCTTGAATGTGGCTTTGAACACGTTGAGGGGTGCAGTTTTTAGAATGGTGTAACTTTTGGGTATTTTCTGTCATATTGACCCCTCAAATTCACTTCAAATGTGAGGTGGCCCCTAAAAAAAATGGTTTTGTAAATTTTGTTGGAAAAATGAGAAATTGCTGGTCAACTTTTAACACTTATAATTTCCTAACAAAAAAAAATTTTGGTTCCAAAATTGTACTGATGTAAAGTAGACATGTGGGAAATGTTATTTATTAACTAATTTTTGTGACATATCTCTCTGATTTAATGGCATAAAAATTAAAAGTTTGAAAATTGCAAAATTTTCAAAATTTTTGCCATATTTCCGTTTTTTTCATAAATAAACACAAGTTATATTGAAGAAATTTTACCACTATCATGAAGTACAATATGTCACGAGAAAACAATCTCAGAATCGCCAAGATCCGTAGAAGCGTTCCAGAGTTATAACTTCATAAAGAGACAGTGGTCAGAATTGTAAAAATTGGCCTGGTCTTTAACCTACAAAATGGCTTGGTCGTTAAGGGGTTAAACAACAACCACCAGACGGATTTCATCAGCCAATGTATTATTTTAATCAGTATAACGGCGACAACCTGACACTGTCTGTAGGTTACTGTGAACAATCCTGCTGACACGTTCCCTTTAAGATGTATCTTTCTTTATGCTTGTGAAAGAACACCACTTAGAGTCTGTGGACAAATAAAGGGAACAAGGTTTGGAGATGATTTGCGATTAACTTAAAGTACAACGTCATATCAATATTAATATTGGAAATGTATCTATTTCCACGTCTTAGAAATAGCACACACATGAGTGGTAAGGCACTGTGGAAGAAGCTGGGCTCTTCCTGCTATAGCAATAAAAGCTCTCAGTAAGGTTTATGTTTAAAGATGGGAAATGGAGTTGACCAAAAAAATCCATTCTACTCTGATCAATGGCCTAATCCAGTCATGGAAGCCAGACCAGAGCAGTCTTCACTTCAGCAGCTGGCATTCTTGACCTGGTATCCTTGGTGCCTTTTCTGATCACTAGGCCCTGTGACATCATAATGTCTTGTGAGATCTAGTCTCTGTGTGAAAGGGACCTTTCTCTTGAGAAGACCTCTTTAGATTATGGTTATTCAAATTGTACCTTTTATTTGCCAATTTTTTTATGATGTAATTCTTTATCCATCCATCCACATCATCTTACCTGTAAAAGTCTGCACTAGATATGTAAACCATTGTCGTACAGTTGAGTCTCCCATCAGGTAGATCATTTTGTCATTTAAACAATTGTACCTCTGCTCTTGATTAGTGAAGTTGGAAATGCTGCAAAACACAGGTTTCCAGGTATTTTCTAGCGCAAAACCACTGGGAAATGGAGACTGCATTCCAATCTTACATTGTTCCAGAGTCAATAGAGTGGAAGCTGATGGAATAACAAGGAAAAAACATCAATGGAAAGTAATTATCCTCTTTGAGCTCAATCTAGTACATGTATATTAACATACATAGAGAAGGTGGCTGATTTAATTACTGAAAGGGGGGCTGAAAAGCTCCACTTGGGTCCCCATATTGAGAGCCAGTCGGAGTAGTGTAGAATTGTGCGCCATGACACAAAATCAAAGATGGGACTCTGCCCCTGTGCTGGCACCACCCTCTCTACTAAGTACTGGCTATGTTTTTATTGACCAGCTAGTTCTTTATTGACACAGCTAGTGCTTAACATAGGGGATGGAGCCAACACAGTGAGCTAGTGTTATCTCAGAATCTGGGTGGACGCAGCCAATGAGGTGACGCCAGCACAAGGTGCCATCTTTGAAACTGAGTGAACACAGTGAGCGAGCACAAAAAGTGAACTCAGTCAGCCACTTTTAGTATTATAGGTATCACCAAGTCCTAAAAAGCCTGAACTTTTAAAATATTGTTATTTATCCTGCACATTAAATACTGTAAATAAAAAATTACAGAATTGTCCTTTTTCAGTTATCTCACCTACAAAAAAAAGTGGTATGCACCCCAAAAATAGTACAAAACATCCTCTACAGCTTTCCCCCCGAAAAAACCTTCAAAAAGCTTGACAGAAAAATATAGGTCTCAGAATATGGGGATACAGATCACTTTTTGTTTTTTAAGTAAAATCCAAAATTCATGTAAACTTGGTTTAGTTGTAATTCTACTGACCTGAAGAGTATAGTTAATATGATAATTTTAATGCATAGGAAAAGCGGTTAAATTGAAACCTGAAAACAATGGCACAATTGCATTTTTTTCCATTGAAACACAGAACGATTTTCAGGGTAGGCTCACACATGGCATAAATGCAGCCTTTTTGTTTCATATTAGCTGCAACATATACAAATGAATGGATAAAAACACAAGTAGGGAGTGAAAACCAAGATAAGCACATGCATATTCTGAGCGGAGTTTTTCCTGCCAACACTGATTTTTGGTACAGAAAAAAATGATGCATTTACACCACTTGTGAACATAAGGAAATTAAGGTTATGTCCCATGGTAAAATACAAAAATTACAGCTCTTAGAAAAAGGAAATTGAAAAAAAAAATCAGCAGAGGTGAACATTTTGAGAATTTATCACATGAAAAAAATCCTTTAACCCCTTCACCCCCAAGGGTGGTTTGCACGTTAATGACCGGGCCAATTTTTACAATTCTGACCACTGTCTCTTTATGAGGTTATAACTCTGGAACGCTTCAACGGATCTTAGCGATTCTGAGATTGTTTTCTCATGACGTATTGTACTTCACGTTAGTGGTAAAATTTCTTCAATATACCTTGCGTTTATTTTTGAAAAAAACGCAAATATGGCGAAAATTTAGAAAATTTTAGCAATTTTCAAACTTTGAATTTTTATTCCCTTAAAACAGAGAAATATGTCACACAAAATAGTTAAGAAATAACATTTTCCACATGTCTACTTTACATCAGCACAATTTTGGAACCAAATTTTTTTTTTCTTAGGAAATTATAAGGGTTAAAAGTTGACCAGCGATTTCTCATTTTTACAACAAAATTTATGTGAATACATTTCCATCCAATTATGACAAGAGCATTCTTAAGGTGATACCTTTATTGGCTAACCAGAAAATTATATGTTCGCTAGCTTTCAGAGCTCAAGGCTCCTTCTTCAGGCAAGATTACATTTGGAATAATAAGAAAGACACATTAGATGCTTACTATAGTAGGAAATTTGTTCAAGACCTGGGAGGTGTGATGCCTTCAAAAGATAAGCAAAGGAAATCAAATTAGCATTTTCTTACAAATGAAGAGCTAGTGGGGACTAGCTCTCCATTTGTAAGGAAATGCTAATTTGATTTCCTTTGCTTATCTTTTGAAGGCATCACACCTCCCAGGTCTTGAACAAATTTCCTACTATAGTAAGCATCTAATGTGTCTTTCTTATTATTCCAAATGTAATCTTGCCTGAAGAAGGAGCCTTGAGCTCTGAAAGCTAGCGAACATATAATTTTCTGGTTAGCCAATAAAGGTATCACCTTAAGAATGCTCTTGTCATAATTGGATGGAAAAGTATTCACATCGATTTTTCTGGCTAACACGGTACCACAATATAATTTATTATTGTACACCACAACAAAATTTACAAAGCCATTTTTTTTAGGGACCACCTCATATTTGAAGTCACTTTGAGGGGTCTATATAGCAGAAAATACCCAAAAGTGACACCATTCTAAAAACTGCACCCCTCAATGTACTCAAAACCACATTCAAGAAGTTTATTAACCCTTCAGGTGCTTCACAGGAGCTGAAGCAACGTGGAAGGAAAAAATCAATATTTAACTTTTTAGCCCCAAAAATTATCTATTACAAACTTTTTTTTTATTTTCACAAGGGTAAAAGAAGCAAATGGACAGATAAAGTTGTTGTGCAATTTCTCCTGAGTACGCCAATAGCCAATATGTGGAGGAAAACCACTGTTTGGGCACACGGCAGAGCTCGTAAGGGAAGGAGCGCCGTTTGACTTTTTCAAACTAAAATTGGCTGGAATTGAGATTGGATGCCATGTCGTGTTTGGAGAGCCCCTGATGTGCCTAAACAGTGGAAACCCCCACAAGTGACACCATTTTGGAAACTAGACCCCCTAAGGAACTTATCTAGATCTGTTGTGAGCACTTTGAACCCCCAAGTGTTTCACAAAAGTTTATAATGCCTGGGTCTGAAAAATAAAAAAAACAATTTTCCACAAAAATGATTTTTTAGTCCCAAATTTTTGATTTTTCCCAAGGAATTTGGACCCCAAAAGTTGTTGTCCAATTTGTCCTGAGTACGCTGATACCCCATATGTGGGGGGGGGGAAACTGTTTGGGCGCACGACAGGGCTTGGAAAGGAAGTAGTAACGTTTTGGAATGCAGACGTTGATGGGGGTCATGTTCCGTTTGCAGTGCCCCAGATGTGCCTAAACAGTGGAAACCCCCAGAAGTGACCCCATTTTGGAAACTAGACCCCCTAAGGAGCTTATCTAGATCTTTGGTGAGCACTTTGAACCCCCAAGTGCTTGACATAAGTTTATAATGCCCGAGCATGAAAATAAAAAATCCTATTTTTTTCCCACAAAAATTATCTTTTAGTCACTAATTTTTTGTTTTCCCAACAGGAGCAGGAGAAATTGGACCACAAAAGTTGATGTCCAATTTGTCCTGAGTACGCTGATACCCCATATGTTGGGGGGAACCACTTTTTGGGCGCACAGCAGAGCTCGGAATGGAAGGAGCACCATTTGACTTTTTCCAAACAAAATTGGCTGGAATTGAGATTAGACGCCATGTTGCATTTGGAGAGCCTCTGATGTGCCTAAACAGTGGAAACCCCCCACAAGTGACCCCATTTGGGAAACTAGACCCCTTAAGGAACTTATCTAGATCTTTGGTGAGCAATTTGAATCCCAAAGTGCTTCACACAAGTTTATAACGTAGAGCCGTAAAATTAAAAAATCATATTTTTTCCACAAAAATGATCTTTTCACCCCAATTTTTATTTTCCCAAGGGTAACAAGACTCCAAAAGTTATTGTGCAATTTGTCCTGAGTACGCTGATACCCCATATGTGGGGGTAAACCACTGTTTAGGTGCATGGCAGAGTTTGGAAGGGAAGGAGCGCCGTTCGACTTTTTCAACACATAATTGGCTGGATGCCATGTTGTGTTTGAAGAGCTCCTGATCTGCCTAAACAGTGGAAACCCCCAACAAATGACACCATTTTGGAAACTAGACCCCTCAAGGAACTTATCTAGATGTGTGGTGAGCACTTTGAACCCCGAAATGCTTCACAGAAGTTTATAACGTACAGCTGTAAAATAAAAATCTTTTTTTTTTTTTACAAAAATGATTTTTTCGTCCCCAATATTTTATTTTTACAAGGGTAACAGGAGAAATTGGACCCCAAAAGTTATTGTCCAATTTGTCCTGAGTACGCTGATACCCAATATGTGGGAGTAAACTACTGTATGGGCGCACGTCGGGGCTCAGAAGGGAAGTAGTGATGTTTTGGATTGCAGACTTTGATGGAATGGTCTGGGGGCGTCATGTCGCATTTGGAGAGCCCCTGATGCGCCTAAACAGTGGAAATCCCCCACAAGTGAACCCATTTTGGAAAATAGACCCCACAAGGAACTTATCTAGATGTGTCGTGAGCACTTTGAACCCCGAAGTGCTTCACAGAAGTTTATAACGTACAGCCGTAAAAATAAAAAATCCTTTTTTTTTTACAAAAATGATTTTTTTCGCCCCAATATTTTATTTTCACAAGGGTAACAGGAGAAATTGGACCCCAAAAGTTTTGTCCAATTTGTCCTGAGTACGCTGATACCCAATATGTGGGAGAAAACTACTGTATGGGCACACGTCGGGGCTCGGAAGGGAAGTAGTGACGTTTTGGATTGCAGACTTTGATGGAATGGTCTGGGGGCGTCATGTCGCATTTGGAGAGCCCCTGATGCACCTAAACAGTGGAAACCCCCACAAGTGACCCCATTTTGGAAAATAGACCCCACAAGGAACTTATCTAGATATGTGGTGAGCACTTTGAACCCCGAAGTGCTTCACAGAAGTTTATAACGTACAGCCGTAAAATATAATTTTTTTTTTTTTTTTACAAAAATGATTTTTTTCGCCCCAATATTTTATTTTCACAAGAGTAACAGGAGAATTGGACACCAAAAGTTGTTGTCCAATTTGTCCTGAGTACGCTGATACCCAATATGTGGGAGAAAACTACTGTATGGGCAGACGTCGGGGCTCGGAAGGGAAGTAGTGACGTTTTGGATTGCAGACTTTGATGAAATGGTCTGGGGGCGTCATGTCGCATTTGGAGAGCCCCTGATGCACCTAAACAGTGGAAACCCCCCACAAGTGACCCCATTTTGGAAAATAGACCCCACAAGGAACTTATCTAGATATGTGGTGGGCACTTTGAACCCCGAAGTGCTTCACAGAAGTTTATAACGTACAGCCGTAAAAATATATATTTTTTTTTTTACAAAAATGATTTTTTCGCTCCCAATATTTTATTTTCACAAGGGTAACAGGAGAAATTGGACCCCAAAAGTTGTTGTTTAATTTGTCATGAGTACGCTGATACCCAATATGTGGGAGAAAACTACTGTATGGGTACACGTTGGGGCTCGGAAGGGAAGTAGTGACGTTTTGGATTGCAGACTTTGATGGAATGGTCTGGGGGCGTCATGTCGCATTTGTAGAGCCCCTGATGCGCCTAAACAGTGGAAACCCCCCACAAGTGATCCCATTTGGAAAATAGACCCCACAAGGAACTTATCTAGATGTGTGGTGAGCGCTATGAAACCCCAAGTGCTTCACAGAAGTTTATAACGTACAGCCGTAAAAATATTTTTTTTTTTTTTTTTACAAAAATGATTTTTTCGCCCCCAATATTTTATTTTCACAAGGGTGACAGGAGAAATTGTACCCCAAAAGTTGTTGTCCAATTTGTCCTGAGTACGCTGATACCCAGTATGTGGGAGAAAAACTACTGTATGGGCAGACGTCGGGGCTCGGAAGGGAAGTAGTGACGTTTTGGATTGCAGACTTTGATGGAATGGTCTGGGGGCGTCATGTCGCATTTGGAGAGCCCCTGATGCACCTAAACAGTGGAAACCCCCACAAGTGACCCCATTTTGGAAAATAGACCCCACAAGGAACTTATCTAGATATGTGGTGGGCACTTTGAACCCCGAAGTGCTTCACAGAAGTTTATAACGTACAGCCGTAAAAATAATTTTTTTTTTTTTTGTTTACAAAAATGATTTTTTCGCTCCCAATATTTTATTTTCACAAGGGTAACAGGAGAAATTGGACCCCAAAAGTTGTTGTCCAATTTGTCATGAGTACGCTGATACCCAATATGTGGGAGAAAACTACTGTATGGGTACACGTTGGGGCTCGGAAGGGAAGTAGTGACGTTTTGGATTGCAGACTTTGATGGAATGGTCTGTGGGCATCATGTCGCATTTGGAGAGCCCCTGATGCACCTAAACAGTGGAAACCCCCCACAAGTGACCCCATTTTGGAAAATAGACCCCACAAGGAACTTATCTAGATATGTGGTGGGCACTTTGAACCCCAAAGTGCTTCACAGAAGTTTATAACGTACAGCCGTAAAAATAATTTTTTTTTTTTACAAAAATGATTTTTTCGCTCCCAATATTTTATTTTCACAAGGGTAACAGGAGAAATTGGACCCCAAAAGTTGTTGTCCAATTTGTCATGAGTACGCTGATACCCAATATGTGGGAGAAAACTACTGTATGGGTACACGTTGGGGCTCGGAAGGGAAGTAGTGACGTTTTGGATTGCAGACTTTGATGGAATGGTCTGGGGGCGTCATGTCGCATTTGTAGAGCCCCTGATGCGCCTAAACAGTGGAACCCCCCACAAGTGACCCCATTTTGGAAAATAGAATCCACAAGGAACTTATCTAGATGTGTGGTGAGCGCTATGAAGCCCCAAGTGCTTCACAGAAGTTTATAACGTACAGTCGTAAAAACAAAAAAATCATTTTTTAAAAAAAAATGATATTTTTACCCCCAGATTTTTATTTTCCCAAGGGTAACAGAAGAAATAGGACAAATTGCTCATGTCCTATGAGGAACGGTTGCAGGATTTGGGAATGTTTAGCTTGCAAAAAAGAAGACTGAGAGGAGACTTAATAGCTGTCTACAAATATCTCAAGGGCTGTCACATTGTAGAAGGATCATCTTTATTCTCATTTGCGCAAGGAAAGACTAGAAGCAATGGGATGAAACTGAATGGGAGAGACACAGATTAGATATTAGAAAAAACTTTTTGACAGTTAGGGTGATCAATGAGTGGAACAGGCTGCCACAAGAGGTGGTGAGTTCTCCTTCAATGGAAGTCTTCAAACAGAGGCTGGATAGACATCTGTCTGGGATGATTTAGAGAATCCTGCTTTGAGCAGGGGGTTGGACCAGATGACCGAGGAGGTCCCTTCCAACTCTACCATTCTATGATTCTATGATTCTATGAACTCTTGGGGTCCAGAGTACGCTGATACCCCATATGCGGGGGTAAACTACTGTTTGGGCGCATGGCAGAGCTCAGAAGTGAAGGAGCACCGTTTGACTTTTTCAATGCAGAATTGGCTGGAATTGAGATCAGACGCCATGTCACATTTGGAGAGCCCCTGATGTGCCTAAACAGCGGAAACCCCCCAATTCTAACTCCAACCCTAACCCCAACACACCCCTAACCCTAGTCCCAACCCTAACCACAAACCTAACCCTAACACACCCATAACCCTAATCCCAACCCTAACCCTAATCCTAACTTTAGCGCCAACCCTAACCCTAACTTTAGCCGCAACCCTAACCCTAATGGGAAAATGGAAATAAATACTTTTTTTTAATTTTATTATTTTTCTCTAACTAAGGGGGTGATAAAGGGGGGTTTGATTTACTATTTATAGCGAGTTTTTATGATTGGCAGCTGTCACGCTAAAAGACGCTTTTTATTGCAAAAAATAGTTTTTGCATCACCACATTTTGAGAGCTATAATTTTTGTATATTTTTGCCCACAGAGTCATCTGAGGTCTTATTTTTTGCGGGACAAGGTGACGTTTTTATTGGTACCATTTTTGAGCACGTGACATTTTTTGATCGCTTTTTATTTTGATTTTTGTGAGGTTAGAATGAACAAAAATCAGCAATTCATGAATTTCTTTTGGGGGAGGCGTTTATACCGTTCCGCATGTGGTAAAATTGATGAAGCAGTTTAATTCTTCGAGTCAGTACGATTACGGCGATACCTCATTTATATCATTTTTTTATGTTTTGGCGCTTTTATACAATAAAAACAATTTTATATAAAAAAATTATTATTTTTGCATCGCTTTATTCTGCGAGCTATAACTTTTTTATTTTTTCGCTGATGATGCTGTATTGCGGCTCGTTTTTTGCAGGACAAGATGATGTTTTCAGCGGTACCATGTTTAGTTATATCCGTCTTTTTGATCGCGTGTTATTCCACTTTTTGTTTGGCGGTATGATGAAAAGCATTGATTTTTTGCTTTGTTTTTTTTTTTTTAAGGGGTTCACTAAAGGGGTTAACTAGTGGGACAGTTTTATAGGGGGGGTTGTTACGGACGTGGCAATACCAAATATGTGTACTTTTATTGTTTTGGTTTTTTTATTTACAGGAAAAAATGAATTTATTGGGGAATATTTTTTTTTTTTATGATTTTTTTTAAACAATTTTTATTTTTATTTTTTTAACTTTTTTACTTTGTCCTAGGGTGGGACATCACTGTATTTTAGCAGATCACTGGTGTGACAGTGTGCACAGCACTCTGTCACACCAGCGATCGCTCTGGCATCGCTGCAGGCTTCTCAGTGCCTGCTCTTAGCAGGCACTGAGGAAGCCGCCTCCCTGCAGGACCCGGATGGACCCCGGCGACATCTTGGATCCGGGGTCCTGCAGGGAGGAAGGACCCTCGGAACAGCGAGACACATCGCGCTGCTCTGAGGGTCTCAGGGGAGCGCGCAGGGAGCCCCCTCCATGCGCGATCCTCCCCTGTGCCCCCAGTACACCGCGATCATGTTTGATCGCGGTGTGCTAGGGGTTAATGTGCCGGGAGCGGTCCGTGACCGCTCCTGACACATAGTGCTGGGTGTCAGCTGTGATAATCAGCTGACACCCGGCCGCGATCGGCTGCTCTCCCCACGGGAGCGCGTCCGATCGCACGAGACGTACTATCCCGTCCATGGTCATACGGGCCCAGGTACCATGGACGGGATAGTACGTCTGATGGCAGTAAGGGGTTAAATTAAAGCATTCCATTGTACATGTATATGATTTTGCAGGTAAATGTAAAGGTGTTTGTAAATTATTGAACAAAAATGTTCTGAAGTAACTCAAAAAAGGAATACTCAGTTATTGAATTCCCCACCAATCCAGTGCAGAAATTCAAGAGGTTCTCGTCAGTCTTTGTGGGCATGATCTATGCATTGGCATGTGACCATTGATATCACCGATCAGCTACAGCAGGCAAAAGCTTGCACCCTTGTAAAGAAGAACTGACATTGGTGACTTCTAGGCTATTTTCCCTTGATCAATGTACCTGTATAGTTAAAATACAGATTTATGTGGGGTACCCATTTGATGGCTAACAAATAAAGTTGCACTCTAAGAGCCTATATATACAGATAACAAAAGACTGACCATCACTTCCAAAAAGAACAGGTGTGTACAGGTGCAAACTAAGAGTAGCCATCTCCATATACAGATGGGAAAATAAGTATTTGATAGTTAGTAAGGCCAAGAAAAAGACATTTGTCCATTCAGTTCAGCCTATATTCCATCAGAATAAATCCCCAGATCTACAGTTTAGACCAAAAGTTTGGACACACCTTCTCATTTAAAGATTTTTCTGTATTTTCATGGCTATGAAAATTGTAAATTCACACTGAAGGCATCAAAACTATGAATTAACACATGTGGAATTATATACTTAACAAAAAAGTGTGTAACAACTGAAATTATGTCTTATATTCTAGGTTCTTCAAAGTAGCCACCTTTTGCTTTGATGACTGCTTTGCACACTCTTGGCATTCTCTTGATGAGCTTCAAGAGGTAGTCACCAGAAATGGTTTTCACTTCACAGGTATGCCCTGTCAGGTTTAATAAGTGGGATTTCTGGCCTTATAAATGGAGTTGGGACCATCAGTTGTGTTGTGCAGAAGTCTGGTGGATACACAGCTGATAGTCCTACTGAATAGACTGTTAGAATTTGTATTATGGCAAGAAAAAAGCAGCTAAGTAAAGAAAAATGAGTGGCCATCATTACTTTAACCCTAGCATGCGTATTGGGGGCCTTTTAGGCCCTCATGCTTACTTTTTTGCTATTATCTGCAAAATTACTTAAGTTAGAATTTTGAAACTCCAGGTAATCCTCAAGTATGTCGTTGTTGGTAATATCCAGTTGTTCATATCAATTTTTTTCATAGGCATTTTGATGTAACAATGCTTTTTTGGCGAAAATCACATCTGTACGGATTGGGGGCCTTTTAGGCCCCCATGTATTTATCATGTTCTCAGTAGTGTTTGTGTCTCAAGTTACTTTACTTGTACTCAGTAATGCTGGTGGAGGGGCCAAGGTGTGGATAATGCCATATGAGGATGTCTTGTGATTTTTGAATGGAGAGATAAGGCCATGACATCATCTCAGGTCCTTCTGAACACAGTAATGAGCTGTGTAGAGAGTAATGAGGACAGTATACACTATGAGCTAATTGTGAAGGACCTGAGAAAAGATGTTGAGAGTAAGTCTGATTCAGTTTCAGTTTCTCTGATTCTAAGAAGCCTGCAAAGGGTAAAACTATTGAGCTACAGACATCCAGAGAATTGTACAACATCTAAAAGAAAGTATAAAAGGTAAGAAAAGCTGAGGGTGAGAGGAGGGAGGGGGCACTTTACACTTACAGTGTGTCACACACAAGCAAAGAGTGGACAATCCTCATTGTGTTCATTGTTTTTTCTGTTAGTTTGCTAACATCTAGTCAGCAATGGCACAGTCTTCCTCCAAGCATCTGAGTGACCAAGAGATTGAAGCAATTGTCTTTCAAAGTGATGATGAAAGTGAACTATCTTTGTCCGATGACGAGTACCTGCAACCAGAGAATCAAACATCCTCAAGTGATTCTTCTTCTGATGATGAAGTGAATACAGTGAATCCTCAAGAAGTGAAAGTAGAACATCCAAAACAAATGTTTTTTGGGACAGTAATCCTACATTAGTTGGACGTACTGCAATCCATAATATTGTGAGACAGGCTCAAGGAGCTGTGGGAAGTCCCAGTTACTTTTAACCTAAAGACGTATTCTGTACTTTTTTTTCTGACAATATTGCAGAAGAGGTCCTTTTATGTTCAAACCTAGAAGGAAGACGTATCGCTTCTGCAAAAAATAAGTCCTAGAAAAATATCTCAAAAGAGGAATTTTATGCATACATTGGACTTTTACTGCTGCCAGGGAGTCAAAAATCGTATGATGTTCCAATACGAAAATTATTTCTGGACCCACTTTCTGATCCACACTATAAGGCGACGATGTCAGTGGACAGATATGAGGAAATTGGAAGACACATTCGATTTGATAAGCGAACACGTGCATTGAGGTTTGAAACAGACAAATTAGCCCCTATCAGTTATATCTGGAACATATTTTTCAAAAATTGCACCAAACTTTACAATCCTAGTACTAATGTTACAGTAGATGAGCAACTTGTACCGTTCAGAGGATGCTACAAGTTCATACAATACATGCCCAGCAAGCCAGCCAAATATGGAATCAAAATCTTCTGGATGTGTGATTCTGCAAATTATTATGGCATAAATGGAGTAATCTACTGTGGAAAAGAGGTTGGTGCACCAGTACAGAAGGATCTGGGGTCTGAAATTGTCAAAACTTTTGCTGTTCCAATATTCAATTCAGGTAGAAACATTACCATGGACAATTATTTCACCAATGTTGAGCTAGGCAATTTTCTGCTTCAAAAAGCTATTACACTTGTAGCCAAACCGACGAGAAATTCCAGAAGCACTGAAACACAATCGTCAGCGAGCACTTTATGAGAGTGTCTTTGGATTCAATAACAAAGCGAAGAAGGAGAAATCAGTGATTTTACTCAGTATCATGCATCACAATTGCAGTATTGACAGCAATGACAGAAAATTAAAACCAGAAATTATCCTGCATTACAATAAAACAAAAGGAGGTGTAGACAAAATGGATGAGATGGTGGGAGAATATTCATGCAAGAGGCAAACAAAACCATGGCTTGTAGTACTTTTTTCAAATATGCTCGATGTAGCAGCCCTAAATTCATTCATCATTTATACAGAAACTCATCCAGAATTCCATGCACGGAGGAAGGACAGGAGACGCCTATTTTTGAAGGACCTTTGTCATGAACTTGTAATGCCTCACATGATAAGAGCGACGTGAAAGGCTTGCTAAAGCAAACTAAAGAAGCAATGAAACAGTGTGGCGTACAGTTTCAGATGATTCCAGGGCCAGGAGAAAGAAAAAGAAAGCGTTGTTTCATGTGTCCAAGAAACTTAGAAAGTAAAACGGAGAGATTTTGTTCAATTTGTAAGGAAAATGTCTGCAAAGAACATTCTTCCGAAAAAATAACTTGTCAAAATTGTTTGGAGGACTAATATAATAGAAAAGAAACGTAATCGAAATGTAACTGCAGCTAGTTTGGTATAGATTTCTATAAATTTTTGTGCGTTTTTTCATATGTTTGTGTGAAATTTTGAAAAAAAAATTGGGGGGTGTTTTTTTGGTGAAAAATTATAATTAAAATTTTGTTTACTAATCATATTTTATTTAGCAGTTTTAAAATAAACTTGTAAAAGTTATATAAGTGTGT
The DNA here is from genome assembly GCA_033576555.1 of Oophaga sylvatica. NCBI lineage: Eukaryota > Metazoa > Chordata > Amphibia > Anura > Dendrobatidae > Oophaga > Oophaga sylvatica. The sequence continues at coordinate 140,903,793 of JARQOD010000003.1, forward strand.
TTTTCCATATTATTTGCATGGGGCCTAAAAGACCCCCAATAGGTTGATATGAAGATTTCTGATGTCATGCACACTAGGGTTAAGAAATGAAGGTCAGTCAGTCCGAAAAATTCGGAAAACTTTGAAAGTGTCCCCAAGTGCAGTTGCAAAAACCATCAAGCGCTACAAAGAAACTGGCTCACATGGGCACCGCCCCAGGAAAGGAAGACCAAGAGTCACCTCTGCTTCTGAGGATAAGTTTATCCGAGTCACCAGCCTCAGAAATCGCAGGTTTACAGCAGCTCAGATTAGAGACCAGGTCAATGCCACACAGAGTTCTAGCAGCAGACACATCTCTACAACAACTGTTAAGAGGAGACTTTGTGCAGCAGGCCTTCATGGTAAAAAAGCTGCTAGGAAACAACTGCTAAGGACAGGCAACAAGCAAAAGAGACTTGTTTGGGCTAAAGAACACAAGGAATGGACATAAGACCAGTGGAAATCTGTGCTTTGGTCTGATGAGTCCAAATTTGAGATCTTTGGTTCCAACCACCGTGTGTTTGTGCGACGAAGAAAAGGTGAACGGATGGACTCTACATGCCTCGTTACCACCGTCAAGCATGGAGGAGGTGTGATGGTGTGGGGGTGCTTTGATGGTGACACTGTTTGGGATTTATTCAAAATTGAAGGCATACTGAACCAGCATGACTACCACAGCATCTTGCAGCGGCATGCTATTCCATCCGGTTTGTGTTTAGTTGGACCATCATTTATTTTTCAACAGGACAATGACCCCAAACACACCTCCAGGCTGTGTAAGGGCTATTTGATTAAGAAGGAGAGTGATGGGTGCTACGCCAGATGACCTGGTCTCCACAGTCACCAGACCTGAACCCAATCGAGATGGTTTGGGGTGTGCTGGACCGCAGAGTGAAGGCAAAAGGGCCACCAAGTGCTAAGCATCTCTGGGAACTCCATCAAGATTGTTGGAAGACGATTTTCGGTGACTACCTCTTGAAGTTCATCAAGAGAATGCCAAGAGTGTGCAAAGCGGTCATCAAAGCAAAAGGTGGCTACTTTGAAGAACCTAGAATATAAGATATTTTCAGTTGTTTCACACTTTTTTGTTAAGTATATAATTCCACATGTGTTAATTCATAGTTTTGTTGCATTTAGTGTGAATGTACAAATTTCATAGTCATGAAAATACAGAAAAATCTTTAAATGAGAAGGTGTGTCCAAACTTTTGATCTGTACTGTACGTCCTTCTAAAAAACCTAATAACTGTAAGATACAATATTGTTACGCTCCAGGAAGACATCCAGGTCTCTTTTGAACCCCTCGACTGCGTTCGCCATCACCACCTCCTCACGCAAGGAATTCCAGATTCTCACTGCCCTAACAGTAAAGAATCCTCTTCTATGTTGGTGGAAAAACCTTCTCTCCTTTAGTCGCAGAGAATGCTCCCTTGGGACCGTCACCTTCCTTGGTATAAACAGATCCTCGGAGTGATATTTGTATTGTCCCCTTATATACTTATACATGGTTATTAGATCACCACTCAGTAGTCTTTTTTTCTAGACTAAATAATCCTAATTTTGTTAATCTCTCTGGGTATTGTAGTTCCCCCATCCCCTTTATTAATTTTGCTGCCCTCCTTTGACTCTCTCTAGTTTCATTATATCCTTCCTGGGCATCGGTGCTAAAAACTGTACACAGTACTCCATGTGCGGTCTAACCAGGGATTTGTACAGAGGCAGTATAATGTTCTCATCATGTGTATCCAGACCTCTTTTAATGCACCCCATGATCCTGTTTGCCTTGGCAGCCGCTGCCTGGCACTGGCTGCTCCATGTAAGTTTAAACTGCTGATTAAGCAAGTTTTCCCACTCAACTGTGAGACAGAATCTAAAAGTAAAAAACAAAAAATCACATTGTATGATTTTTAAATAATTGAATTGCATTTTATTGCATGAAATAAGTATTTGATTACCTACCAGCCAGCAAGAATTCTGGCTCTCACAGAGCTGTTAGTCTTTCTTTAACCCCTTACTGCCATCCGACGTACTATCTCGTCCATGGTACCTGGGCCCGTATGACCATGGACAGGATAGTACGTCCCAGCAATCGGACGCGCTCCCGGGGGGAGCACAGCCGATCGCGGCCGGGTGTCAGCTGATTATCACAGCTGACACCCGGCACTATGTGTCAGGAGCGGTCACGGACCGCTCCCGGCACATTAACCCCTGGCACACTGCGATCAAACATGATCGCGGTGTACCGGGGGCACAGGGGAGGATCGCGCAGGGAGGGGGCTCCCTGCGCGCTCCCCTGAGACCCTCAGAGCAGCGCGATGTGTCGCGCTGTTCCAAGGGTCCTTCCTCCCTGCAGGACTCCGGATCCAAGATGGCGCCGGGGTCCATCCGGGTCCTGCAGGGAGGCGGCTTCCTCAGTGCCTGCTAAGAGCAGGCACTGAGAAGCCTGCAGCGATGCCAGAGTGATCGCTGGTGTGACAGAGTGCTGTGCACACTGTCACACCAGCGATCTGACCCTATACAGTGATGTCCCACCCTGGGACAAAGTAAAAAAGTTAAAAAAATAAAAATAAAAATTGTTTAAAAAAATCATAAAAAAAAAAAATATTCCCCAATAAATTCATTTTTTCCTGTAAATAAAAAAAACAAAACAATAAAAGTACCCATATTTGGTATCGATGCATCCGTAACAACCCAGCCTATAAAACTGTCCCACTAGTTAACCCCTTTAGTGAATTTCTTAAAAAAAAAAAAAAAAGCAAAAAATCAATGCTTTATCATCATACCGCCGAACAAAAAGTGGAATAACACGCGATCAAAAAGACGGATATAAATAAACATGGTACCGCTGAAAACGTCATCTTGTTCCGCAAAAAACGAGCCACCATACAGCATCATTAACGAAAAAATAAAAAAGTTATAGCTCGCAGAATAAAGCGATGCAAAAATAATAATTTATTGTATAAAATTGGTTTTATTCTATAAAAGCGCCAAAACATAAAAAAATGATATAAATGAGGTATCGCCGTAATCGTACTGACCCGAAGAATAAAACTGCTTTATCAATTTTACCACACGCGGAACGGTATAAACGCCTCCCCCAAAAGAAATTCATGAATTGCTGATTTTTGTTCATTCTAAACCTCTCAAAAATTGAAATAAAAAGCGATCAAAAAAGTCACATGCTCAAAAATGGTACCAATAAAAACTTCACCTCGTCCCGCAAAAAATAAGACCTCACATGACTCTGTGGGCCAAATAACAAAATTATAGCTCTCAAAATGTGTGATGCAAAAACTATTTTTGCAATAAAAGCGTCTTTTAGCGTGACAGCTGCCAATCATAAAAACCCGCTATAATAGTAAATCAAACCCCCTTTATCACCCCTTAGTTAGGGAAAAATAATAAAATTAAAAAAAAGTATTTATTTCCATTTTCCCATTAGGGTTAGGGTTGCGGCTAAAGTTAGGGTTAGGGTTGGCGCTAAAGTTAGGATTAGGGTTAGGGTTGGGATTAGGGTTATGGGTGTGTTAGGGTTAGGTTTGTGGTTAGGGTTGGGACTAGGGTTAGGGGTGTGTTGGGGTTAGGGTTGGAGTTAGAATTGGGGGGTTTCCGCTGTTTAGGCACATCAGGGGCTCTCCAAATGTGACATGGCGTCTGATCTCAATTCCAGCCAATTCTGCATTGAAAAAGTCAAACGGTGCTCCTTCACTTCTGAGCTCTGCCATGCGCCCAAACAGTTTCCCCCCCACATATGGGGTATCAGCGTACTCAGGACAAATTGGAAAACAACTTTTGGGGTCCAATTTCCTTGGGAAAAATCAAAAATTTGGGACTAAAAAATCAATTTTGTGGAAAATTGTTTTTTTTATTTTTCAGACCCAGGCATTATAAACTTTTGTGAAACACTTTGGGGTTCAAAGTGCTCACAACAGATCTAGATAAGTTCCTTAGGGGGTCTAGTTTCCAAAATGGTGTCACTTGTGGGGGGTTTCCACTGTTTAGGCACATCAGGGGCTCTCCAAACACGACATGGCGTCCAATCTCAATTCCAGCCAATTTTAGTTTGAAAAAGTCAAACGGCGCTCCTTCCCTTACGAGCTCTGCCGTGTGCCCAAACAGTGTTTTCCTCCACATATTGGCTATTGGCATACTCAGGAGAAATTGCACAACAACTTTATCTGTCCATTTGCTTCTTTTACCCTTGTGAAAATAAAAAAAAAAGTTTGTAATAGATCATTTTTGGGGCTAAAAAGTTAAATATTGATTTTTTCCTTCCACGTTGCTTCAGCTCCTGTGAAGCACCTGAAGGGTTAATAAACTTCTTGAATGTGGTTTTGAGTACCTTGAGGGGTGCAGTTTTTAGAATGGTGTCACTTTTGGGTATTTTCTGCTATATAGACCCCTAAAAGTGACTTCAAATATGAGGTGGTCCCTAAAAAAAATGGCTTTGTAAATTTTGTTGTAAAAATGAGAAATCGCTGGTCAACTTTTAACCCTTATAATTTCCTAAGAAAAAAAAAATTTGGTTCCAAAATTGTGCTGATGTAAAGTAGACATGTGGGAAATGTTATTTCTTAACTATTTTGTGTGACATATTTCTCTGTTTTAAGGGAATAAAAATTCAAAGTTTGAAAATTGCAAAACTTTCAAAATTTTTGCCATATTTGCGTTTTTTTTCAAAAATAAACGCAAGTTTATATGGAAGAAATTTTACCACGAACGTGAAGTACAATATGTAACGAGAAAACAATCTCAGAATCGCGAAGATCCGTTGAAGCGTTCCAGAGTTATAACCTCATAAAGAGACAGTGGTCAGAATTGTAAAAATTGGCCTGGTCATTAACGTGCAAACCACCCTTGGGGTGAAGGGGTTAATAAGCCCTCCTACTTTGCACTCATTACCTGTATTGATTGCACCCATTTGTACTCCTTACCTGTATAAAAGACACCTGTTCAAACACTTCAATTTCTCCACCATGGCCAAGATCAAATAGCTGTCTAAGGACACCAGGGACAAAACTGTTGGCATATGCAACAGATTGGGACTTATTATAAGTAAAAGGAGGACTTTATACTAACCAGTCAGCAGATGGCGATAGTGTGTAAAGTTATATGCTTGCTGTAATGTGGGGAGGGAAACCTTCTTGTTGTTGTTGGTTGTTTTACCTTTGCTTCCTGTTTTGTTTTCTCCACGAACTGTGTGACACTGAATTGTATCTCATGTTTATCCAGTATGAAGTAAATACTGTTTACTCAAGATATATTGTTGTCTGAAGCTTGCGTAAGTACAGTGTCGATGATAAGAAGATGCACTCTGTGACAAAAACTGTAGACCTGCACAAGGTTGGGATAGGCTACAGGATAATAGGCAAACAGCTTTGTGAGAAGGCAATAACTGTTGGTACAATTTTTAGAAAATGGAAGAAACACAAGATGACTATCAATCTTCCTCGGCTTGCTGCTCCATGCAATTGTAAGGAGGTGGCATGTCCCCTCAGTTGCGCTCTCTCCTCCTTCCATATGACCCCCCGTGCACTTCATGTACATATAGAGTGCATCTGTATGTTTTATGTGTCGTTATACTGTATTTGTGTTATAGTGTACTGTATTGTGATGCTCTCTTTTAAATGTGTTAGAATTAGGGCAAGATATAGTTAAAATGTGGGCTGGGCCAGCAGCAGCAAGAGGGGACTGAGGCTCCTGGGAACTGCCTGTGACTCTGGCCAGGGCAGACGTGATTGTCAGACGGGACCCTGCCAGACCCTCAGACGGAGCCCCGGACCAAGGACTGAGCAAAAGGGCAAAGGACTGCACTACGGGCCCCAGGACTCCGCAAGGGTCCCAGCTAGAGTGGTTGTGACCGCCCAGACTCCAGCAGGTGGAATTTCCCTGATCTTTGGCTGCTGCAGCTGCTGTGGGTGCGGTTGGAGAGAGTGACAGGGACAGTGCAGGATAACCAGTATTGTACTTGTGCCTTCTTTGTATTTTACCACCATTCATTTAAAAGTTACTTTTCCCTGTTGAACTCTATCGCCTGGACCCTTTATTTCCTGGACTGCTGAGACCCAAGGAAAATAAGGTAACTTGTGGGGAAGAACTGTGTTCTGTGTGCAAGGGGCCGGGGTGTCTACAGACTGTGTTTTTGTGGGTGACCTCGGTCAGGACTACCACCCAGGTTGCCCTTGTTACACAATCTCACCTTGTGGGGTAAGGATGATTCTGAGAAAGGTCAGGATTCAGACAAGAACAATACAGGAAGAGCTGGTCAATGACCTGAAGAGAGATGTAACCACAGTCTCAAACATTACTGTTAGTAACACACTACGCCGCCATGGATTAAAATCCTGCAGAGCTTCCAAGGTCCTATGCCAGCACATGTCCAAGCCCATTTCAAGCTCACCAATGACCACCTGGGTGATCAAGATGAGACCTGATAGAAGATGTTGTGGTCAGATGAGACCAAAATAGAACTTTCTGGTATCAATTTCACTTACTGTGGTTGGAGAAAGAAGAAGGATGAGAACAAATCCTAGAACACCATCCCAACCGTGAAGCATGGTGGAAGAAAACATCATACTTTTGGGATGCTTTTCTGTAAAGAGGAAAGAAAGATTCCACCGCATTGAATGGATGATCAAAGGGGTCATGTATCGCAAGATTTTGGCCAACAACCTCCTTCCTTCAATAAGAGTATTGAAGATGAGTCATGGCTGGGTCTTCCAGCATAACAATGACCATAAACAAACAGCCAGCAAACAGCCAGGGCATCTAAGAAGTGGCTCCTTAAGAAGCTTTTCAAAGTCCTGGAGAGGCCTAGCCAGTCTTCACACCTTAAGGCAATAGAAAATCTTTGTGAGGTAGCTGAAACTCAATATTACCCAGTAACAGCACCAAAATGTGAAAGATTCAGAGAAGATCTGTGGGCTAAAATCCCTGCTGCAGTGTGTGCAAACTTGGTCAAGAACTACAAGAAACATCTGACCCCTGTAATTGCAAACAAAGGTTTCTATACCAAATATTAAGTCATGTGTTTCTATTATACCAAATACTTATTTGATGCAATAAAATGCAAATTAATTATGTAAAAATCATGTAATGATTTTGTGAATATTTTTTTAAGATTCTGTTTCTCACAGTTGAAGTGTACCGATGATAAAAATTACAGACCTCTCCATTCTTTGTATGTGTGAAAACTTGCAAAATCTGCAGGGTTATTTTCCTCAATGTATTACCAAAATATAAAGTTACACTCTGTAGCACTATAGCATGGAAACATGAAATATATGAAATTTGAGTTGCATTACTACTGTAGAAAATACTAAAAATTGAGAATACTTAGTGCATATATCATCTGTAATCTGCAGATTGATAGTGTTTGAAAGGTATCTGGCCATTGTACTGAAACAATAACGGGGAGAAAATTACCATTATTCCTACCCGGAGCCGCCAGCTTTCAGTCATACTGTAGTACTGGCTAAAATTGGCTGATTTAAATCGGTTAAATTACACATGAAAATATATACAATTTATAAAACACAAAATACTTACTGGTACATTGCTCGACATCAATATATTCAGGGTTTTGAGGAATTTCTATTGCAATGTTTTCTCTGGGAAGAGAATTATAAAGCAAGGTTACTAAAAATATTGCTTCATTCATATTCTTACAGGAAAGTAAAAAGTTGTTCACTTTTTTTGCGACTTTTTTCTAATCTAAACAAGGGCAGACATACCAACGATGCAACTACATTAGGGCTCGGAGGTGGAGGGGGGCTCTTGCAGGGGCGACTAATAATGAGGGAAATCTAGCCAATCGCTCGAAGCCTGAAGCTCCAGGGGCTCAAGGACAGATTAATATCATCATTAGAGGCATACCAGGTAGGGAGTGATACTGCATCTTTGCTGCCGACAGTAGAAAAGCAGGCGAGCGCTTCGTGTTGACATCAGCACGCACCGGCATATTTTAGAAAGTGCCAGGAAAAAAGATGAAAGAAGCAATGCTGCGGGGGAACTTATTCTGTTTGTCTTGGGATTTATTTTAATCTGGATGCAATAAAGTTTTTCTTCGAATTTTAACCATGAGCTGGACACTCAAATTTTTTCCACTTTTGCATTTTGTCACGAGTTGTTGGATGGTGATGTTCCGTGTACACTGGACCTTATGCGATAAGCTGGCAAACCTTCCCCTTTCTTTCTAATTGGATAGATTGAACCCAGAAGTCAGAGGGACCTTCTAAAAAGTGCTCATTGGGAGAGAAAAAAGAAAAATGAACAAAGTTTTATTTTCAATTTCAGGTTTGGCCCATTTGATAACATTATCCATTCAACCATTTATAAAAATTGGCATTTATTGCGCTCTGACAAGGATTTGTCAGAGGTTGCGGCAAAAAAAACCTCATGATAACATATAGGAGAGGTTTAAATTTAGTAGACATGTTAGTCCATAATCGCTTAAAATTGGAGTCAAATAATTGGCTAACAAAATCCAGTGTCCGGTAATTTTAAATGCGAGAGCTGTCCCTTTTGTAAGTACTACGTGACATCTAACCCACTGAGAATGGGATCTGTCACACATCGTTTGTGGTTTATGTATGTGGTTTATGTAGTCTACTGTCCCTGCGGCTTCTTTTATACTGGAAAAACTATTACACCATTATACATTTGATTCATTTCAAATCATTCTTGTTGGGAAAGTTCCTGCAAGACTTATAAAGCATGTGAATGTCATCAGTCTAATCCTGAGGTTTTAAGATTTACAGGGATAGAAAGGGCTAATCTCTGGGATCATGGAGATACCCGTAATGAGTTACTTCTTAGAAGGGAAGCCAAATGGATTATAAAAACAAAATCACAAGGACCGCTGGGTTTTAATGACAAAATTGACGTCGGTATTTTTTATAAAATATAGAAGTGAGTTTAAAAAAAAAAAAAAACTTTTGGGTGATTATGTGTTGTTTGTACACCATTGATATATGTATGGGGTGTGGGGAGTTTTCCCCATTAAGGGAAGGTTTCTCCATGTCAGTCTGTGTTTGGACCCGCTGAAGCACCATTGCGTGAGAAACGGCCGTTGTCCGTCTCTTGCACCTGCATTCTCCTGCAACCATTTTTTAATGATTCTGCAATACAAGATGTTTTTATGGGATAGAGAGTGCCAACTTTCCTATCTTTGAAGCCCCACTTTGAATATTGCCCAGGGCAGAAACCAGCCCTGGCTGCAGAGATGGCTTGAGGACAGAAAGGAGCCCTGACAAGATGGCCTCAATGTCATTTAAGGACAAGTACTGAAGTGTGAAATATTATGAGAAACTTAACAGAAAGTTGATGGAAATCATTAAGGACTGCTGGGCTCCACTGATGTGCTCCTAATGATGAATCAGTCCCTAGCTGTTTTCTGTTTCTCTCTTTCTATAATGGGACAGGACACCAGAAAGGTTTAACAGCAGTGATAGCCTTAAAGGGATTGTTCATCACTTTCTAACATTTTCTTGAAGTGAACATGGTATAATGAAATATTAAATGGGTTTGGCTAGGTGGTATATACCCTAGATACATGCTTTGTATTTATTAAAGGAAAGATCAAGATCAGGATACATGGGCCTTCCCAGTTAGCTGAAAAGGCTGTTCTTCCAACAACCTATTTGGAGAATCAGGGAAAGTAAAGAACAGGTCAGCCTTATGCACCAATGCTGATGAAATCAACAGCTTCATCAAATTTTGATCCAATGCATATGAGTCAATTTTACGCAAATCAGTTTATCAAGTAACCATAAATAAAAGTATATACATTAAAAAACTCACCACATTCGTACCTTTTAAATAGCATGGTTTCCAGCGTATTTAGGAATGAGAGATTACTATTAAAGTATTGTAGGAACACTAATGATCCACAGCTCAGAGATTCTGGTTTGTAGCAGTAAAATACTTCATGGTGTTTTTCATTTCCATATTCACAAATGTTTTTATCAGAGTCCAGCTGGAATCCACATTCACTTTTGACTTGTTGACCACCATTCACAAAGGTTACCTGGAAGTATCAAAGACCATAGTCCTTGTTCCTTGCTCTCCATAGAGCTGCAGCTGCTTCACTTGGGTGGTAGAGTACAATAGAAATATAAACTCTCCCCTCCCAAAACAAGGAGAAATGAACATTATAAGTTCCATTATTGAAATCTACAACTTTACCAGATGCTGCTGCCTTGAGTTCAGGTGTGGAAATTCTAGCTTTCAAGAAGTCTCCTCCATAAGTTTTCTTCTTACCTAAATTATCAAACATGTCAATTTGTACAATAATGCTGTCTCCAACACAGTATCTCTGTTTGGGATGGACTAAGGTAGCTCTGCTCCTCCTAGCACTTGATGTTTTCTCAAGAATAAGATCAGTGAAAGTAATATTAGGAAATATTGTGGACATTCTTTTGAAGATTTCTGTACTTATAAGGTCATCTTCAGATGGGGTTGAGGTAACTACAAACAGATGCTTCACATGCTTGACTTCATGGCTTCCAGGTTTTTTATCTTGAATAAATTGATTTTAAACTGAAAAAAGCGATTTTGAACTTATTAGAAAGATCATGTGTGATGACAATTTTTTCAAATTGATTATTAACAATTATACCAGGCACTGTACAAATTATGTACACTTTACAAAATTAAAACAGCCTTACAAATCTATTGGCCATCACTGAATGTATCTGAGATAGACCCATATTACAGTTGATTCAGTAATAAGGATGTTGCTTCTGTAGAATGTAAGCCCGCAAGGGTCGGGCCTTCTCCTTTTTGTACCAGTCTGTAATTGTTAGTTTTTTTGCCATATTTCACATTTGAATTTTGTATGTAAATCCCTTCTCATGTACAGCACCATGGAATCAATGGTGTTCAAAAAAGAAATAATATGAGAAAAGAGCCCATAGAAAAATGAGTTGTAGTCATCTTTCCAATTCCTGTGTGCACTGCAGGATTTTACTAGGCAATGCAATCAGTGTTTTATAAGCAGGAGATTATCACTGCCTGATTACATGTCTTGTGCAGACAAATTAGGCTGATCTGTGTAACCCCCTCCTACAACACTGATTGTCTCTGTCTCTACATTATGCTTCTATCAGAGTCCATAGCAAAAACCTAATGATAGATTCCCATTAACCAAAATCCAAAAATGTTTCTGTGTTATTCTGTGTTACAGTTTAATAAGATTATTAACACCTTAACCCCCGGAGTATTTTTGTTATTGCGTTTTCATTTTTTGCTCCCCTTATTCCCAGAGCCATAACATTTTTATTTTTCAATAGAAATGGCCATGTGAGGGCTTGTTTTTTGTGGGATGAATTGTACTTTTAAATGACACCATTGATTTTAACCTATCATGGACTGGAAAACGAGAAAAAAATTCCAGGCACTGTGAAATTGCAAAAAAAAGTGCAATCCCACAGTTGTTTTTTTTTTTTTTTACCATGTTCACTAAATGCTAAAACTGACCTGCCATTATGATTCTCCAGGTCATTACAAGTTCATAAACACCAAACATGTCAAGGTTCTTTTTATCTAAGGCTAGTTTCAAACGAGCATTTGACCGACCTGCGTCGGTCTGCGCACGGCCGCCGCTAAGCTCCACCCCTGGCCTGCGTCCTTTTGACGGTGCGCCGACCTGCGCCCAATGCACCATGTTGCATTTTGGTGCGCTTGGCGCACCGTCAAAAGGACGCAGGCGCCAGCAAAGGTATACCTGTGCACGGCCTGTGTACGGCCTGCGAACCTAATGCTAAAGATAGGGTGCGCAGTTCGCATGCAGCGTCATGCGCCCATAGGCGGAGCTATCGGGAGGAGGACTGGCCGGGGCGGAGCTAAGCGGTGGCTGTGCGCAGACCGATGCATGTTGGTCAAACGCTAGTGTGAAACTAGCCTAAGTGGTGAAAAAAATAGCGCCATTTTCCTATACCAGTAGTATCTCCATTTTTCGTGATCTCGGGTTGGGTGCGGGCTTATTTTTTGCATACCAAGCTGATGTTTTTAATTATTCCATTTTCGTGCAGATAAGATCTTTTGATTGCCCATTATTGCATTTAATACAATGCTACAGCAACCAAAAAAAACGTAATTCTGGCATTTTGACTTTTTTTCTCATTACTCCACTTAGCGATTGGGTTAATTTGTTTTTTATATTGATAGATCGGGCAATTCTGAATGCGGTGATACCAAATATATGTATTTTTTATGCTTTTTTAACTGTTTTATTTTCCATGGGGTGAATGGGGGGTGATTTGAACTTTTATTTATTTATTTTTTTAATATTTTTAAAAACTTTTTTTAACTTCTTGCATACTTCAATAGTCTCTATGGGAGACTAGAAGCTGCAGTACTTTGAGCGGCCCTCCTAACACACAGACGATGATCAGATCGCCTGTGTGTAGCAGAAATGCTCACTTGCTATGAGCACTGACCACCAGGTGGTGCTCATAGCAATCTAGCTGTGACAACCATAGAGGTCTGCTGGAGACCTCTGGTTGTCATGCCAACCCATCGGTGACCCGTGATTACTTGACCGGGTCACCGATGGGCTGGATTTCCGGCGCACTTTGCAGAAGCGCGAGTTAAATGCCGCTGTCAGAGATTGACAGCATTTAACGGATTAACAGCGGCGGGTGGATCGCAATTCCACATACGGCTGTTGCGGGCACGTGTCAGCTGTATAGATCAGCTGACATGTGCCTGGAAAGGTGTGTGTTCAGCGCCGGAGCCCATACCAAACAGGGGGAGTCCGACATCGGCGTACTATTACTCTCAATGTCGGAAAGGGGTTAACTATGACAAGCACAAGCATTACATTCTGGGTTTATTATACACCAGATTAATGCTGGTCACTGCTTATCCAAAAGGATCAAGAAAGAAAGGTGTTTTCATATTCTTGAACTAGAGGCATGGATCATAGAGGTTGTCTGGTTTCAATACAATCCGATGATGTGCGGTTTCAGTCACTTGACAGCTGCAGCCAATCAATGACCTCAGAGGAAAGGTGACCAAATAACAAAGATATCTTCGCTTCCGTACTTGGCACGGACAGCCATAGAGGCCTGCACTGGACCAAAGGGAGTAAAAGCGGCTACATATCTCTTATTTTTAAACTATTCTTGCTGCATATAAATTTTTTGTTCAAGCTGAACATCCCCTTTACATCTCATACGCAAAAAGGTTCTTTCCAGTGCTCAGATGCAAAATCTTTGTCACCTAACAATCGTATGAATCTTTAACAGAAACATTTTGTTCCACATTTGGATCTAAAAGCAACTGTAACTAAAAGATCAAACCAACATATCTTACGTAAAAAAGTTGTAACAGATTTGATTACAATATTGCTGTTTGACAAGATACAGTGCCTTGAAAAACTATTTACACCCTGTGAACTTTTCCACATTTTTTAAAGTTACAACCACAAGCTTAAATTTATTTTATTGGTAATTTATGTAATTTATCAACACAAGCAGCAAGAATTTCTGAAGTGTAAAAGTTTTTTAAAAAATATAAATCTGAAAATTGTGATGTGTATTTGTACTCAACTCCCTGTAGTCTGATACCCCTTAATAAAATCCCGAGTAACCAATTGCCTCCTGAAATTATATAATTAGCAAATTGAGTCCACCTGTGTGTAATTTATCAGTATGACTAGAGTACAGCTGTTCTTTGAAAACCTCAGAGGTTTGTTTGAGAACATTAGGTATCAAACATTATAATGAATATCAAGGAGCACACAGATCAAGGGTAAACTTGTGGAGAAAATTAAAGCAGGCTAGGTTATAAAATAATAGCCCAAGCTCTGAACATCTCATGGAGCATTGTTCTGTCCAACATACAAAAATGGAAGGAGTATAGCACAATTGCTAACCTATCAAGACATGGCCATCCTCCTAATCTGACATCCCAAGCAAGGAGAGCACTAATTAGGGAAGCAGCCAAGAAGCTGATGGTCACTCTGGAGGAGCTGTAGAGATTAGAGATGAGCGAACTTGTTCGGAAAACGTTCGCAAATCTCAAATTCGGCACGAATGTAGCACATTCAGATTCATGTTCACTTTCACAAGCATTTTTAATCAAAGTTGGCAAAATTTGGTCACAGTTTGGTAAATCATCGCATTTCCACCAATGCGTTTATTACTTTGCCCATTATAGGGGTGCTGTATGCTGAGCGGGGAGGACAGGGGATGTGTTTGAGGGAAGGGGTGTGGAAAGGTTAGAGGAGCATGTGGAGAAGTTAGAGGAGCGGCACACTCTTTTCTTAAATTTTGTTTTCTCCCCTTAACTTTATGTGTTTTGATTCCGGCAGCCAATCAGGGTGCAGTAACCATTCACAACCTCATGACACAAGGTTTTTTGTGATTGGTTACCAAAGACACATGTGCCTGGCCATATAAAAAGAAGATATCTTGTTTTGCTGGTGCCATTTGCTCAGTGGCACAGTGCAGAGAAGCTGATCCTGATAGTACTGCAAGTGAACTTGTCAGCTAGCTAGATAGGATCCTGTCCTGTGTGAAATCGATCTTCCAAGCATCAAAGTAGATTGTGCCAAAATTGTGTAGCAGTCTCCGGAGGCCCCATTTGCTATTCCAAACCTTTTGTGATAAAACTGTGTTTCAGTGACAAATTAGAAAGCCAGATTTCCACTTTAAAATCATTAGGACTAATATTGAGGTGCAGCCTGGTGCGTCAATTGGCTAATCCAAATGGTTTGTGCTACAACTGTATTTCAGTGTCAAATCAGAAGGCCAGATTTCCACATAAAAATCATTAGCAGATAAAATAATCAAAAATCACGTTATATGTACACAGGCCGAGAGCATGATAATTTAGACCCTCCCAAAGGGATGAAAATGAATTAACCTGAGTGGAGTACTCCAACGATAAGATACTGTAAACACCAAAAAAAGGAGTAACTAGAGAACCACTAAAAAGTAAAATGAAAAAGTATCTTTTATTAAAGAATCAAACAAACACAGTACAAACAGAAACTATTACCAAAAACATGCAGAGGGATGGAGGAAACAGACAGGTACACTAAGGGAAGTTTGCAGGTCCACAATAGGACTTGGGAAATCAGAAAGAATAGGCAGTCACATCCAGGTAGTAAGGAATGAAACTCAAATAGTATCACTGGGGAGCTTGTCCCATATGATAGTGCAATGCACCTAGATGCTGCCCACACAAATATTGCTACAGTGAGATGAACCCTTACCATCGTCAGTCCAGACCAAAAGCAGCCTTCCCACGACCCCTAAAGCGTGCTCACTTTATCAAAGGGGGGTGGTTAGGATATCCTGTCCCTAATGCTCCATTTATGGGACGATATAGCGCTGACATAAACGGTGCATGCGCACCGGACTCCACACGCATAATGTCGTCCACTGCTATGCCGTCAATACCCAGTGCACACATGGGTGACGTGGCACCCGATGACGTCAAGGAACATGAGCACTGCGTGTATGTATACGACTGCCAGAGGAACGAAGTGTTGGCTAAGTCTCAGCACGCATGCGCACTATCAGTGGCAATTTTGTTGAGTATCACTAGGGCCGCAGCCATCATACCTGATAACTAAACCGATGTCAGATCCTAAATAGTGACACCTTTATAGACGCAGTAAAGTGTTACAGAGCAAGGTATGAAAAAATGTATCGGATATTGCTGACATCAAACAACTATATGAAGAATTATAAAAACTGTGGCGAGAAAAAGGAAAAAAAAAAAATAAAAAATGTATGCAAAAGAAGGAAAAACATATTATCATTAAATAAATAATGAAAGGTGAGCAAAAAAGATGGCAGGTGAATGAAAGAAATAAAAAATAAAAAGAGTGTAAGATGGATGAAAATCAGATAAGACTATAAGATGCCCTCCAATAGGGAGATCTACACCATAAAAACATAAGGCAATGTGATTTAAGTGCTAGCAAGGCACCAGGAATCAACTGTTGCCCAGAAAATATAACATTAAAAGCTTTTTTGCTCCAGCAAACATGAAATGTGAACACCAAATAGGCTGGGTATCAGCCCATACGGAAGCAAATCCATTTATACTGCATAGTAAGTCCATATGGCAACTGACAGTGGATCCCAGTCCTCATATAGAACGGCAGCCAAAGTGAATAAGGTCCCAAATAGATGAGATGAGTCCAACGGAGACGTATGAAATGAAGTATGGAAAATATAGACAATGGAAACTAGTAAACAAAGAGACAGAGACAATTAAAAATCAAAAGCAGGGAATCATTTCATAACAGAGAAGTTTTTAGACTAGAGCAGCACACACAGCTGTGTGGGAAAAGGCACCCTAAAATGAATGGAATAAAAGGAAGCAGATGGACAGGCTACAGGAAGGGCACAAAACTAAGCTTTTCATTCAGCCCCTTGGGGGATATGGTATCAAAGGTGACAATACACCTACATTCGTGTTGAGCAAGTATCTGCTTCAGATTGCCACGCCTGACACCACCACCACCGCTCCCAGCAATCATGATCGCAGTGTTCCGGAGCAGGCACAGAGGCTGACAGCCCCTCTGCCTTTGGATCGGAGACCCCGTGGCACATCACGGGGGCCCGATCGCTGCCATGAAGACAATCCGGGTCTCCAGAGCAGTGAAACTTCCTGTCATGCGCAGTGCATGTCAGGAAGTCTCACAGGTTAGTGTACAGAAGCTGCAGCGCTGACAGCTTCTATAGCATGCAGATGCTGCTTTATCTGCATGCTATAGAAGCAATCAGCCTGCATAAAATCATTGTCCCATAGTGGGACAAAGTGTAAAAGTAAGAATTAAATAAAAAAAAAAATTAATAATTGTAAAAATATTCCAAAAAAATAATAATATAAAAATCAATATTTATTCTATCACTAAATAAATATTTGAGTAAAAAAAATCTAAACAATAAAAGTACACATATTTAGCATCACCGCATCCGTAAAGACCCAGCCTATAAAATTGTCCCACTAGTTAACCCTTTTAGTGAACACCATACCATACCGCCGAAAGAAAAAGTGGAATAACACGAGATCAAAAAGACGGATATAAACATGGTACCACTGAAAACGTCATCTTGTCCCACAAAAAACGAGCCGCCATACAGCGTCATCAGCAAAAAAATTAAAAAGTTATAGCTGTAAGAATAAAGTGGTGCAAAAACAATTATTTGCCATCAGCGGGGTTTGGACCATTTTGCATTTTGGTCTTCAAAAATGGAAGAGTGTCCTGAGCTCGCCTGTCACGCCTAGGAGGTTGTCATGCCGGGCAGCCAGCATTCTATCAGAACATGTTTTCAGCACTGCTGGTGGTGTCCTGATAGAGTAGCACATCCAGCTGTCCCCTGAAAGTGTAGACCACCAAGCTTTCATCAAAATGAGCAAGTCATGGATCTCCAATGACTTTTGCACCCAGTCTCAGATTTGTCAGACTAGGCAATGGTGTAGTTTTTGATGTCATGCATTGATATTATTGCAGTCTGCGCCACTTTTGTGGTGTCCTCTGTTCCAGCTGTTGCTACTTCTGCTGATTTTACAATTTGTTGAAAAATGGAGACTCCAAGTTGGGTCTCCATCTGGTGGGTTGCCTGTAGTAGAAGGTGTGTCAGAGGCCAATTTTACTGTTTATACTCTGTGGAAATTGATGCCACTTTAGTGGTGTGATAACAATTTTTTTAAATGTGGAGTCTCCATCTGGTGGATTGCATGTGTAAGTACAACTACTTACACATGCAAGTAGTAGCACTACCTGTGCTACTTTCCTTTCATTTTTGTAACAATCGTACTGTATGAAACTGATGTTGGTGCCATCTGAGTTTTGCTTAGAAAAAAAAAATTAAAGGTGTTGCATGAGGTATCAGGGCATCCAGCTAAGAAGGCTTACACCGCTCCCTTAACCACCTGGTCCTCATTGAAACTACAATTCCAAGCTGTAAATGCTGAGTCAGACCCTGATACCTCATGCATTGTCCATTGCTGACTAGAGATGAGCGGTGTTCGACTCAAACTGTTCGCCAATCTCAAATTCGAGCTGTTTTGGGCGGTGTTCGAGCCGTTCGACAAACCCGAACGATTTGGAAAAAATCCGTCTGTTCGAGGTTATGTTCGATAACTGTTCGTGCACCAAAATCGTAACTGGATTTTTTCACAGTAATGCTGATAATCAATGTTAATACACAGTTTGAGTGTACAGCGTGGCGGGGGGAGGAGCATGGGATGGATCTCTGCAGAAATAATGAAGAGCTCCATTTTTTTTTCTCTTTCCCGCATTGACAGAGGGGAGGTGCAGTCTGTCAGCCTATCAGCAGCGCACACACGGAGCGAAGTGCTTTTTTTTCACACAAGCAAGGGCATGTGTCATTAGCTGTGTATGTCACATGTCCTTGCCCTATAAGACGAAGCCATTTTCCCCGTCGCCACCATTTTCTCACTGCTGCAGCTGAGTGTTAGACGGCACTGCTGCTGCTGTTAGCGCTATATTGTAACAGTGAATTGGAAGCGACTTTTCTGTTAGACAGAAAGGTTTAGGGAGTAGGGACTAGTTTGTAATTGCAGCCCTTTTGAGGGCTAGGTTACAGCAGTTCCTAGCACTTTTAGCAGGCAGGTCTGTGCTCTTAATAAATAGACAGATAGGTTGGGAGTAGTGACTATTTGTAATTGCAGCCCTTTTGAGGGCTAGGTTACATCAGTTCCTATCACTTTTTGCCAGCTCCACCAGCGTTCAAATAACTATGAATTTTTAGCTGCATCTTGCCTGGGAAATATTTTTGGCATAGTAGCAGTGTGTGGTACTCATTCTATTAGGCCATCTGTACTAAACTCCACCAGCATTCAAATAACTACCAATTTTAGCTGCATCTTGCCTGGAAAATATTTTGGGGCATAGTAGCAGTGTGTGGTACTCATTCTATTAGGCCATCTATACTAAGCTCCACCAGCGTTGAAATTACTAATAATTTTTAGCTGCATCTTGCCTGGACAATAATTTTGGGCATAGTAGCAGTGTGTGGTACTCATTCTATTAGGCCATCTATACTAAGCTCCACCAGCGTTCAAATAACTATGAATTTTTAGCTGCATCTTGCCTGGGAAATAATTTTGAGCATAGTAGCAGTGTGTGGTACTCATTCTATTAGGCCATCTATACTAAGCTCCACCAGCGTTGAAATTACTAATAATTTTTAGCTGCATCTTGCCTGGACAATAATTTTGGGCATAGTAGCAGTGTGTGGTACTCATTCTATTAGGCCATCTATACTAAGCTCCACCAGCGTTCAAATAACTATGAATTTTTAGCTGCATCTTGCCTGGGAAATAATTTTGAGCATAGTAGCAGTGTGTGGTACTCATTCTATTAGGCCATCTATACTAAGCTCCACCAGCATTGAAATTACTAATAATTTTTAGCTGCATCTTGCCTGGACAATAATTTTGGGCATAGTCCGCAGTGTGTGGTACTCATTCTATAAGGCCATCTATACCAAGCTCCACCAGCGTTCAAATAACTACGAATTTTTAGCTGCATCTTGCCTGGGAAATATTTTTGGGCATAGTAGCAGTGTGTGGTACTCATTCTATTAGGCCATCTGTACTAAACTCCACCAGCATTCAAATAACTACCAATTTTTAGCTGCATCTTGCCTGGAAAATATTTTGGGGCATAGTAGCAGTGTGTGGTACTCATTCTATTAGGCCATCTATACTAAGCTCCACCAGCGTTGAAATTACTAATAATTTTTAGCTGCATCTTGCCTGGACAATAATTTTGGGCATATTAGCAGTGTGTGGTACTCATTCTATTAGGCCATCTATACTAAGCTCCACCAGCGTTGAAATTACTAATAATTTTTAGCTGCATCTTGCCTGGACAATAATTTGGGGCATAGTAGCAGTGTGTGGTACACATTCTATTAGGCCATCTATACTAAGCTCCACCAGCGTTCAAATTACTACGAATTTTTAGCTGCATCTTGCCTGGAAATAATTTTGGGCATAGTAGCAGTGTGTGGTACTCATTCTATTAGGCCATCTATACTAAGCTCCACCAGCGTTGAAATTACTATAATTTTTAGCTGCATCTTGCCTGGACAATAATTTTGGCATAGTAGCAGTGTGTGGTACTCATTCTATTAGGCCATCTATACTAAGCTCCACCAGCGTTCAAATAACTATGAATTTTTAGCTGCATCTTGCTGGAAATAATTTTGGCATAGTAGCAGTGTGTGGTACTCATTCTATTAGGCCATCTATACTAAGCTCCACCAGCGTTAAATTACTATAATTTTTAGCTGCAACTTGCCTGGAAATAATTTTGGCATAGTAGCAGTGTGTGGTACACATTCTATTAGGCCATCTATACTAAGCTCCACCAGCGTTCAAATTACTACAATTTTTAGCTGCATCTTGCCTGGACAATAATTTTGGGCATAGTAGCAGTGTGTGGTACTCATTCTATTAGGTCATCTATACTAAGCTCCACCAGCATTGAAATTACTAAAATTTTTAGCTGCATCTTGCCTGCACAATAATTTTGGGCATAGTAGCAGTGTGTGGTACTCATTCTATTAGGCCATCTATACTAAGCTCCACCAGCGTGACAAATAACTCGAATTTTTAGCTGCATCTTGCCTGGAAAATATTTTGGGCATAGTAGCAGTGTGTGGTACTCATTCTATTAGGCCATCTATACTAAGCTCCACCAGCGTCAAATAACTACAATTTTTAGCTGCATCTTGCCTGGACAAAATTTTGGGCATAGTATCAGTGTGTGGTACTCATTCTATTAGGCCATCTATACTAAGCTCCACCAGCATTGAAATTACTAATAATTTTTAGCTGCATCTTGCCTGGACAATAATTTTGGGCATAGTAGCAGTGTGTGGTAATCATTCTATTAGGCCATCTATACTAAGCTCCACCAGCGTTCAAATAACTACAAATTTTTAGCTGCATCTTGCCTGGACAATAATTTTGGGCATAGTATCAGTGTGTGGTACTCATTCTATTAGGCCATCTATACTAAGCTCCACCAGCATTGAAATTACTAATAATTTTTAGCTGCATCTTGCCTGGACTATAATTTTGGGCATAGTAGCAGTGTGTGGTACTCATTCTATTAGGCCATCTATACTAAGCTCCACCACCTGTGTATCTAATAAAATTGTTTTACTGCTTCTAACCTAGCCAATCCTTTTGGGCTAGTACCACAAATTGGCCACTCAGCTCTGCTCGGTTTCCATCCATCGTTTTTTGTGCAAACAACTCCAGAGTTGTCAATTAGTTAACCACCAAAATGAGTGGCAAAAGTCCAGCTGCTGGTGGAAAGAGGAATAGGCATGTTGGGAAGGGAAAAAAAGGTTGTGTCCGTGGGGTAGCTGTTAAAGCAACAGTAATATCTGCAAAAGATCTGCATCTTCCAGCAAAACTAAGATGTCTACTTGTTTTAGTGGACAATGTGATACGATCCCTTTCTTACGGCCACGCCCATCGCTACAAATTCCAGATGAGGCACAAAAACAGCAGGTGCTTCAACACATATCAAGTGCTCCTTTAAGTCGGCTCTCCTCCACCTCAACTTCAACATCACAAATGCTCCAGTCCTCAGAAGTGTCACCCCAATCGCACTTGCTTCCTCACAGCTCCCAAGTCTCCAGCTGCCCGTCTGAGTATGGGGTAGAACAGATGGTTGAGTCTGCAGAGCAGTTTACTCATACTATAGCCTTGGAATCAGAGGTCTGCTACAAAGCTTCAGTGTCTGCTAGTCAGCGGAGTAGCCATCGGCTGTAGATCTAATTACAATTTTATTTTTCAAATTCCATTTTTTTTTTTATTTTTGTGGTGAAAAAGTACAAGAAAATACAATATACATAGTAAAAGGGGTAGTATAACTATAAATCTATGCATAACGGCAGTACATTGAAGGGTACAGGGAGGGTTTTCCATCAATAACCAGATCAAGCATGTATTTTTCCATATGAAAGATAGAGAGAGAGAGAGAGCGGACCATGGCAGACCACCAATCAATAGAGTGCGATTATGATCATTGTTGTGCCGACATCACGGATAACTTTAGTTGGGAGCTAGATGGTAGGCGTCAGAGTTTTGCAAATCAATCCAATTCCTCCAAATCACACAGTATCTATCAACATCAGCCGGTGAGATGGCAATCAGATTCTCCATCCTATTAAGGAGGGAGATCTGCGCAAACCATTCCTCTACAGTGGGTGGGTCTCTGCTCTTCCAGTGTCATGGAATGACATTCTTAGCCGCCTGAATTAGGTAGTCTATTGATGACCTTTTATAACTACGTTTACTTATTGGTAACATTGATAAAAGGAGGGCTTCTGGCGTATTAGGGATAGTCAAACCAGTTATTTTCTCAATCATGGGAACCATCTTTGCCCAAAATGCATTTATTATAGGGCATGCCCACCATATGTGTGACATTGTCCCTTCCTCCTCCCCACATCTCCAACATCTATCTGAGACCTCTGGATACCATCTATGAAGGACTGCTGGTACCCGGTACCATCTAGAGATAATTTTGAAGGACGTTTCCTGAGCTTTGGACCCTATTGAGGTTTTATGTGTTAGGAAGAAACATTTATCCCATTGTGAGTCAGAGAAGGACTTCCCCAGTTCCCTTTCCCATGCACCGCAGAATCCTGGCCTATTGTCAGTTACCTGGGCAATGAGGGGACTATACAGTAGGGAGATGGAGTGTGTAGGGGGTGACAATGATAGGCTCAATTTTTCAAAGTTTGTGAGATCTCTATGAAGATGTGTATGCTTCTTCACAGTTGAATATAAGTGTTGTAACTGGATATATTCAAAATTTGCCTTCGGGGAAGTGGCTCTTCCCTGTAACAAGTCATTGAGGGGGAGCAGCAAAGTATTGGAGATGACATGAGAAAATAAAATAAAAAATATTATCGGATGGGATTTATTTGAACCGAGAAATCTATTTGCAGATAGTCCTGGTGGGATATCTGGATTATCTGAAATCGGGAGCAAGGGCCCTGGGGGTCGATTGAGGATAATCTTTTTTTTTGGGATCTCAAAGCCAAAGCAGTGGCATAAGTACTATATGACATGAGGCCAAGAGAGGGGACAATTAAATGGGCGCACCATGGGATAGTGGTAAGAGCTTTAGGACAAATGGATTGAGCTATTTTGACCCACAATTTCCCCTCCGAATGATGAAAGAAGTTGAGGATTCTAGCGTGTACTGCTGCCATGTAATACCTTCTACAATCCGGAAGGCTAAAGCCCCCTTTTGTTTGTGTCTGATCAGAACGTCCCCCGAATGCGTGGACGCTCACTTGCCCAGATAAATCTGCAAAAGCTACTGCGTAGTCTTTTCCATGCAAAATGCCTCTTCAAAAAAAGAGGACTTGTACTCTATAGCGCCACCTATTGGAAGTAGCGATCCTACAAGTCACAATCAACCCTTTAACGAGTCTTGTAATATGACTTAGGATAAAAGCCAAATCAGTATCTCCATTTGCAGACACAGTGTTTCGGCCTATTGGTCCTCGTCAGTACAAAGGGTTGATTGTGACTTGTAGGATCACTACTTCCAATAGGTGGCGCTATAGAGTACAAGTCCTCTTTTTTTGAAGAGGCAATTTGCATATAAAATTTCCCAGAGGAGCATTGCACGGCGAATAAGCCTCCTTACCTCGACACACCAGAGCTGGTATGTCACTCTCCACAAAGAGAAACCTCACCCCTTAGACCCTAGTCCAGGGCCTCTCATCTAGCCAAATCAGATCTCTCCTACTTTGCACTGACGAGGACCAATAGTCCGAAACACCGTGTCTGCAAATGGAGATACTGATTTGGCTTTTATCCTAAGTCATATTACAAGACTCGTTAAAGGGTTGATTGTGACTTGTAGGATCGCTACTTCCAATAGGTGGCGCTATAGAGTACAAGTCCTCTTTTTTTGAAGAGGCAATTTGCATATAGAATTTCCCAGAGGAGCATTGCACGCAGAATAAGCCTCCTTACCTCGACACGCCAGAGCTGGTATGTCACTCTCCACAAGGAGAAACCTTACCCCTTAGACCCTAGTCTTTTCCAAAAATTTGAGGGAATTACCACGGGAATGGTTTGGAAGAGGTATAAGAGTTTAGGTAGGACGTTCATTTTTAGTATATTTATTCTGCCGAACCAGGAAAAATCCTTCACCGTCCAAGAAGTAAGATCTCTATAGAGTTGTTCAATAAAGGGCCCAAAATTAAGAAAAAATAGACGGGAGAGGTCTCTATGAATACGAATTCCTAAGTATTTGATACCCTGTGAGGGCCAGGCAAAGGGAAAGTGGGACTGGATGGAATCCTGTATGGATTTGGGGAGGGAAACATCGAGGGCCTCAGACTTCGCTGCATAGATTTTAAAATTTGACCATGTACCAAAGTGATCTATTTCAGCCATAACAGCAGTGATGGATATATGTGGTTGAGTGATATAAAAAAGGACATCATTCATCAGCAAATGCAGAACACTTGTACTCGGTACCTCCCACCTCAATCCCCCTAATATTGGGTTATCGTGAATTGATGAGAGCAGGTGCTCCATCACTAGGATGTATAAGAGAGGGGACAGAGGACATCCATGCCTTGTCCCATTGGTGATAATGAAAGGTGATGATAATGTTCCATTTTTCTTCAGCGTAGCTGACGGATTGCAATATAGAGCCATGATTTTGGCTATAAAAGGGTCCCCTACCCCAAGCTTTTTAAGAGAATAATATATGGCGTGCCAGGAGACTCTATGGAATGCTTTCTCAGCATCCAACGAGAGTATCTAATTACAAATTTTTAACTGCATCTAGCCCAAGCAATACTTTGAGCCTAGTAGCAGTGTCTGATAGTCAGCGGATTAACCCAGCTGTTAAGCAAGGTACACCACCTGTAGTTTGGACACTTAATTTTTTCAAAGGAAATGCTTCGGGCCCCCGGGACACTCAGTGAAAAGCATCGGGGAGGCACCCCAAGGCACAGGGGCTGTGACTGGCGGTAGGACACCTTGCGGTGGACCGCCAAGCTCGATCCTTATAAAAGCTTTTTAACTGCAGCAGCTTTACTGGACGCTACTGGAGCTGGAATTACCGCGGCTGCTGGCATGAGACTTGCCCTCCAATAGATCCTTGTAAAAGGATTTAAAGTGTACTCATTCAAATTAGAGACAATTTAAATTTAAAAGATTAGACCTGCCTCCACCGCAGGGTGGTTCGCTCGACCCACCAGCGGACAGGCACCAGTATTGGGAGAGGGGGGCTGGCCGTCAGGGTCCACCGCAGCTCTGGCACAAACCCGGCGACACGGAGGTCGCACGGGCAGGAACGGACTGGCCTTGTCGGCTTCGCACTTTTTTGGTTTTAGAAGGGCATGACATGCCTATATCTGTGTCTCCCCCTCCTTTTACTCCTCCAACTCTTTTCTTTTTGCATGACTATATGTACTTGTCACTTTTCCATGTGTTATTTGAGTCTTCTAAGCAGTTTGTCAGCTTTTGGACACCTTTGAAGTGTTTTCTATGTGTTTTCTATGTGTTTCTATGTGTTTTTGTTTGCCTGCCATTGGTTTTAACGGTGTTCAATGGTGTTCGACAAACTGTTCGACGAACAGTTCGTCGAACATACGGGTGTTCGACGAACCGATCCGAACTCGAACACTACGGGGTGGCTCAACACTATTGCTGACTGCTGCTGTGCCATTTGCAAATTTCTACTGGTTGGTAAATTAATTTCCGTTTTCATGGTGTCTACCCCTAATTTTAACTGGCAAGCTTTTTGTCACCCTTTAAGGTGTTGTGTATATGTTTGGTTTGGCCTCCCATTGAATCTAATGGGGTTCAGGTACGTTTTTCGAACCATTCGACGAACATGTAAATGTTCGGCGAATCAAACCAAAAAGACCTTTGAAAGAACCTAGTTCTGTTCGGTTCGATTCGCCAAACGTTTACACGTTTGCTGGATATGTTCGTCAAACGTACCCTAACCCCATTAGATTAGATTAGATTAGCTCATGTCTAGCAGATATTCCACAGCTCAGGTGGGTGACATATCTGGCCTTTATGTAAGCGTGTCAAGAAGAAAGGCTCTTTTGAAATCTAGTTATAAAAAGTCCCATATACAGTTTGCAAAAAGCCTTGTAGGTGACACTGCTAGCCTGAGGAAGCAGGTCCTCTGGTCAGATGAGACCAAAGTAGAACTTTTTGGGCTAAATGCAGAATGCTATGCGTGACGGAAAGCAAACAATACAAATCACACTAAAAACACCATCTCCACAGTTAAAGAAGGTAGGAAAATAGTGACAGCATAATGCTGTGGGGATGCTTTTCTTCAGCAGGGACAGGGTAGTTGGTCAGAGTTGATGGGAAGCTAAATGATGCTAAATACAAGGGAATCCTGAAGGAAGACCTCTTAGAGGCTGTAAAAGACTTGAGTCTGGGACAAAAGTTCACCTTCCAACAGGACAACAACCCTAAACATATTGCTAGAGCTATAGAGAAATTGTTTAGATCAAAGCATTTTCACGTGTTTGAATGATCTAGTCAAAAGACTCCAGACCTAAATCTCACTGTGACTTGAAAATTGCTGTTCACATACGCCACCATCCAATCTGAGCTAAAGCTAGTTTGCAGAGAAGAATGGGCAAAAAATTCAGCCTCTAGATCTCTGGTCCTACAAAGTATTGACTCAGGGGGGGGCTGAACACAAATGTAAATTACAATTTTTGGATTTATATTTTTTTTAAACTAGAAAACCATGTATCGTTTCCTTTACACTTCACAAATACTTGCTTCTTTGTGTTGGTATATCACATAAAATACAAATCCAAAATATTTAAGTTTAAGGTTATAACGTGAAAAAATGTGTTAAAATTCATGGGGTGTCAATACTTTTTCAAGGCACTATATAATCTACATCTTTATTTTAAACATACAGTACAGACCAAAAGTTTGAACACACCTTCTCATTCAACAATTTTTCTGTATTTTCATGACTGTGAAAATTGTAGAATCACACTGAAGGCATCAAAACTATGAATTAACACATGTGGAATTATACATTACACTTTACAAAAAAGTGTGAAACAACTAAAAATATGTCTTATATTCTAGGTTCTTCAAAGTAGCCACCTTTTGCTTTGATTACTGCTTTGCACGCAGAAAAGGTGAACGGATGGACTCTACATGCCTAGTTCCCACCGTGAAGCATGGAGGAGGTGGTGTGATGGTGTGGGGGTGCTTTGCTGGTGACACTGTTGGGGATTTACTGTTACTCTTATTCACTCTCATCTGGACTACTGTAACTCTCTACTGATCGGTTTCCCTCTAACCAAACTCTGTCCTCTCCAATCAGTCCTGAATGTAGCAGACAGGGTCATATTTCGATCAGTCCGCTTCACCGACACTTTTACTCTGTGCCAGTCATTGCAATGGTTACCCATTCACTACAGAATACAATACAAATTCACCTACAAAGCTCTCCACAGTTCTGTACTGACATTTATGTAATGACTAATTTCTGTCTATCATTCTTCCCGTGCCCTCCATTCTGCAAATGATCTTATACTAACATCCTCTATAATCCAAACCTCGCACCTCTGTCTCCAAGACTTTTTTTGTGCTGCACCAGCTTTCTGGAATGCACTACCCTCAACAATCCGACTGTTATCTAGTGCCCATTTTTTTAAGCGTGCTTTAAAAACACATCTGTTTAGACAGGCCTATCACCTCTACTCACTAACCTAACTCTCCCCATTGCCTCCTTGTAAGTGTTAATCATAATGTGCTCCTTAATCTTCATCTGTCTCCACATCCTCCAGGCACCCAACACAACTTGGTAGCTGTATCTGGACAGATCCAGGCTGAAGACTGGATCATGTAGCTTAATAGGCAAACTCTTATTTATCATAATGATGGCTGGACCATACATAACAGCACGTTTAACCTATTGTGCCCCCACATTCCTTATAGATTGTAAGCGTGCGCGCAAGACCCTCACTCCTCCAGTAACTGTTGAAATGTATTACATTGCATTGTTTTTAATGTCTGTACATGTTCCTATTTAATTGTAAAGTGCTGTGGAATATGCTCTATATAAATAAAAATTAATATTATTACCAAACAAAAATTAAAAAAATATGTAAAATATTAACGTAAAAAAGTATAGATTTATTTTATTTTTGTATGTTGTTTTGTTATTACGATGTTATATACAAATTATTATTTTACATGGCAACCATCTTCTAGTATGACATGATCAAATAAAATTGAAAGACTCAGTTCCAGCAATCAAGTTAATTTTCCATGACCATTCTACAGGAGCCCTGTAAACCACTTCATACCTGCACCCTGGGCTCTTTTGTGCACCAGACCAGCTAATCAAAAGAGGATCCGTGGATACCAGCAAATTGGAGGCAGTTCTCAGGTCATCTACATATTAACAAGGGGTGGAAGGCCTCTCATATGATTAGAGGTTGGAAGAGTTGGGCTTGTTTAGCTTAGAGGAGATCTCATTTATATGTATAAATATATGCATGGTTAGTACAATCGACTGGCACATGACTTATTCCTTCCAAGGATCAATGAGGGGGCACTCATTACTTGTGGAAGAAAGGCGATTTCGGCTGCTAAATAGGAAAGGGTTCTTTACAGTTAGAGCAGTCAGAATGTGGAATGCCGACCACAAGAGGTAGTAATGGCAGACACTATGACAGCTTTTAAAAAAGGGCTGGATGATTTCCTCGATACACATAACATTGTAGGTTATAGTTAAATTAGTGACAAAATGTATAATTGGTCGAGAAAGATTGAACTTGATGGACCTACGTTTTTTCAACCTATGTAGCTATGTAATGCAGTGTTCCTGTATCTACATCCGTGTGCAGTCGGGTTAGTCAATCTACCACAGTCTTCAATGATACATTAATACACTGTAACGCAGTTATTGTTACACTTCACTGGTATATTAAACTCTAAAAAAGCTTCCAAAAATTTTTATGAATTCCATGATTCATTCATACAGTTTAACCTGCTTTGTGTAAAATTACGGTGGGTTAAAATTTTTAAAAACCGCTTGCCCTGGTACAGTTCATAAAACATTTTTGGCTAAAAATTTGACTATTGTAGAACCTTCTTTGTGTGAAATTTCATTGGCTTCAAATAATAAAACAAAATTGGCCTGCTACAGGTGTACAAATAACCCTGCTTGTAATTTTTGGAAGGCTTTGCACTCTGCATAACTTTTAGGAATGTAGGAATACCACAACTATACTTTGCAGACAATATTTGAATGAGGCACTACAGTTGGTGCCTTGAAGTGTGCATGGATGACCCTGCTTGTAATTTTTAGAAGTCTTTGCGCTTAGTGCACAGCCTTTCTGAGACTAGGAGTACCACTACATGACAATTTGAACAAAATGTGTATGAGGCCTTCCTTAATGTCGAATAAAGGGTGTATCTGAGTCCCTCTTACATCACATTTTTGGCAGTTCTTGCTTCCTTCATAAATTACACTGAAATTTCCAGTTTTTCAATAACATTTAATTTTAGTCTACTTAAGTTATAATTTTATAAATCCTTTTTTAAATTTTACCTTATATAGAAGTCATTATACAGTAAAGAACATTTCTGAACATTTTTTTTTTATTAAAACTCCAATTTCTTGTCGATTTTGAATGTTTTATTGTCCTTAAGGTGGAGTAAAAGTGTGACACTATTCTTCTCAGCAGCTATCTGGGAGTCAGAGATGCTTCCAAGGATCTTCCCCATCTTGTTATCCTTCCATTCAGCACCTTTTCATTTCATTTCAACATTTTCACAGTCCCCCAGACATTTTTGTGGGGTTTGCCGGAAAAATGCTCGAATTTCTCATTGACTGTCATTATACTCAATACTGAAAACAAGCATCGGAGCACTAGGAATTGCTTGGTTGTAGTAACGAGCATCTGAGCATTTTAGTGCACGCTCATCTCTAGAACAATACGATTAATGGACATCATTAGCTCACTTATTTGCACATCAATGCTGTTTGGTTCAGTTGATAGGGCTGATGGTTAAGCTTTTCCCACACAGAGATGTACTGCTTGCTTAGGATTTTAAGGTCTCTTTAGTGATAAAAAAAATTGCAATATTTCCTTGGTTACACAATTTAAAACATTGTTAAATGCATGATAACTTATCTCATGAAGAACTTACCTTAATATGACTCATGCAGCTAAGCAAGATGATGAAAAATATTGCAAGACCTAAAATTTTCGTAAACCATTTAATTTTAGATTTGGACATTTTATTGGTTCTCCTAAAAAAAGAAGAGATTAGGACAATTGTTACTTAGTCCGGGGAGGGTGAAACAGCTGTTTCCCTGCTAAATCAAATAATTGTTTAATAGGTCATTTGAAATCTCCATCAGCACCTGGCCGCTGAGATTCTGGGCAGTGTCATGCCTGCATGACTACCATGACTGCCGAGACGTAAATGTCACTTCTATCTGTACTCCTACTACTCCTTACAGAATTGCTTACTTTTTCAGGAAAACAGCTGTTTCCCTTACAAAACTGTCAATCTGTTAGCATCTGTGAAATGCTCATTTTAGTAATAGACAAAGAAATTTTCAAAAAGGATTATACAGCATCCTGACGAGGATTTTCATAGCAAATACACCAGCCTCATCTGGTCTAACTGATTAATTTAAAAATATGTAAATCTAGAATTTTGAAACAGAGCACACAATAAGGTGATACCCTATGGAGGGAGAGTAGGAGAGGGTTGGTTATGCTCACCTGATGGAGTAGCAACCGGCACAACTCCTATGTAGGCTTGAAAAAAAAAACAGCAATGGCCCATCCCAGGTTCTAATCCTATTTCTCCTACACTCCAATCACTTCTCCTCAACAATTTGTCCTTTATTTATGTGTTTTCATTTATATGTATAGCTCCCTTCTTTCCTTTGTCCCCTTTTCCTCATATACCTGGGTGGCTTCTGTGTTAAATATTCCCCTTTTGGCTTCTATTCACTGGCCCATCCAAGGTTCTTATCCCACTTCTCCTGCATTCCAATCATTTGTCCTCTATTCTTCTGTTTACATTTTATCATCAATAACTATGGTCATTAATTCCCCTCTAACATTAACCCCTTTGCCCCCAAGGGTGGTTTGCACGTTAATGACCGGGCCAATTTTTACAATTCTGACCACTGTCCCTTTATGAGGTTATAACTCTGGAATGCTTCAACAGATCTTGGCAATTCTGAGAATGTTTTTTCATGACATATTGTATTTCACGTTAGCAGTAAAATTTCTTCGATATAACTTGTGTTTATTTGTGAAAAATATGGAAATTTGGTGAAAATATTGAAAATTTCGCAATTTTCAAACTTTTAATTTTTATGAGATTTATATCGCACAAAATAGTTAATAAATAACATTTTCCACGTCTACTTTACATCAGAACAATTTTGGAACAAAAATTTTTTTTTATTAGGAAGTTATAAGGGTTAAAATTTGACCAGCGATTTCTCATTTTTACAACACCATTTTTTTTAGGGACCACATCACACTTGAAGTCACTTTGAAGGGTCTATATGATAGAAAATACCCAAAAGTGACATAATTCTAAAAACTGCACCCCTGAAGGTGCTCAAAACCACATTCAAGAAGTTTATTAACCCTCAAGTGCTTCATAGGAATTTTTGGAATGTTTAAAAAAAATGAACATTTAACTCAGATCCAATTTTTTTTATTTTATCAAGGGTAGCTTGTTGTGCAATTTGTCCTGAGTACGCTGATACCTCATATGTTGGGGGAACCACTGTTTGGGTGCATGGCAGAGCTCGGAAGGGAAGGAGCGCCGTTTGACTCTTCAATGCAAAATTGGCTGGAATTGAGATCGGACACCATGTCGCGTTTGTAGAGCCCCTGATGTGCCTAAACAGTGGAAACCCCCCACAAGTGACACAATTTTTTAAAGTAAACCTCCTAAGGAACTTATCTAGATGTGTGGTGAGCACTTTGAACTCCCAAGTGCTTCACAATGCCTAAACAGTGGAAACCCCCCAATTCTAACTCCAACCCTAATACAGCCCTAACCCTAATCCCAACCCTAACCATAGCCCTAACCACAAACCTAACCCTAACACCAACACATCCATAACCCTAATCCCAAACCTAACCCTAATCCCAACCTGTCATGGGTGCATCGCCACGAAGATCGTCGCGATTGTACATTCTGACTTCTCACAGCTGAGTTGCTGTTTCTTTGTGTTTGGTAATGAGAGAGTTAATTTTACCTAGCTCTTTGCTAAGACTAGGTCCAGCCTCGCCCGGCTGCTTTTGATTTTGTTCTAATTAGTTTCCTTTATATTCCTGCCAGTCTGGGTGTTAGACGCCGGTGAAAGCATTCATGTAGTCTAGCAGACTGGAGCGGTTCTGAGAATACTTAAGCTAAGAGCTCCTTAGTTGTTTTTTTCTCTTATAGCTTATAGTTTATCTCTGAGACCTTAGGTGTTCCTACTGTGTGTGAGTGTTGTATGTAAGACTTTATTTACTTTATTTCTTGTCTTTCTTGTATGTCTTTCTGTTCATTAACCGTTACCTGTTCATTCCCTTTGGTGGTAATCAGGGTCCTTCTTAGGACTAGATTACAGTTGGCAGGGATTGATAGGAGACAGGGTTTACGCTGGTGGCCTGGACCTCTGTACCTTTAACAGTACCTCCAGGTAGAGGGATTAGTCAGGACCCCAGTTTAGGGTCAGCATAGACCCCGGTCACCCTCTAGCCGGAGACAGCGCATAACGGATTCCGTATTGACCCACTGGACATTCTGTCAGGTAATTCTATGTTATCATATATCTATGCACATGTTATATAGTATGTTGCCCTTTTGATATAGATTACTGACATCACATATATATATATCTGCTATACAGCGTGACACAACCCTAACCGTAATCTAAATCCTAATCCCAACTCTAGCCCCAATCTTACCCCTAACCCTAACTTTAGCCCCAACCCTAACCTTAATGCTAACTTTAGCCCCAATCCTAACCCTAACTGGTTTTCCCCAAGACAAAAGTGAAGCACACAATGTGCATACAACCCCAGGAACGTTGAGTTGTCAATGCGAAAGCATTAGATGCAGCAGTGTAAGTACAGGCCTCCCTACTTTCATCAAGATGAACAAGTCATGGTTCTCCAACAACTTTTGCACCCCAGTCACAGACTGGGCAGAGTAGGCGATGGTGTCGTTTTTAGTGTGCTGCATTGATCTCGCATTATTGCAGTCTGTGACACCCATGTTGTGGCTTCCGTTCCTGCTGTTCCTACGTCTGCTGATGTTGCAAACAATGTTTGGAAATGTGTAGACTCCACTTTGGGTTTCCATCTGGTGGATTCATGTACTGGAAGGTATGTGAGAGCCCCATTATACTATTTCTATTCTGGGGAAACTGATGGCACTTTAATGGTGTGTGACAATAATTTTTGGAAATGTGGAGACTGGAGACTCGAAGTTGGGTCTTTATGTGGTGGATTGCCTGTAGTTGAAGGGGTGTCAGAGCTTCATTATACTATTTGTACTCTGGGTAAATTGATGCGACTTTAGTGGTGTGTTGCAATATATTTTTTTAAATGTTTGGATTCCTAGTTGGGTCTCCTTCATGTGTCTTGTCTGTAGCAGTAGGGCTCCCAAACTATAAGACGCACTATTTTACTCCAAAAATGTGGAGGAAAATGGGGGGGTGCGTGCAGGGCCGGCATCAGCACCCGGCACACCCGGGCAAGTGCCGGGGCCCTGAGCAGGCGGGGGGGCCCACTCGCCGTCTGGCACCCCGGCACCCGTTAGCGGTGTCAGCGCCGCCACTGGGCCCCCCGCTTGCTCAGGGCCCCGGCTGCGGCCGGCTCAATACTCACCTCTCCCCGTGCCTCCGCTGCCGCAGCTCCGCCTCCGGGCTCCAG
The DNA here is from genome assembly GCA_033576555.1 of Oophaga sylvatica. Lineage (NCBI taxonomy): Eukaryota > Metazoa > Chordata > Amphibia > Anura > Dendrobatidae > Oophaga > Oophaga sylvatica. The sequence goes on from JARQOD010000003.1 coordinate 140,937,778, forward strand.
AGGGCGCCTGCAGGACGCCGGCGCTTCCTCTCACAGCAGCGCCGCTGAATTATGTCATCATTCAGCGGCCGGCTGTGGCAGTGAGTGCGCGGACGTCGGACAGGTGAGATGTTTGTGTGTGTGTCTGTGTATGTGTCTCTGTGTGTATGTAGTGCGATGCTTTGTGTGTGTGTGTGTGTCTGCTGTATGTGTGATGGTGGTGGGGGGAGGGCAGTGATGATGATGATGGGGAGGCAATGTAGATTGATGATGATGGGCAGGCAATTATATTGCTGTGGAGACAATGATGATTATGGGCAGGCATTGATGATGATGGGCAGGCATTGATGATGATGGGCAGGCAGTGATGATGATGGGCAGGCAGTGATGATTATGGGCAGGCAATGATATTGATGGGGAGGCAATGATGATTATGGGCAGACATTGATGATGATGGGCAGGCAGTGATGATGATGGGCAGGCAGTGATGATGATGGGCAGGCAATGATATTGATGGGGAGGCAATGATGATTATGGGCAGGCATTGATGATGATGGGCAGGCATTGATGTTGATGGGCAGGCAGTGATGTTGATGGGCAGGCATTGATGATGATGGGCAGGCAGTGATGATGATGGGCAGGCAGTGATGATGATGGGCAGGCAATGATGATGATAATGGGCAGGCAATGATGATGATGGGAGTCTTTCCACGGCACCCTTTCCTGAACCGTTACAGTGCAGAACGCAGCACAGTGCAGAGGAGAGCTCCATATTTTGTATGGAGCTTTATATGGGGACCAGTATCCTGTATGGAGCATTATATGGGGGATGGAGGGGTGACATCCTGCATGGGGTATTAATGGGTGATGAGGGGGAAACTATGTGGTGCCCATAATATTGTATGGAGGACTGTACTGTCCAGTCTGTACTGTGCGCTGTGAGGATTTGGCGGTTTTTGAGCTATTGTACAATTTACAATAGCTATCAGTCGTAATGGAAGAAGAGAAGTGTTTGGCGTTGTGCTATACCCATATTTCTCTGCAGTATCTGTGCATCATGAATCGTGGTCTGTGTTTAGGGGGCCCACTGAGACTCTTTCACCCGGGGCCCATGAAAACCTGGAGCCGGCCCTGGGTGCGTGCTTTAGTCAAGATATCACTGCTCTGGCTGTGGTGGGGGGGTGGGAGTGCGGCAGAGCAGTGGGTCATAGGAGGCTGGACCTGACTGCTGCAGCTAACTCCTGTGCCAGCTGCTAAAGGGAAATGAATACTCACTCCATTCCACTCCCATAGGCGTGGAAAGGAGTGAATATTCATTTCTCTTTAATAGCGAGCACAGTGTTAGCCGCAGCAGCCGGGTTCCTGCAACTGCCGAGCATTCTAGTGTGCTGGCTACTTAAGGCAATGAATATTCACTGCTGCATTCAACTTCCATAGGCGTAAAATGCAATGAATATTCCTTCCCTTTAGTAGCGGTACAAGTGAAAGCCGGCAGTTGCCAGAACCCGGTGGCGGCTGCTAACACTTTGCTTGCCAAAGAGCAATGAATACTCAATGTGCTCCATGCACATAGTCCTGGTGTGGAGAACAGTGAGTATTCCGGCAGCTGTCCTTGGCGGCTTACTGTTTACAAGCATAAAGCAGCTGCTGGCACCTGAGCAGGATGCTGCAAGGGCGCGTAGGGAAGGTAAGTAGAATATTTGTTTTTCTGATGGGGGCCATGCATACCAGGATGGGGAAGGGTGTCAATCATACAAGGATAAGGATGAGACCATGCATACCAGGATGGAGATGGGGTCCCTGCATACCAGGATAGGGGTTGAGGCCAATCATACCAGGATAAGGATGGCGACATGCATACCAGAATGGAGATGGGGTCTCTGCATACCAGGATAGGGATTGGGGCTATGCATACCAGGAAGGGGATGGGGCCATTCACACCAGGATAAGGATGGGCCATGCATACCAGGACAGCGATGGGGGCCCTGCATACCAGGATAGGGATAAAGGGGCCATGCATACCAGGATAGGGGATATTAAGTATAGAATTGACCACATTTTTTACTTCAATTTTTTTTTCTAATTTCCTCCTCTAAAACCTAGGTGTGGCTTACGGTCCGGTGCATCTTATAGTCCGAAAAATACGATCCTTTCAGTCAACTACCTGCATTACTATCCTTAAATGTTTCTAACAATAGTAGTATATGAAGTTGATATTTGTGCCACCTGAGTGTGGCTTACATCGGTCCATCACCCTCCTCGTCTTCATTTAAACTTACATTTTTTTTCTAATTTCCTCCTCTAAAACCTAGGTGCGGCTTATGGTCCAGTGCATCTTATAGTCCGAAAAATATGATCCTTTCAGTCAACTACTTGCGTTACTATCCTTAAATGTTTCTAACCGTAGTAGTTATACGAAGATACATATCTTTCCTATAACCATAGTAGTATATGAAGCTGATATTTGTGCCACGTGAGTGAGGCTGACATTGGTCCATCACCCTCCTCGTCTTCATTTAAACTTAAATTCAAATGCTGACCCAAACCCCTAGGGTATGTGCACACGTTGCGGATTGTGCTGCGGATTTTTCCACACGGATTTTGCTAAATCCGCAGGTAAAATGTCCTGCGTTTTACCTGTGGATTTAGTGCAGATTTACTGCGGATTTTCTGCAGATTTTTTGCGGATTACCCCTGCGTTTTTACACCTGCGGATTTCTATAATGGAGCAGGTTGAAAAACCGCTGCGGATTCCACACAAAGAATTGACATGCTGCGGATTTATCTGCAGCAAATCTGCGTGGAAAAATCCGCAGCATGTGCACAGCATTTTTTGTTTTGCATACTGTAGATTAGAATGGTATTGTACACAGCATTTTTTGTTTTGCATACTGTAGATTAGAATGGTATTGTACAATGCATGGAAAAATCCGTAACTGAATACGCAAAGTGTGCACTCACTCTTATAACTCATGCATGGCATATGGCTGACTGCTGCTTTGCCATTCTAAAATTTCTACTGTACGTAGGTCAATTGATTAGTCAACTACCTCTGTTATTATTCTTACATTTTTCCAGCAACAGTAGTCTACAAAACTGATGTTTGGTACACCTGAGTGTGACTGAACAGAAAAGCAGTTTGAGCTGTCGCATGAGTTATCAGTAGGGTTGAGCATTCCGATACTGCAAATATCAGGTATCGGCCGATATTGGCTGTATCGGAATTCCGATTCCGAGTTCCGATATTTTCGTCATATCGGATACCGGAATCGGGATGTCACTGTCACTGTCATTGTCCGTCTGTCGGGTCTGTCAGGAGTCAGCGGCACTTACCTGGCAGAAGATCTCCGGCGGTCACGGGCTGGACTGCTTCATGGCCGACATCCTCTTCTCCCCGGCGGTCACATGCAGTTTCTCGCGATAACTGCAGTGACTGCTGGGTAATCCCGGCCGTAAAGCAGTCAGTCCGATGACGTCACCGCCGGGGAAGCAGGTAATCAGCTGTGCTGCGTTGCAAAGTCCGTTTTTTTTACAACGAATTTACACCTTTAATTAACCCCTACAGGTGTGAAATTTTGCACACAGCCACTCATGTAATTGTTTGTGCAAATCAGATAGCAAACAACATGAAAAGACATGGTTAACCCTATGTACACCAAGTGTCATTTCATGTCGGGTGCTTCTGTCTTTTCACAGAAGCCGACTTTACCCGGCAATTAAATCAGAGGATATTTTACTATGTAGAAGTGTATAAACTATACATATATGTATATATATATGTCACAATGACATGTATATATATATATATATATATATATGTATTCTATGTGTGTATATTTAGTGTTTACAAGGAAAGAAAGAGGTTTTTTTAGTTGCGATATTTTGTTCCCATAGACTTACATGGGACTTCCGGTATCGGTATCGGGTATCGCCGATATTTTAATGGTATCGGCGATACCATTCCGATTCCGATACTTTTGGATATCGGAAAGTATCGCTCAACTCTAGTTATCAGTGCTCTCAGCATAGTAGGCCAACACTGGTCTCTCACCCATGACCTCTCTGTCTGGCGGTGGATACCGTGACTTAGGATAATTGGCACATACCTAGTCTGGGTCACAGCATACCTGATTGCAGGTCACTGACCACCTATGCTCTGGGCTACACTCTAGCTGATCTTTGGCTACTATTTGTGTTCTACTCACACTAGCATCTAAAAATTAACCCTAGTGCACTGATGAAGTCTATCACGACCGAAATGTTTGTAACTAGTGGCTACTGTATGTATTAAATTTTGATTTTTGCACCAAAAATCCCTGAGTGTGTCCCGTATTTTATACTTAGCTATAAGGTTTGAGAACCTACTGTGTGGCACCTCCATGTTTGGCTGTACTAACATTTATTCCTATACTGAAGGATCAGTGACCTGAGATAAGCCCACACAGATGAATATACAGTGCCTACAAGTAGTATTCAACCCCCTGCAGATTTAGCTGGTTTGATAAGATGCAAATAAGTTAGAGCCTTCAAACTGCAAACGAGAGTAGGATTTATTAACAGAAGCATAAATCTTACAAAACAAAAAGTTATGTTGCTCAGTTGAATTTTAATACATTTTAAACATAAAAGTGTGGGTCAATTATTATACAACCCCTATGTTTAATATTTCGTGGAATAACCCTTGTTTGCAATTACAGCTAATAATCGTCTTTTATAAGACCTGATCAGGCCGGCACAGGTCTGTGGAGTTATCTTGGCCCACTCCTCCATGCAGATCTTCTCCAAGTTATCTAGGTTCTTTGGGTGTCTCATGTGGACTTTAATCTTGAGCTCCTTCCACAAGTTTTCAATTGGGTTAAGGTCAGGAGACTGACTAGGCCACTCCAACACCTTGACTTTTTCCCTCTTGAACCAGGCCTTGGTTTTCTTGGCTGTGTGCTTTGGGTCGTTGTCTTGTTGGAAGATGAAATTACGACCCATCTTAAGATCCTTGATGGAGGAGCGGAGGTTCTTGGCCAAAATCTCCAGGTAGGCCGTGCTATCCATCCTCCCATGGATGCGGACCAGATGGCCAGGCCCCTTGGCTGAGAAACAGCCCCACAGCATGATGCTGCCACCACCATGCTTGACTGTAGGGATGGTATTCTTGGGGTCGTATGCAGTGCCATCCAGTCTCCAAACGTCACGTGTGTGGTTGGCACCAAAGATCTCGATCTTGGTCTCATCAGACCATAGAACCTTGAACCAGTCTGTCTCAGAGTCCTCCAAGTGATCATGAGCAAACTGTAGACGAGCCTTGACATGACGCTTTGAAAGTAAAGGTACCTTACGGGCTCGTCTGGAACGGAGACCATTGCGGTGGAGTACGTTACTTATGGTATTGACTGAAACCAATGTCCCCACTGCCATGAGATCTTCCCGGAGCTCCTTCCTTGTTGTCCTTGGGTTAGCCTTGACTCTTCGGACAAGCCTGGCCTCGGCACGGGAGGAAACTTTCAAAGGCTGTCCAGGCCGTGGAAGGCTAACAGTAGTTCCATAAGCCTTCCACTTACGGATGATGCTCCCAACAGTGGAGACAGGTAGGGCCAACTCCTTGGAAAGGGTTTTGTACCCCTTGCCAGCCTTGTGACCCTCCACGATCTTGTCTCTGATGGCCTTGGAATGCTCCTTTGTCTTTCCCATGTTGACCATGTATGAGTGCTGTTCACAAGTTTGGGGAGGGTCTTAAATAGTCAGAAAAGGCTGGCAAAAGAGATCATTAATCCACACATGTGAAGCTCATTATTCTTGGTGCCTGAACTACTTCTTAATACTTTAGGGGGACCAAACAGAATTCTTGTGGTTTGAGGGGTTGAATAATAAATGACACTCTGAATTAACTTTTAACGTTTAAAAAAAAAAAAATTAAAACAAAAATTTTTGCTGCAGTGCATTTCCCACTTCCAGGCTGATCTACAGTACAAATGTCACAATGCCAAGTTAATTCCGCATGTGTCAACCAGCTAAATCTGCAGGGGGTTGAATACTACTTGTAGGCACTGTATAAGAAGAGGACTACATGAAGACCCCCCACAGGCCCGCCCCAGAGCACGAGCATAACATTAACTGAAAGATGCAGATACAGATAAAACAAAAACCATAAGACGGATTTCATCAACCAAGGTATCATTTTAACCAGTATAACGGCGCCAATCTGACACAGTAGGTTACTGAGCACAATCCTGCTGAAAGGTTCCCTTTTACCTAATTGTTGAAATTGTAATATGAGACAAAATAATACCAAATTTATGTAAATTTTTTAGGAATTCTCTGAACCTGGAAAATTCAAACAATTTGATTCATGCAAATCACCTTAGAGTGTTATATACTGTACATCATTTAAAGGCAATTGTAGTACTTCTGATTCACCGTGAATCGAATTCCTCTGAAAATTTTGGCGAAGGTGGCCCACTGGAATTTAAAAAGATTCACTCATCTCTAATGATTAGTTCTCCTTTAATATATTATAATAAGCTATAAATCCGCAACATATTACTCAGCACTGCACACTGTCTAAAAATAAAATAGGACATTAATCATACCCTTGTACAACACCTTGCCTTTGTTTTTATTAGGTTTAGGGCTGCACCCTTCTTTTAATTTAATTGTATACCAGTTACACATTATTAACAGATACAATACAAGATTAAAGATGTGAATTGTAAAGACACACACACACAGTGTGTTTTTCTAGAGGTCGCCGCATGTGAGAAACAGGACAGCCAGGGGATGCACGGACACCGCAGTGCGCGAGGTGTAACGGAGCAGGACCTGGCAGATCACGTGACAGCCGGGGAGGCACTGGAGGCGGAGCCGAGCTCCATGAATGGACGGGAGCCGACAGTTGGGTGAGCGCCGGATACATAGTCAGGCAAGTCAAGGTCAGAAGCCGGGAAGACGAGTAGTAGCCATGGACGAGACAGAAGGATGGTGGGGGACAAGCCGAGGTTGGTAGCCAGGCGGGAGCGCGGAACCAGAGGGCAAGACAGAAAAGAGGGCAAGACAGAAAGTGGTCAGGGACAGAGTGGAGGATCAGAACCACAAACATTCAGAGGCACAACGATATCAGAACGATAACCTGAGTCAGGAACTCAAGCCGGGTAAGCAGAAGTATCACTGACACAGAACCAGGCCAGAAGCAGACCTAAATAGCCCTCCCAGAACCAAAGAGAGGCTAAACAAGTTTAAGGCTATGTGCCCACGTTGCGTTTTTTAAGCATTTTGCCTTGTTTTCCACGGCAGAAACACTTATAAAAACACTAACAAAACGCATCCAATGTAATTCTATGGGATTCCGCTGTTGCTGTGCCAATACTGCGGATTTTTCCGCTGCGGAATCGCATAGCGAAAAAATCCGCATGTTCATTATTTTAGCTGAATTGCCGCCATAGGATTGCATTGAAACGCTCAGCTTACCCATGTGGCTATGCCCACCATGCGTAAAGTGAGCGCTTCATGTGTGGTTGGTGCCCAGGGTCTGGAGGAGAGGAAATTCTTCTCCAGTCCCTAGGTACCATATTAATGTAAAAAATAAAATGAAAATAAAAAATAGGAATATACTCACCCTCTGTCGGCCCCAGGAGTCCTCCCGCTCTTCAGCGGCGCTACTGGCAAGTTCCCAGTTCCCAGTGACCGCGATGTCACAAAGGTCATTCTCGCTAAGTACGCCTGGGAATGGAATTTGCTGGCAACGCTGCTGAGGACCAGGATCGCCGCTGAGGAGATCGGGGGCCGCCAGGAGGTAAGTATATCCATATTTTTTATTTTTTTATTATTTTTAACATTCATCATTAGTAAAAAGTTGGTCACACTTGTGAAGCACTATGCTTGACAAGTGTGACCAACCTGTCAATCACTTTTCTAAGCGATGCTTCAAATCGCTTGGAAAAGCGCGAGCATTCTGCAAGCTAAAAACGCTTGCAAAACGCTTGTGTTTGGCGGGAAAATGCATGCAAATTCCGTATGCGTTTTACCCGTGGCAGGGAGTTCCGGAAATGCTCAAGACAATTCCGGAGCATTTCTGCAATGTGGGCACGTAGCCTAACCCCTACCTGACCAGGACGGGAGCGAAAACCCCATCCTGAGTCATGGCATGAATAACCTGCATATACAGTCACAAAACAAATTTTAAGGTATGATGTTGACTTATGTGCGATCTTCTTTGTGATATATAATTATATATTTTAAAAAAGCACAGTATTGCTTGAACTTTTCATCTGATTTTGTGGATAGAAAATCAAACAATTAGATGGTATGCCAAAAGATATACTGTAGTTTCATTAAATTACTTGTGCATATTTGGGCCACAGATGAAGTGAAAACACCAATTCTTTATTCACTCAAATTTGGCAAAATAGAGGATAAAATTATCAGCACTAAGGGTGCTGCGACACCTGAAACGCATTGATAACACAAACATTTTGTTCTATCCATGCTGATAATTTTATCCTCTATTTTGCCAAATTTGAGTGAATAAAGAATTGGTGTTATCACTTCATCGTTGAGCCGGATTGTTTTCTCTTTTGGAATCCTATAATCCATGACACGGCGGTTCCGTGCTCCGGGCTTCAAGATGTCTTGATCGGTGAGCTGGACTATATTTTATATATATTTGGTCCACCCCTCCATATATATCATCAGGTAGGTCTAATAAAAGATAAACCCTAAAGATAAGTGATTTGCTGTGAAGTCACATCCAAAAGAAGCCTACCTTAGGCTATGTTTACACGTTTAGTATTTGGTCAGTATTTTACCTCAATATTTGTAAGCCAAAACCAGGAGAGGAACAATCAGAGGAAAAGTATAATAGAAACACATCTCCACTTCTGTATTTATCACCCACTCCTGGTTTTGGCTCACAAATAATGATGTAAAATATTGACCTAATACTGAACGTGTGAATGTGGCCTTAGGCTTTTAGTGAGTTTTTAATGTTGCAGATTTTATACACCATTTCTGCTCCCTTTAAGTAAAATAGGTTACTTGGATGTTTTGAAAAATATGCAGCGTAAAAAAATCACCTAAAACTCATTGTGGGAACGTAGCCTTACAGTTCTGATATTTTAGGAGCCCATTATAATTGTGTTAAAGGTGTACAGGTACGTCGCTGGGCCAGTTAGATCCTTGGCACAAGAAAGTCAGGCTCTTGAACATGTTTTTCTCATTATCTTAACCCAACTGGAAGTGACATAAGTGTTCAAAATAAAAAATTATATAAGGTTATAATTCCAGATGTTAGGTGCTGTATTCATTACAGTAAGAAAATCTATAGTTTCTATCATCTAAATCTAAATCTATTTAAACAGGTAGAAGGGGGTGAGTAGAAGCGCATGAAGCATGCGTTAATACATAGTTAGCGAGGTATATTACATGATTGTAGCCAGGTATATTATTCTCTGAAATGCCGGAGCATATACTTAGAATATTTGTCCGGCTAGACTGGTCCATTTCCAGCCATGGCAGCTCTTCCCAGCGCCGCTAGAGGAAATTGACAGGTCTCTCCCTATATACACATGACGGAAAGACCAATCAATCATCTGCAGCAATGCTGACAAAAGCCGTCAGAGGTGGAGCTGGACTAGTCTGGTCTGTGGCTATGGTCCCTAGATGGATCTTCTAAGAATATTTTCTCTGAAACAATGGAGCATCACAGAAAATAATATACTTTGCTGCAATCGCGCAGTGAGGCTGCAATTCATGCAGTTGGGGCACGCATCACTTGACAGATTCCACTTAAATAAATCTGTATCCATTCTATAAAAACATCTTAAAGTTCATTTTCCCCTAAAATTAAGTCCTTTAGATTTTCCAGTCTTAGGGCATGTACACATGACATCTTTTACAATGTTTTTCCTGAACCACCTTCTTTGGCGTCTTTGTGGTTATTTTTCCAGCAGCTTTCCGCCGGCAACCTTTTTTTTCAATTTTTTACCAACTAGTGAGGGACTTTCAAAGCAAAGATGCTTGAAGAATAATCAGGTCACTTCTCTACACGACATTCGAAGCCTGATGCGGTTACTAGAAGCTCAAAAAGACTGAACATGTGAATAGCAAATCATTTTGACATTACATGGCATTTGTTAATTTTTTTTAGCATTTTTTAAGTACTTTTGTCAGACAGATTATGGGCAAAATCCACTATAATAGGAAGTTGTGTGCACATACCCTTATAGTGTCTAAACAAAGCCAGCTGACAATTCTTGATGACATGTGGACACTTTTATATGGCTCCTTGAAACAATGTGTCAAGCGGAGATTTGACAAAAATCCACTTGAAAAAATCCTAAACAACAACAATGTTCAAAAATAGCAAAAATTCTCTTGAATATTAACTGCAAAGGTTCGTGCACTTCACTGATTATATTAGAAGAGCGCTATTCGTTGTTTTCACGAATAACACCCAAACCCATGATATTCTGTGGGGCAGCGCTCATGTCCGGGGACAAATCGGAGATGTGTCCAATTTTGATCTGAGTGTGGAATAAAATCGTCAATGCAAGTCTATGAAAAACATCAGAAAGCAGTGGGACGATATCCGAGTGCAGTCTGATTTTCACGGACTGACGGTGAAGAGGGAGGACTCTGGAGAAACGTTTTTTTTCTCTCCATCTCTGAGAAAAACTGATGATACTCTCATTTTGGGATCTCTGTCATTTGCAACTTTCTATAGGACGGTAGGAAAATTTATTGCAGTGCAGTTTAGAGCGTTGCACAGTGTATAGTGGGAATAAAACTGTATGATGGGCAAAAACAGAAACGTCACTCACCTATTGGAGTCAGATGTGAACGTCTTCAAAGTGAAGCAGAGTAAAAGCGATAAAAGAGTGGCTTGCTGATTTATACAAACAGGGAGGTGTTACTACAACTCGTAAATGTGCATAGCTGAGTGTTGCTCATCACGCTTCTACAGTGTGTGTCCTGGTTTCATTGTAAGGAGGGTCAGGTTTTATCCCTTTAAATGTCTTTGCTGCTATGTATATGTATCTGTATATAATTGTTATGTACTTTATAATGACGTATTTGAGTGTCTGTTGTATGGTATTTCATATAGATTTAGGTAAGGTAGTGCATCCTTTGGGAACATTAGAGGAGGGCACTTGTAGTATAGTAGTTACAGTTGGGTTAAGTGTAGTATTGCAAAGGGCCACTAGATGGGGTATATTAGTAGATCCAGTTAGAAAGTTGCTAGATGTTTAGTGAAGGACAGTGTATTCTTAAGTAATATAAAATACGCAGTTGGTGGGTATACACCGATCCTGCAAACATATGAGGGGGACAATATACAGAAACAGGATGGATATATCGGGCAGGACAGCATGTAACATAAGAGTACTAAAAGCTGCCATAGCATAGAAAAAAACACTGAGCTGGACGTCATGTCCAGACTATATGTACAGTCATGGACAAAAGTTTTGAGAATGACACAAATATTAATTTTTATAAAGTCTACTGCTTCACTTTTTCTAATGGCAATTTGCATATACTCCAGAATGTTATAACGAGTGATCAGCTTAACAGCAATTACTTGCAAAGTCAATATTTGGCTAGAAAATGATCTTTATCCCCCAAAACACATTTCAACATCATTGCAGCCCTGCCTTAAAAGGACCAGCTAACCTCTTTTCAGTGATTGCTCCATTAACACAGGTGTGGGTGTTGATGAGGACATGGCTGGAGATCAATCTGTCATGATTAAGTAAGAATGACACCACTGGACTCTTTAAAAGGAGGCTGGTGCTTGGCATCATTGTTTCTCTTCTGTTAACCATGGTTATCTCTAAAGAAACACGTGCAGTCATCATTGCAATGCACAAAAATGGCCTAACAGGGAAGAGTATCGCAGCTAGAAAGATTGCACCTCAGTCAACAATCTATTGCATCATCAAGAACTTCAAGGAGAGAGGTTCCATTGTTGCCAAAAAGGCTCCAGGGCGCCCAAGAAAGACCAGCAAGCGTCAGGACCGTCTCTTTAAAGTGTTTCAGCAGCGGAATCGGGCTACCAGCAGTGCAGAGCTTGCTCAGATATGGCAGCAGGCAGGTGTGAGTGCATCTGCACGCACTGTGAGGCGGAGACTCTTGGAGCAAGGCCTGGTCTCAAGGAGGGCAGCAAAGAAGCCACTTCTCTCCAGAAAAAACAACATGGACAGACTGATATTCTGCAAAAGGTACAGGCAGTGGACTGCTGAGGACTAGGGTAAAGTTATTTTCTCTGATGAATCCCCTTTTCGATTGTTTGGGACATCAGGAAAACGCCTCATTCGGAGAAGACAAGGTGAGCGCTACCACCAGTCTTGTCTCATGCCAACTGTTAAGCATCCTGAAACCATTCATGTGTGGGGTTGCTTCTCAGCCAAGGGAATCGGCTCTCTCACAGTCTTGCCTTAAAACACAGCCAAGAGCAGTTTGGCGATCAACAATGCCATTTCCAGCATGATGGAGCACCTTGCCATAAAGCAAAGGTGATAACTAAATGGCTCAGGGAACAAAACATAGAGATTTTGGGTCCATGGCCTGGAAACTCCCCAGATCTTAATCCCATTGAGAACTTGTGGTCAATCATCAAGAGACGGGTGGACAAACAAAAACCTAAAAATTCTGACAAAATGAAAGCATTGATTGTGCAAGAATGGACTGCTATCAGTCAGGATTTGGTCCAGAAGTTGATTGAGAGCATGCCAGGGAGAATTGCAGAGGTCCTGAAGAAGAAGGGTCAACACTGCAAATATTGACTTGCTGCATTAACTCATTCTAAAGGGTATGCCACACTAAACAATATCGCTAACGGGATCGCTAAAAAACGTCACTATTTAGCGATCCCGTTAGCGATATTGTTCAGTGCGGCAGCTTCCAGCGACGAGCTTCCTGCTGTGATCTCGCTCGTCGCTGGAATCGCTCCGGACCCTATTTTCTCGTCGGCGCTCCCGCTGGGTAAGTATTTAATCGCTGTGTGGCACCTTTTCTTAGCGATTTAGCGGTACTTTTGTACCGCTAAAGTCGTTAAGAAGATCGCTAACGGCGATAGCGTCGTTAACTATATCGCTAAATGTGGCAGCATTTAGCGATATAGAAACAATCCCGCTAGCGATCGCATTAGTATGCGTCGTTATCGTGATCGCTAGCGGGATTGTTTAGTGTGGCAGTACCTTAACTGTCAATATAAGCTTCTGTTACTCATATGTTTGCAATTATATTTCTGTCTGTGATAAAAACATCTGTCAAACACACATAAAAACCAGAGGGCAGCAGATCATGTGAAAATATAATATTTGTGTCATTCTCAAAACTTTTGGCCATGACTATTCAGCCAGGAAAATAACCTGGAGACACAGGATCTTTATACACAGCATGATCTGTATATAGCAGAGTGAGGAGTGATACCTGTACCACAGGTCTGTATACATAAGAATACAGCACAGGGATGAAGCCTTTACACATGTACCACATCTATAGTGAGAGTAACCTGGTTACACTGGATCTGTATACACGGCATCATCAGTATATAGCAGAAATGAGGTCACATACAGGTCACCAAACTCCATAACTGGGAAGTCTGGTGATACACAGCACCAACACAAAGTGCAGCCTCTCATCATACATATACCATCCCCCGACTGCTCCTCTCTCACTCTCACCAGAGTCTCTAGAACTTGTGACTGCCCAGCTCCACCATAGTAATGGCAGACACTGTATGTGTCAATGCTCTGTCCTATCACGCATATACCCAGAACTCATGGAAACTCTGTATAATACAGCAGTAATGTGATATAACAGCCATGTCTGCAGGGAGGTCACTCAAGAGCTGCCTCTGCAGTGTGTGAGGTAAAATGTAGCAAGCACAAGAGGGAACATGGCGGCTACATGAATTTCTGAGGTAATATTGCTCCCATATATGATGTAGGAGCTGATACTACACTAGTACACGATGTCTGAGGTGAATGTGTACATACCTCCCAACTGTCCCGGATTGAGCGGGACAGTCCCGATTCTGACCCCCCCGTCCCGCTGAGGACACTATGTGTCCCGCAGTGAGATGAGCCGCCACGCCCCCATGCACCCCTTCCTGCCCTCCCTGTCCCTACGGCTCAGCCTCACAGCAGCTAGCAATGACACTGCTATTGCTGTAATCTTCTGTGCCCACAGGACCTGTGATGAGGTCACAGGAGGGGAGGAGTCATGGGTCACATGATCAGTGTCCTCGTTGTGTGCAGGACTCTGCTGTGATGGTTGTCATGGTGCTGGATGAGGGTAAGTGTATGTGGAGGTCGGGACTTGGGTTTACAGTGTGGATGTAGCAGTGCTGTAGTGTGTACAAGTTGGATGTAGCAGAGTCGTGTGTGTACAAGGTGTACAGAGCGGAGCCGTGTGTGTACGAGGTGTACGTAGCGGAGCCGTGTGTGTACGAGGTGTATGGAGCGGAGCCGTGTGTGTACGAGGTGTACGGAGCGGAGCCGTGTGTGTACGGAGCGGAGCCGTTTGTGTACGAGGTGGATGTAGCAGTGATGTAGTGTGTACGAGGTGTACAGAGCAGAGCCGTGTGTGTACGAGGTGGATGTAGCAGTGCTGTAGTGTGTACGAGGTGTACAGAGCAGAGCCGTGCGTGTACAAGTTGGATGGAGCGGAGCTGCGCGTGTACGAGGTGCACGGAGCTAAGCCGCACATGTACGAGGTGCACAGAGCGGAGCCGCGCATGTACGAAGTGCACAGAGCGGAGTCGCGCATGTGTGAGGTGCACAGAGCGGAGCCGCGCGTGTACGAGGTGCACGGAGTGGAGCCACACATGTACGAGGTGCACGGAGCGGAGCCGCGCGTGTACGAGGTGCACGGAGCGGAGCCGCATGTGTACGAACTGGATGTAGCAGTGCTGCAGTGTGTACGAGGTGCACAGAGCGGAGCCGCGCGTGTACGAGGTGCACGGAGTGGAGCGTGTACAATGTGCACGGAGCGGAGCCGCGCGTGTACGAGGTGCACGGAGTGGAGCCGCACGTGTACGAGGTGGATGTAGCAGTGCTGCAGTGTGTACGAGGTGCACGGAATGGAGCCGCACGTGTACGAGGTGGATGTAGCAGTGCTGTAGTGTGTACGAGGTTTACGGAGCTGAGCCGTGCGTGTACGAGGTTTACGAAGCGGAGCCGTGTGAACGAGGTGCATGTAGCAGTGCTGTGTGTACGAAACGGAGCCCTGTGTGTGTGAAGTGTACGGAGCTGAGCCGCTCAGCTCCGCACACACAGGGCTCCATGCTTGAGCCGTGTGTGTACAGAGCGGAGCAGAGCCATGTGTGTTAGGGGTCAAGTTCCCGCTTCTGCACAAGGGGAATCTCGAGCCATTCCGGCTGCGGTCTCCCATTCGTCTCTGGCCGCAGTGGACTCTGCTCAGCTTAGACGTCGGTCCCAGCGTCTCGCCCAGTCTAACAGTATGCAGAGGATTACTGCTGCCTCTCCAGGCTCTGCTATTGTGGCCAGTACTGGTTAGCGGCGAGCAGACGTCTTTAGGACAAAGTCCTTGTTTTCCCCTTCTGAGCATGCCTAGGGTGAGATCTCTCATTGGAGATTTGGGGTCACATGCTCAGGTACTGCAGCAGCTCCTATTGGTCCGCCAGGAAGGTCCTGTGACTACTGGTGTTCTGGAATAGTTTCATTGGTCCTTGTTTCTGGCAGGTCCTGTAGCTGTTACTATAAAAGGGTGGCATGGCTGGGCCACCATGCGCTAGTATCAATTGCATTATGTGCTTTGCGCCAGTGTGATCATGCATGCATGTGGTTAGGGCTCGGCTGAAATAAGCCCCTAGAATACCGGCTTCTCCGGTGAGGAGATTGCTTGATTGCGTTGCTGTCTGCGTGATCGCGGACTGCTATCCGCACAGCAGTGACGCACGGCTCTGTGACGCAACAGGGTTCGCTTTATAATGCTGGTTCAGCGCCCTAGTGTTTTACTTTGCGGCTCACTGAAGCCTAGTGAGTTCGCACCTATTGCCATATAGCGCTGTGGCATTACCGTTAGCGGCTCTGGGAATTAACAGAGTTCGCACTTACTGCCACAGCGCACTACGGCGTTTATTTTAGCGACTCTGCGGGATAACAGAGTTCGCTACTTTCGCCGTCTTACTAGCAGCGGGCTTCGCCTGCACGGTGGACCCCGGGCTGCGAACGAACCTCTCTAATATATCTATTAGGTGCGTTCCGCAGACCCTAACATAATACTAGCGCCAGGGTCTGGCTAGTAAAATGGCGGATTACCAGCGTCTACTGCGGGACATCCAGCAGCTGGAGGGTAGGTTGGCGGCTCTTGAGCGAACAACCTCAGCTGTGGATGCTACCGCAGTCGCTGTTCAGGCTGCTAGCGTGGCTGCAGCCAGTGTGTCCACTGCCACCTCTGCCCCCACAATATCCCACCTCTCACTTCCAGACAAGTTTGCTGGTGACAGCAAGCAATGTCGGGGATTCGTGAGTCAGTGCTCTATACAACTCGAGCTTCTGGCTTCACGTTTCCTCACGGATCGGGCACAAGTGGGCTTTATAATATCTCTTCTGTCGGGCAGAGCGCTGGAGTGGGCCACCCCGCTGTGGGAGTGTGACAACCGTGTGGTGCGGAGTGCTCCTCCTTTTCTGGAGGCTCTAAAAAAGGTCTTTCTGGGACCTCAGGTTACCCACAATGCGGCGCTCCAACTTCTGGCAAGTTCACAGGGTTCGTCCTTGGTCAGCTGTTTTGCTGTCCAATTTCGGACTCTGTCCTCGGAGTTGGACTGGCCAGATAAAGTCCTCATTCCCGTGTTTTGGAGAGGACTAGCGGGCCATGTGAAAGATGCCTTGGCTACCAGGGAGATTCCCGCCACACTGGAGAAGCTTATCGCCATATCTACCCGCATCGACCTCCGTTTTTGTGAGCGGAGCTTGGAGTGGTCCCAGTGTAGGCAGAGGTTTCGGTTGGCTCCCACCTTCGCCAGACCTCTAGAGTCTTCCAGCCAGGCGCCCGACTCCCATGAGGCCAAGGAGGTTTCTCGAGCAGGAACTAAGTCCCGGGCCGCTCGAGTACTCGTGGTCTGTAACATCTGCCAGCAGTTAGGACATTATGCCAACAAATGTCCACAGCGGTCGGGAAAACGGTCGCATCTAGTGACCTTGGGAGGAGGTTCACTAGACACTGCGGCATTTTCCACCAAGTTGTCCTTTAAGGGGACAATTACTGTAGGTCCATCCACGCTCACCGCAGAGCTCTGTGTGGATTCTGGAGCCGAGGGGAATTTCATGTCCTCTGCATTTGCTCTCCACCACACTATACCTCTGGTGATGCTAACCAAACCGGTGACTTTCGAGTAGTGAATGGATCAACTCTGCCCTCACAAATCACCCACCAGACTATCCCTCTCACTTTATCTATGTTCCCTTCCCATCAGGAGAGTATTTCTTTTCTTGTCCTGCCCGAGGGAATAGACGAGGTGTTGCTGGGAGTACCTTGGCTCTGTTACCACTCTCCCCATATTGAGTGGTCCTCTGGGAGGATACTGGGTTGGGGTGATTCATGTAGAGGCAGGTGTGTCAGGGAGTGCGTTCAGGTCAGCACCACAGAGATACCAGTAGATCTCACTTCTCTTCCTCAGTGTTATTGGTCATATGCAGACGTTTTCTCCAAGAAGGCGGTGGAGACTCTTCCACCTCATCGCCCCTACGACTGTCCTATTGATCTTTTGCCTGGAGCAGAACCTCCTCGGGGGAGAGTCTACACCCTCTCGCTTCCTGAGACGGAGGCCATGTCCCAGTATATTCAGGAGAATCTGGCAAGAGGGTTCATTAGGAAGTCGGTGTCACCAGCAGGGGCGGGGTTCTTCTTTGTGCAAAAGAAGAACGGAGAATTACGTCCATGTATTGACTACAGGGGTCTTAACGCCATCACCGTCAAGAATAAGTACCCGTTGCCCCTAATCTCTGAGCTCTTTGATAGGCTCCGAGAAGCAAGAGTATTTACCAAGCTTGATCTACGTGGTGCCTATAAGCTAATTCGCATCCGTGAGGGGGACGAGTGGAAGACAGCTTTTAATACCAGGGATGGGCATTATGAATACCTGGTGATGCCCTTCGGGCTCTGTAATGCTCCCGCTGTTTTCCAAGACTTTGTCAATGATATCTTCCGGATATGCTTTCC
Source organism: Oophaga sylvatica (assembly GCA_033576555.1). Taxonomy (NCBI): domain Eukaryota; kingdom Metazoa; phylum Chordata; class Amphibia; order Anura; family Dendrobatidae; genus Oophaga; species Oophaga sylvatica. The sequence goes on from JARQOD010000003.1 coordinate 140,955,931, forward strand.
ACCGCTGTAGTAGTCTATCTGGATGATATTCTCATCTTTTCACCAGATATAGACTCTCACCGGAGGGATGTCAACAAAGTCTTCGACCTCTTACGGGCAAACTCCCTCTATGCCAAGCTGGAGAAATGTGTGTTTGAGCAGGAGTCCTTACCTTTCCTGGGCTATATCATCTCTGCCCAGGGATTGGCTATGGATCCTGCCAAACTACAGGCTGTAATGGACTGGCAAGAACCCCATTCTCTTAAAGCGGTGCAGCGATTTATGGGGTTCATTAATTATTATCGCCAGTTCATTCCCCATTTCTCGACTTTGGTAGCTCCCCTGGTAGCCCTCACCAAGAAGGGAGCAAATCCCAAGTTGTGGTCTGAGGAGGTCTCCAAGGCGTTCTCTTCCATCAAGTCGCATTTTGCCAGTGCTCCCATATTACATCGCCCTGATGTTGATAAGCCATTTATTTTAGAGGTGGACGCCTCTTCTGTTGGTGCTGGAGCAGTCCTTTATCAAAAGGTTGCTCAAGGTCGGAAGCATCCCTGCTTCTTCTTTTCTAAGACCTTTACACCAGCAGAGAGGAATTATTCCATCGGGGACAGGGAGTTGCTGGCTATGAAGTTGGCCTTCTCTGAGTGGAGACATCTTCTGGAGGGGGCTCATTTTCCCTTCCAAGTCTTCACCTGCTACAAAAACTTGGTATGTTTGATAACGGCTCAGCGGCTAAATTCTCGCCAGGCCAGATGGTCCCTATTCTTCTCTCGGTTCCACTTCACCCTCCATTTTCTCTCCGGTGAGAAGAATGTTTGGGCCGACGCTCTCTCTCGCTCCTTAGTGTCATCAGAGGAGGAGGATGAGGAGCCTCGGCTTATTGTCCCCGAAGAGAGCCTGAGAACTGTAGCCCCGGTTTCGCTAGAGTCTGCGCCTCCGGGCAAGACTTTTGTGCCCACTAATTTGCGACCGGAGGTACTCTCTTGGGTAGTGTTGAGCATTCCGATACCGCAAGTATCGGGTATCGGCAGATATTCGCTGTATCGGAATTCCGATACTTAGTTCCGATACTTTTCCTATATCGTATACCGGAATCGGAAGTTCCCATAATTCTTTGAGAGGCAGTGTTATTTTATTCAGCCAATGAGGAATCCGTAGTAGTGTGGGCACATCCTGTAATGCTGCGGTCATGTTAACTAATGGCATGGCTGTGATTGGCTGCTGAAATGATGTCAGAATGCACTATAAAAGGCGCCGCCGCCATTTTAGCTTCACTGTGCTGTGAATAAAGTTAGGGACAGAACGCTGCTATGCTGACTCTGAGGGACAGTTACAGATAGCGTTTTTGTGAATTGCTGTGTAGGCAGGCTATTTGAGAAACCGCTGTGTGAATCATCCTTTTTCCTTGCAGTGTTGTTTTCACAGCTCTGTGCAAGGTGTGTGTTTGTGAGTGCAGGTGACGCTGCAGTTTGCTCTGCATCCAACGCTGTTTGTAGGCATCTGCACGTGTCACTCACAGACTCTTTTTTTTTTTCTTTAGTGTAATTGGTGCTGCTCCATTCAATTGAAATTACAGTGTGACGCGCTTCCATCCGTATACAATACATTGGTTGCAAACACTATAGAAGTACACAAAGGAGCCTTTCAGAGATAGTGAACAGTTGTGTGCAGTGTTCACTGTAGTCTGTGATTTTTTTTTTTTGAGTGCAGATCACGCTCCAGTTAGTTCTTCAACCACTGCTGGTTGTAGTCTGCTGAGCGTGTGTCACTGCCTCATCCTTGAATTTTTGTCTAATTGGTGCTGCTCCATTCTATTTAAAAAAAACTCAAATCTATTAGTGTGACGCGCTTCCATCCGTATACAATACATTGGTTGCAAACACTATAGAAGTACACAAAGGAGCCTTTCAGAGATAGTGAACAGTTGTGTGCAGTGTTCACTGTAGTCTGTGAGTTTTTTTTTTTTGAGTGCAGATCACGCTCCAGTTAGTTCTTCAACCACTGCTGGTTGCAGTCTGCTGAGCGTGTGTCACTGCCTCATCCTTGACATTTTTGTCTAATTGGTGCTGCTCCATTCTATTTAAAAAAACTCAAATCTATTAGTGTGACGCGCTTCCATCCGTATACAATACATTGGTTGCAAACACTATAGAAGTACACAAAGGAGCCTTTCAGAGATAGTGAACAGTTGTGTGCAGTGTTCACGGCAGTCTGTGAGGTTTCTTTTTTTGAGTGCAGATCACGCTACAGTTAGTTCTTCAACCACTGCTGGTTTTAGTCTGCTGAGCGTGTGTCACTGCCTCATCCTTGACATTTTTGTCTAATTGGTGCTGCTCCATTCTATTTCAAAAAACTCAAATCTATTAGTGTGACGCGCTTCCATCCGTATACAATACATTGGTTGCAAACACTATAGAAGTACACAAAGGAGCCTTTCAGAGATAGTGAACAGTTGTGTGCAGTGTTCACGGCAGTCTGTGAGGTTTCTTTTTTTGAGTGCAGATCACGCTACAGTTAGTTCTTCAACCACTGCTGGTTTTAGTCTGCTGAGCGTGTGTCACTGCCTCATCCTTGACATTTTTGTCTAATTGGTGCTGCTCCATTCTATTTCAAAAAACTCAAATCTATTAGTGTGACGCGCTTCCATCCGTATACAATACATTGGTTGCAAACACTATAGAAGTACACAAAGGAGCCTTTCAGAGATAGTGAACAGTTGTGTGCAGTGTTCACGGCAGTCTGTGAGGTTTCTTTTTTTGAGTGCAGATCACGCTACAGTTAGTTCTTCAACCACTGCTGGTTTTAGTCTGCTGAGCGTGTGTCACTGCCTCATCCTTGACATTTTTGTCTAATTGGTGCTGCTCCATTCTATTTCAAAAAAATCAAATCTATTAGTGTGACGCGCTTCCATCCGTATACAATACATTGGTTGCAAACACTATAGAAGTACACAAAGGAGCCTTTCAGAGATAGTGAACAGTTGTGTGCAGTGTTCACGGCAGTCTGTGAGGTTTCTTTTTTTGAGTGCAGATCACACTACAGTTAGTTCTTCAACCACTGCTGGTTTTAGTCTGCTGAGCGTGTGTCACTGCCTCATCCTTGACATTTTTGTCTAATTGGTGCTGCTCCATTCTATTTTAAAAAAATCAAATCTATTAGTGTGACGCGCTTCCATCCATATACAATACATTGGTTGCAAACACTATAGAAGTACACAAAGGAGCCTTTCAGAGCTAGTGGACAGTTGTCTGCAGTGTTCACGGCAGTCTGTGAGGTTTCTTTTTTTGAGTGCAGATCACGCTACAGTTAGTTCTTCAACCACTGCTGGTTTTAGTCTGCTGAGCGTGTGTCACTGCCTCATCCTTGACATTTTTGTCTAATTGGTGCTGCTCCATTCTATTTCAAAAAACTCAAATCTATTAGTGTGACGCGCTTCCATCCGTATACAATACATTGGTTGCAAACACTATAGAAGTACACAAAGGAGCCTTTCAGACATAGTGAACAGTTGTCTGCAGTGTTCACTGCAGTCTCTGAGGAATAAGCACACTTAGGCCTTATAACTTTTCTGCCTTTCTTTATCAATCTACCAAGATGAAGAAGGCAGGGAGTAAGGCACGTGGTCGTGGGCATGGAGTTTCAGCAGGGAGAGGACATGGGGATTCTGTGGCTGCTGCCGCCCCAGTGCGACAGCATCCACCAGTTTTCCCCGTGAGCGTTCCTTTATGTGCACTTTTGTAGGAGCTCGGCGTACCCCCTGCTGCGGGAAGAACAAATAGAAGCCGTTGTCGGTTGGATGGCAGCCAACGCATAGACTTCATTTGCTTCCACCTCCTCTCAGGACCAGAGCACTGTTGAGCAACCATCTGTCTCTTCACCGCCTGCCAAATTGCCCAGGTAGTCAGAGAGCTCTGTACAAGAGCCAGCTGAGTCTCTGCTTCTGTTCTCAGAATCTGTTGGCTTGCAAACAGGGGCCCAGCCAAGCAGCATTCTGGAATGTGAAGAAGAGGGAGTATGCAGTGATGCCCAACAGCTGTGTCTCTCTGAATCTTAAGAGGAGGGTGAGCCAGTGCCGATGGTCAGCACACCGCAGAACACATCTTGTTATGTTTTGGTAGCTGAGGAGAGCAGGCAAAAACGGCAATACACAGCAAGCTTCCAAGTGAACCAGGAACCAAATTTGAGACAAAAACAATTGATAACCGGCAACCCTGATGGGAGGGAACCTCCCTTATATAAGACCAGTCTGTAACTCCTGATCGCCAATCTTCACAATCTTCATTGAAAGGTTCAGTACTGTTTGTAACCACCAGAGGGAGCTCCCGCTCAGAATTCATTTCTAACACATTCACAACAGTACCCCCCCTGAGGAGGGGTCACCGAACCCTCACTTGGGCAACCAGGTCGGTCAGGTGAGCTCTGTAATACGCACGGATCAGTCTCCTAGCATGGATGTCCGAAGCAAACACCCAAGAATTGTTCTCCTGACCATAACATCCTGACCGACCTGGTTGCCCAAGTGAGGGTTCGGTGACCCCTCCTCAGGGGGGGTACTGTTGTGAATGTGTTAGAAATGAATTCTGAGCGGGAGCTCCCTCTGGTGGTTACAAACAGTACTGAACCATTCAATGAAGATTGTGAGATTGGCGATCAGGAGTAACAGACTGGTCTTATATAAGGGAGGTTCCCTCCCATCAGGGTTGCCCGGTTATCAATTGTTCTTGTCTCAAATTTGGTTCCTGGTTCACTTGGAAGCTTGCTGTGTATTGCCGTTTTTGCCTGCTCTCCTCAGCTACCAAACATAACAACATCTGATGATGATGAGACTCAGGTGCCAGTTTCTGTTGAGCATGGTGCTGGCCAGACCACCCAACAGCAGCAGGTGTTGGAAGAGGGTAGTGGAGATGATGAGGTCCAAGACCCAACATGGCGTGAGGAACAGGAAGGTGGTGGGAGCAGCTCTGAGGAAGAGATTGCCCCAAAGGTCCAGACAGGAGGGAGAGGTAGGCTGCAGACTCAGTTGCCTGTAGCCTCCACTTTGGGACCCGTTCGGAGCAGTTCTCTTCCAAAAGCCAAAACGGGTGCTCCCAGGACTTGCACTGCGTGGTCCTTTTTTGACACACTTGCAGATGATATTTGCTATGTCAAATGCAAGCTGTGTAATCAAAAAGTAAAAAGAGGTAAAAGTGCCAGTAACCTCAATACCACTAATATGTGGAAACATGTGCGGACCAAGCACGTGGTTGAGTTACAAAGACACACTGGAGACGTAGGCCAACCTACAGCAACACCTACATCTTCAGCTCGTGTTGGAGCCTCTTCCTCCAGCTCACACACAGCTGGTTCGGCTTCCTCACAGGATCGCCATGGAAGAACCTCTGCCACTGTTGTCCAGAGACCCAGTGTTATTCCACCCACAGCTGCAAGTTCCCTGTCATCCTCACACTCCCAGGCCACTGTACAGCCATCGGTAGCACAGGCATGGGAGAAAATACGGCCATACTCGGCAAACCATCCTCGAGCACAGGCTCTGAATGCTGGCATTGCAAAACTCCTGTCCCTTGAAATGCTGTCATTCAGGCTGGTGGAGACTGACAGTTTCCGTAACTTAATGGCATTGGCAGTTCCACAATACAATGTGCCCAGCCGATTTTATTTCAGCAGGCAAGCCGTCCCTGGTCAGCAAAAGCATGTTGAGGGAAAAATTAAACATGCGCTACTAAACGCCGTCAGTAGCAAGGTCCACCTGACCACCGATGCGTGGACCAGTACCCATGGCCAGGGACGATACCTTTCCCTCACTGCCCATTGGGTTAATGTTGTGGAGCCGGGTACAAATCTTGCGAGTGGCGCTGTACGTGTTCTGCCAACTCCAAGGATTGCAGGAATCCAGTCTGTACACATTGACTCCTCCTCCTACTCCAGTTCCTCAGAATCATCGCTGCAGGAGCTGTCACGGTCTACCTCCACATGGACCCGTGAACACTTACCTGTTACGACCGATATGAGCACAGCCGTGGCCAAACGTCAACAGGCCGTCCTGAAATTAATTTCCATGGGAAATCGAAGCCACACAGCGCAGGAGCTGTGGAATGCCATAAAACAGGAGAGCGACGTGTGGTTTTTGCCAGCGAATCTCCAGCCAGGCTTGGTAGTGTGTGACAATGGCCGAAATCTGGTGGCAGCTCTGGGCCTTGGCAACCTCACTCACATACCATGTCTGGCACATGTGCTCAACTTGGTCGTGCAGAGTTTTTTGAGGGACTATCCGGATCTTGATGCACTGCTGCACAAGGTACGCCTAGAGTGCGCTCACTTGCGCCGTTCCAGCATGGCCAGATCGCGCATTGCAGCTCTGCAACGCAGATTTCGCCTTCCTGAACATCGCATCATATGTGACGTACCCACCAGGTGGAATTCCACGTTGCATATGTTGGAGCGGTTGTGTGAGCAGCAGCCAGCAGTAATGGAGTATCAGCTGCATCAGGCGCAATCAACTCACAATTTGCGCCGTTCACACTTCACCACTACTGAGTGGGCCTCTATGAAGGACATCTGCCACGTTTTGCGTGCGTTTGATGGGTCAACGCGGATGGCGAGTGCAGATGATGCACTAGTCAGCCTGACTGTTCCCCTTATCTGCCTGCTTCAAAAAACACTGCAAGCACTAAAGGGTATGCCACACTAAACAATATCGCTAACGGGATCGCTAAAAAACGTCACTATTTAGCGATCCCGTTAGCGATATTGTTCAGTGCGGCAGCTTCCAGCGACGAGCTTCCTGCTGTGATCTCGCTCGTCGCTGGAATCGCTCCGGACCCTATTTTCTCGTCGGCGCTCCCGCTGGGTAAGTATTTAATCGCTGTGTGGCACCTTTTCTTAGCGATTTAGCGGTACTTTTGTACCGCTAAAGTCGTTAAGAAGATCGCTAACGGCGATAGCGTCGTTAACTATATCGCTAAATGTGGCAGCATTTAGCGATATAGAAACAATCCCGCTAGCGATCGCATTAGTATGCGTCGTTATCGTGATCGCTAGCGGGATTGTTTAGTGTGGCAGTACCTTTAGGGATGAGGTTTTGGAAGAGGTGGATGAGGAGTCACAAATTCCATCACCTTCTGGACAGTCAGCGCAACGTGGTTCCTCACAAAGGGCTAGGCAGGGGTCACTTTGTGAGGAGGATGAGGAGGAGTCAATGGAGGAGGAAGACATCGCTCCAGAGGGAGGTACACAATGCTCTAGTCAGTATGTGAGCGAGGGTGGGGTGATGCAGAGCAGGCAGAGATTACGCCTCTTGCAGGGGACAGCGTTTCTTGGCCAGTTGGGAGTCTGCAGCACATGGTTGATTTCATGCTGCAGTGCCTGAGAAACGACCGCCGCATCGCCCACATTCTCACCACGTCTGATTATTGGGTGTACACCCTCCTAGACCTTCGCTACCGGGACAACTTACAAAGCCTCATCACACCGTTGAACCGGGAGCGTAAAATGCGGGAGTACCAAGACACACTGGTGCAATCCATCATGTTCTCCATTCCAGCCGAGAACACTGCTGCTGCTACTGCTTTACAAAGCAGCTCTGTGCGTCGAGGCATTGGAGACAGCTCTGCAACAAGAGGGAGCAAAAGCAGCGCCTCTGCACAGGGCAAGACCAGTATGTTCCAAATGTGGCAAAGTTTTGTGTCAGCACCACAAATGTCTACACCATCCCAGACGGCTCCAGTCAGCAGGAAGCAACGTTTCCGTCAGATGGTGACAGACTACTTGTCTTGCCCTCTCAGTGTACTCCCAGATGGCTCTTCCCCATTCAAGTTTTGGGTCTCTAAACTGGATACATGGCTAGAGCTTAGCCAGTATGCATTGGAGGTGCTGGCTTGCCCTGCGGCCAGTGTATTATCGGAGCGCGTCTTTAGTGCTGCAGGTGGTGTACTAACAGACCGTCGCATGCGACTATCCTCCGATAATGTAGACCGGCTTACTTTTCTGAAAATGAACAAGGCATGGATCTCGCCTGAATTTGCCTGTCCGGTTTCAGATTAAATAACTGGTTGGTAATGTTATCCATGTCTCCTGTTATGTTCATCTTTCTACCACCTGAACTCTACTCCATGGGCTACAACACTGACAGTTGCTGCTCAGAAGTGCCGTGTCCACAGACCAATACACAAGCTATAGTGTTAGTGGGGTTCAGTAACGCCAGCTGTTCCCCTGCTGTGTGTCCGGCAAGAAGTCTCCTGTTCCCTACAGATGCACAGAACAACACATGTCTAAGTTGCTCCACATAGGGAAGAGCCGTCACCCTGATTGTTATGCTCAAAACAGGAAAAATGTAAGTTTTCCAGCACTAAAATGATTAATTTTAATCTGAAAAATGTACAAATATTAATTTGCCATCACAGCGCATATATGCACATGGCGAGTACAAATGGTAACAAAAAAGACAACATAGGGTTTACTTTTTGACATGAATGCATAAAACTACATTTCATCATTATCCATTAATGCTGCTTAAGGAACGTTATCTGGACCTGTAAGATAATGCAGTCAATGGATGTACGAATCATAAACATAATCATCATCATCATCATGAGTTCTATTTCTGACAGACATAATAAAATACACAGACTGAGGACAACTGTAACTTCACACACCATATATGAAATGGCCAGCATCTAAACCTGATAATAAGGCGCAATAATAATTTATTACATCTACAAAGTGCATCATGCATACTGACAATAGGTAGTTATACCTGCAAGTGCTGGTGAAACAACCACAACAGATATAAATTGATAATGGCATATAGATATCACAGTGCATAGTTACTCATGGACAATGTCGATCTAATACTGTACCTCAATAAAGACAGCGTCACCCATCATGCTTGTTTGGCTTGTAGCTTGTTGAAGAGGGAACGTGCTTGTTTCGTTGCTCATAGGTGGATATTTAGACAGTAAATCATTACTGATGTTGTCTTTGTTGCGTCCCTAGGGCAGAATAACGCTGCGTAACGTGACTGCAAGAGAGAGTCATATAATAGCCAGACGCTACCCAAACACAACAGTAGGAAGGTAGTGTTGGCGGATAAAGCCTTGCACAACCAGACATGCTTTTCCCCTCTTCAACAGTGTACAAGCAAAAAGTGCATGATTGCTGCCGCAGCCTTTATTGACGTACAGTATGACATCGCCATTCACCATCTGAGGCTGTGCACTGTCTGATACAGACATAGTATATACCTTAGCTATCCGTTGCGTTTGTTTCACCTCCACTTGCAGGCACCGACTTTAATTTTGACAATGCATGATGTATTTTTTAAATGTTTTTTTTTTCATATTACATTATTGCGTCATAAAATTGATGAGTCCATGCTGGACATGTAATATATGCTGTCCGAAGTACCAATTTTCCTAACTGAAAGTATTTCAATCTGTGTCACTGTCACATATAAATTTTAATGATGATGATGACTATTACAAAATCCATTGTCTGCACTATATTATGGTTTTACATAGCGTTTCTTACGCATCATTCATAAATACAAAAATGGACTTGTATGCATTCATTTAAACCACTAATATTTTTGTAAAAAAAATTTTTTGTTGGTGTGGTGGTCCATTTCTTGTTGCCATGTGCTTATATGCGTTTATATTTTAAGGGTGTTTATTTTTATTTTTGGAATTGAAATTCATCATTTTATTGTCCTAGTAAAGCTTCATTTTTTCTTGTTTGGAGTACATACATTTCCAAGTGCCACGTAACAAGGCAAGAACTCTATATTTTATTTAAAGACCCTCCTTGACCCTGGGCTTCAACACCACCAGTTGCTGCTCAGAAGTGTTGGATGCACAGATCAAAACAATCGCTGATGTGTTTGTGGGGTTCAGAAACGCCTGCTGTTCCCCTGCTGTGTGTCCGGCAAAAATTCATGCTACCTCAAAATAAAATTTCCACCAGCTCATACTAGCTCTGCCTACACCCTCCTTGACCCTTGCTTCAACACCGCCAGTTGCTGCTCAGAGTGTTGGATGCACAGATCAAAACAATCGCTGATGTGTTTGTGGGGTTCAGAAATGCCTGCTGTTCCCCTGCGTGTGTCGCAATAATTACTGCTACCTCAAATCAATTTGACACCAGATCATACTAGGCCTCTGCCTACACCCTCTTGATCCTGGGCTTCAACCTGCCAGTTGCTGCTCGGAAGTGTTGGATGCACAGATAATAACAATCTCTGATGTGTTTGTGGGGTTCAGTAACGCCTGCTGTTCCCCTGCTGTGTGTCTGGCAAAAATTTATGCTACCTCAAATTCAACTTGACACCAGATCATACTAGGCCTCTGCCTACATCCTCCTTGACCCTGGGCTTCAACACCGCCAGTTGATGCTCGGAAGTGTTGGATGCACAGATCAAAACAATCGCTGATGTGTTTGTGGGGTTCAGTAATGCCTGCTGTTCCCCTGCTGTGTGTCTGGCAAAAATTTATGCTACCTCAAATTCAACTTGACACCAGATCATACTAGGCCTCTGCCTACACCCTCCTTGACCCTGGGCTTCAACACCGCCAGTTGATGCTCGGAAGTGTTGGATGCACAGATAATAACAATCGCTGATGTGTTTGTGGGGTTCAGTAACGCCTGCTGTTCCCCTGCTGTGTGTCTGGCAAAAATTCATGCTACCTCAAATTCAACTTGACACCAGATCATACTACGCCTCTGCCTACACCCTCCTTGACCCTGGGCTTCAACACCGCCAGTTGATGCTCGGAAGTGTTGGATGCACAGATCAAAACAATCGTTGATGTGTTTGTAGGGTTCAGTAACGCCTGCTGTTCCCCTGCTGTGTGTCCGGCAATAATAACTGCTACCTACACATGCTGAAAACAACATGAAAAGTCAAAGTGGCTAGTGCTACACATACATATGAGGCTAAACCATTATTTCAATGCTGTAAACGAGTGAAACGGCACCTTTACAACCATAAAATGATTATTCTTTGGCACCAATCTGTAACTAACAAATTTGAACATATTAATTCAGATATGCACATGTCCAACACAAATGCAAACACAAAAGCCAACTTATGCTATAGGGTACTGATGGCAAACCTTGTCACTCCAGTACTTTGAAAAATCCAACTCACATCATGACTCAAATGCTGCAAGGTTGGAAGTGCATAATGTGGGTTGAACTTTGACAACAGCTGCAGTGCGAAGGTTAGCCTTCAGTGTTCTCGGGTTTTAAATGAAGGCATACAAGTAAATTTAATAATCCATTGTTGCGTAAGGAACGTGATGTACACCTCTAATATAGTGCAAACAATGGATGTAGGACTAATCCTCCTCATCATAACTTATATTTGTGTCATTCAAAAATATACCTATTTAATTTACAATTTTACACCTCATATCATATAGGTCCATCATGTAATCCTGATAATCAGGGCCACAAATCAGGCATTACCTCTAAAAGAAAATTGTGCATAGTGACAATAGCAAAATATATACCTGCAAGTGGTGCTGAAACAACGACAAGTGATAGAAAAGGTGAATGAGATCTAGTTATCAGACTGAATAGCGACACGTGTACAATGCCGATCTAATACTGTACCTTAAAAAAAGGCTGCGGCACACCTCACACGCGTTTTTCTTGTAGCTTCTCTAATAGGGCACATGCGTGTATGTTTCATCATAGGTGCATGTTTACTGAGTAAAGCTGTCATGACAACGACTTTGTGTTGTCGGTACGCTAGCGATGATGAACGATGCGCAACGTGAATGTTAGTCTGCGTCATAAGACGCACAGACGTTCCACTACCCAACGCGTGACAGCACAAAGACAGTCTGTGCGTCCAAACAAAGGCGCAAGCATACATGCCCGTACCCTGTTTATAAAGCTATATGAAAAAAGATCTGGAGTAGTGCCGCACACTTTATTGAGGTACAGTATTAGATCGCCATTCACCATCTGTGGCTATGCAGTCACATCTATATATACCTTATCTATCCGTTGTCATTCTTGCAAGTCCACAGTTAGGCATAAATAGCAATTTTCACTATGTACTATGCACTTTTTAAAGGTTATATTTGTTAATAAAAATGATTATTGTCCCATATATTATGATGGAGATTTTATATATTTGTCCAAACGGTTTAGTGACATTATTCACAAAATGAATTTTTTTTGGATGTCACAGATAACTTGTAATGCTGAGGATGTTTTTAAGGCCTACATTCATTGTCTATACAATATAACAGGTGTACATACTGTTACTTATACATCATTAATGTATTCTGAAATGTACTTGTATGCTTTGATTTAAAACCGTATATCAGATTCATTACCAAACTTTTTTTTGTTTTGCATTGCTGTTAGACATGTTTATGTATGCATTTATTTTTGTCAATTCTTTATTTATATACGTTTGTTTAATTTAAATCATCATCTTATGGTAGTAAAGGTTATCTTTCTCTTGTTTTGAGTATCTACATTTTTAATTGCAACGTAACAAGGCAAATACTTTATATATTTTTTACATATCCTCCAAGACCCTGGGCTCCAACACCGCCAGTTGTTGCTCGGAAGTGCTGTTTGCACAGTCAACACTTGCTCCTGTGTTACTGGGGTTCAGTAATGTCAGCTGTTCCCCTGCTGTGTGAATGGCAAAAAGTCCTGCTGCCTCCACCCTGTTCTCCTCTCAACCCTGGGCTCCAACACCGCCAGTTGGAGCTCGGAAGTGCTGTTTGCACAGTCAACACTTGCTCCTGTATTACTGGGGTTCAGTAATGTCAGCTGTTCCCTTGCTGTGTGAACGGCAAAAAGTCCTGCTGCCTCCACCCTGTTCTCCTGTCATCCCTGGGCTTCAACACCGCCAGTTGGTGCTCGGAAGTGCTGTTTGCACAGTCAACACTTGCTCCTGTGTTACTGGGTGTGACGCTTCCCACGACTGCGGGGAGTCGGGACATGGCATAGCTTGCCTAACTAGCCAATGCTCCCACGCCGCCAGTCCACGACGACATGAGGCATGCGTCCCAGATGGTAAGAGAATGTGGACCCACTGGACCACGGAGGGAGACCAGGGCCTGACCGGACTAGGGAAGGGCAGCGACCGGGATCCGTGGCAGCTGAGCATGTGGGCAAGATGGCAACCTGCAGGACTAGACAACACCGCACAACTTCATGTATGAAGAAACATAAAGTTTTACTTAAAGAAACACACAGTACATAACAGAACATAAGACCGGGCTCCTGATTCCGCACATCAGAGAAGGGTACACGACTCAGGATCACAGACGAGTGCAGGAGGACATCACGGGTAGATGCAGTCCAGGGTTATCAGGAACACGGACTGGATCTCAGGGACTCAGGAACACGGATTGGATCTCAGGGACTCAGGAACACGGACGGACTGGAACTCAGGAACACGGACTGGAAATCAGGGACTCAGGAACACGGACAGGACATCAGGAATATGGACTGGAACTCAGGAACATCAGAACACTGGCATCGGACTCCGGACATCTGGCAACGATCGACAGGCTCCGGACATCTGGCAACGATCGGCAGGCTCCGTACATCAGGCAGAGAAGGATAGGATCTGGACATCTGGAAGTGGTCATCGGACATTCAGGCCATGGTCATCAGGGAGGACACGGTCCTCGGACTCCGGACATCTGGTAATGATCTAAAAAGGAACCCCAGCGGTCTGGTGCAAGCCCTGCCAGGCTCAACGGCAGTCGGCCGGGGATTGCACCGAAGCTGAGCACAGAGTAACAGAAACTCAGCACACACACCGGACTCCTCCTTCCAAGATGAACTCAGGTTATATAGCAAAGAATCACAGTCACTGGCACAGGGTTCAGGACACAGAAGGACTTCAGGAACATAACACAGAGGACACAGTTCAGACAGTCAGGTACAGGATCCGATCCAGGATCAGGGATTCAGGAAACAAAACACAACAGGAACAGGCCTGGATATGCAGCCTCCAGGAAGGGCGATCTTGGTACTCAGCCCCCAGAACAGGCGGAAACACAAGACACAGTTCAGACATTCAGGTACCGGAACAGATCCAGGATCAGGGATTCAGGGAACAAGACACAACAGGAACAGGCCTGGATATGCAGCCTCCAGGAAGGGTGATCTGGGTACTCAGCCCCCAGAACAGGCAAAAGCACAAGACAGGATAAAGGGAATCAGCTCTCCAGAACTGATCACACTCAGAGCAGGAGTTGAACACACAAACACACATGGCTAGGTTTCAGGAAACTCAATGCAAAGTCAGTGCAAAGCTCTGGCAACGCCCCACAGGGCTGGGGAACTTTATATATGAGCTGCTTCACAGCGATAGGCTGGAGCAGTAATTCTAGTACACACCCATTCCTCATAAAAGCAGGACAGGTGTGGGCCGCGCCCCCTATGCAGAGCCAGACAACTCATCACAGAGGGACACCTGACAGTGGCTGCTGCCACACACGTAGTAAGTCATGCACCACTGCAGAGGACTTTGCAACCTACGGACGGCTTCTACAGCAGGTCAGGGACCGCACATGCGGGTGGTCATGCAACGCAGCGGAGACACTCACGCAAGTACGGCTACGCAGCAGAGCTGGGAACTGAGCAGCATCCATACAGGTAACAGACAACAGTATCCCAGCTGGTTAGGGGGAAAGGAGCAAAAGGGTTAAAGCAAAGACATGCTGAGTAACGCTGGAAAACAAAGTACAGACAATACCAGCGTTACACTGGGGTTCAGTAATGTCAGCTGTTCCCCTGCTGTGTTAACGGCAAAAAGTCCTGCTGCCTCCACCCTGTTCTCCTGTCATCCCTGGGCTTCAACACCGCCAGTTGGTGCTCGGAAGTGCTGTTTGCACAGTCAACACTTGTTCCTGTGTTACTGGGGTTCAGTAATGTCAGCTGTTCCCCTGTTGTGTGAACGGCAAAAAGTCCTGCTGCCTCCACCCTGTTCTCCTCTCAACCCTAGGCTCCAACACCACCAGTTGGTGCTCGGAAGTGCTGTTTGCACAGTCAACACTTGCTCCTGTGTTACTGGGGTTCAGTAATGTCAGCTGTTCCCCTGCTGTGTGAATGGCAAATAGTCCTGCTGCCTCCACCCTGTTCTCCTCTCACCCTGGGCTCCAACACCACCAGTTGGTGCTCGGAAGTGCTGTTTGCACAGTCAACACTTGCTCCTGTGTTACTGGGGTTCAGTAATGTCAGATGTTCCCCTGCTGTGTGAACGGCAAAAAGTCCTGCTGCCTCCACCCTGTTCTCCTCTCAACCCTGGGCTCCAACACCGCCAGTTAGTGCTCGGAAGTGCTGTTTGCACAGTCAACACTTGCTCCTGTGTTACTGGGGTTCAGTAATGTCAGCTGTTCCCCTGCTGTGTGAACAGCAAAAAGTCATGCTGCCTCCACCCTGTTCTCCTGTCATCCCTGGGCTTCAACACCGCCATTTGTTGCTCGGAAGTGCTGTTTGCACAGTCAACACTTGCTCCTGTGTTACTGGGGTTCAGTAATGTCAGCTGTTCCCCTGCTGTGTGAACGGCAAAAAGTCCTGCTGCCTCCACCTGTTCTCCTGTCATCCCTGGGCTTCAACACCGCCAGTTGTTGCTCGGAAGTGCTGTTTGCACAGTCAACACTGGCTCCTGTGTTACTGGGGTTCAGTAATGTCAGCTGTTCCCCTGCTGTGTGAACGGCAAAAAGTCCTGCTGCCTCCACCCTGTTCTCCTGTCATCCCTGGGCTTCAACACCGCCAGTTGGTGCTCGGAAGTGCTGTTTGCAAAGTCAACACTTGCTCCTGTGTTACTGGGGTTCAGTAATGTCAGCTGTTCCCCTGCTGTGTGAACGGCAAAAAGTCCTGCTGCCTCCACCCTGTTCTCCTCTCAACCCTGGGCTCCAACACCGCCAGTTGGTGCTCGGAAGTGTTTGGCACAGTCACACTTGCTCCTGTGTACTGGGTTCAGTAATGTCAGCTGTTTCCCTGCTGTGTGAACGGCAAAAGTCCTGCTGCTCCACCTGTTTCCTGTCATCCTCGGGCTTCAACACCCAGTTGTTGCTCGAAGTGCTGTTTGCACAGTCACACTTGCTCCTGTTACTGGGTTCAGTAATGTCAGCTGTTCCCCTGCTGTGTGAACGGCAAAAAGTCCTGCTGCCTCCACCCTGTTCTCCTGTCATCCCTGGGCTTCAACACCGCCAGTTGTTGCTCGGAAGTGCTGTTTGCACAGTCAACACTTGCTCCTGTGTTACTGGGGTTCAGTAATGTCAGCTGTTCCCCTGCTGTGTGAACGGCAAAAAGTCCTGCTGCCTCCACCCTGTTCTCCTGTCATCCCTGGGCTCCAACACCGCCAGTTGGTGCTCGGAAGTGCTGTTTGCACAGTCAACACTTGCTCCTGTGTTACTGGGGTTCAGTAATGTCAGCTGTTCCCCTGCTGTGTGAACGGCAAAAAGTCCTGCTGCCTCCACCCTGTTCTCCTCTCAACCCTGGGCTCCAACACCGTCAGTTGGTGCTCGGAAGTGTAATTGGCACGGGTACTCACTCCTGCCCAGACTGGTTACAGCACGCCAGCTGTTTCCTGTCAGTGTCAACGTCACTTAGCCTCCAATAAGTTGTCCTGTCGTGTTGCGGTCGGGTTAGCCGACTCTATGTTGCCTGCAGTTTAGGTGCTTCCTATGTGTGCTGCTGGATATGTAAATAAAGGCTGTTTCCGTTGTGACAATAGGACAATCACCCACTGTAGGACTGTGGGATTCGGTAACTGCGGCCGGTCGCGGCCTGTCAACTTAAATTTCCATGGGTACCTTCTGCTACCCGTCCGAGTTCCAGTACCGTCAGCTGGTTCTCCGCAGTGCCTTTGGCCTAGGTGCCTCCATCTCGGTATCCGAGTTCCAGCAACGTCTGCTGGTCCTTGGTAGTGCTTTGGAGCACAGGTACCTCCTGCTTAGTAACCGTGTCCCAGTAACGTCAGCTGGTCCTCGGTTGTGCCATTGGCTCTTTTCCTTCTGCTGCCCCTCCGGGTTCCAGCACAGTCAGCTGGTCCTCGTTACTTCCATTGGCTCTTGTACCTTCTGCTACCCGTCCGGATTCCAGTACCGTCAGCTGGTTCTCCGCAGTGCCTTTGGCCTAGGTGCCTCTATCTCGGTATCCGAGTTCCAGCAACGTCTGCTGGTCCTTGGTAGTGCTTTGGAGCACAGGTACCTCCTGCTTAGTAACCGTGTCCCAGTAACGTCAGCTGGTCCTCGGTTGTGCCATTTGCTCTTTTCCTTCTGCTGCCCCTCCGGGTTCCAGCACAGTCAGCTTGTCCTCGTTATTTCTATTGGCTCTCGTACCTTCTGCTACCCGTCCGGATTCCAGTACCGTCAGCTGGTTCTCCGCAGTGCCTTTGGACTAGGTGCCTCCATCTCGGTATCCGAGTTCCAGCAACGTCTGCTGGTCCTTGTTAGTGCTTTGGAGCACAGGTACCTCCTGCTTAGTAACCGTGTCCCAGTAACGTCAGCTGGTCCTCGGTTGTGCCATTGGCTCTTTTCCTTCTGCTGCCCCTCCGGGTTCCAGCACAGTCTGCTGGTCCGCCTTACTTCCATTGTCTCTTGTACTTTCTGATACCCGGTCCGGGTTCCAGTACCATGAGCTGCTTGTCGGAAGTTACTCAGCCTTCTTGTACCTTCAGCTACATTTCCAAGTTGAAGATTTTTGAAAGTTTTTTTGGGTAATCACTCTGGATCTCCAACACTGAAGACGACGACCCTGAAAAACACCCCGAAGAGGACGACGAGCCCGAAGACGAGGACCCTGAAGATGAGGACCCTGAAGACGACGTCGACGACCCTGAAGACCACACGGAAGAAGACGACCCCAAGGACGACGACCATCAAGACAACGAGCCTGAACACCATCACAAAGAAGAAATAAAAGATTACCCAGCAGATCACCAACAGGACAAAGAAGATTGAGACAAACTACAAGATACAGAACAAGAGACTGAAGAACAAGAAGCAGAAGAACAAAAAGCAGAAGAACATTAAGTATAAGACCAAAATTAAGAGCAAAATATATGCTCTAAATTATAAGCAGAAGAAGACTAAGCAGTGTATGGGGGTGAGTCCGTTCCTCCTCGTGGTGCCCCTGGAAAATGCCTGCTGCTGCAGGCTAAACTGAACGCGGACAAATACTGTTGTAATTTAAATGTTTTGTGACAGCAAGAACGGAAGGATGAAATCTTCAAACTTTTACAGATTACAACTACAGGAATGTGTGTCACAAATAAGAATATGATGAAGATGAATAGGAAGAAGATGAAGAAGTTGAATATGATGAAGAATAATAGTTGAAGAATATGAGTAATGTTAACAAAAAGATGAATAGCAAGAAGTTTAAGAAGAAGATAAATAAGGTGAAGATGAAGAATAATTTAATGAAAAAGATGATGCTACTGAAGATCATGAAGGACAAAGTGTGGCATAAGTAAAAAAGGTGAAGAGCATGGAAGTTGTGAAACATACATATGTGCCAAAATAGAAAAAACATTAACAACATAGTCAATGTATTTGTCAATCCGAATGTCTTTAAAAAAATTTTTTTCCTGCTATTCCATTTCATTGGGTTAAACATGTATGCCTTTAATGTCTCCTCCACCTCCCCCAATACGTTCTACATTACTCTTTGTTGTTTTGCTTCATGTACAATTAACCTACAAGGCAAGAATGTTTTTTTTTTAATTCAGATATTTTTGTCCCATAGACTTGCATTGGATTTCCGGTATCGGTATCGGGTATCGCCGATACTTTTTGGGTATCGGCGATACCCATTCCGATCCGATACTTATTGATATCGGAAAGTATCGCTCAACTCTACTCTTGGGCACACTCGTCCAGGGTGGGTGGACACTTTGGGGCAAAGAGGACAACTGAGTTATTGGCGAGGACATACTGGTGGCCATATATGGTCAATGACGTCAGGGAGTATGTTCAGGCGTGTGTCTCCTGCGCCAGGAATAAGTCCCCTCGACAACGGCCAGCTGGGTTACTTTTTCCTTTGCCAGTGGCAGACAGGCCCTGGGAGATGGTCGGGATGGACTTTGAGGTGGGCTTAACCAAGTCTTGGGGTTGCACTATCATTTGGGTGATCACCGACCACTTCTCCAAAATGGTGCACTTAGTGCCGCTACCACGGTTACCTTCTGCACGGGCCTTGGCAGCATTATTTATTAGACACATCTTCCATCTACACAGTATGCCAGACAAGATTGTCAGCGATCGAGGTCCCCAATTTGCGTCTCGGTTCTGGAGAGAGTTGTATCATCTACTGTGCATTGAGTTGAACCTCTCCTCTGCATATCATCCTGAGACGAATGGGTTGGTAGAGAGGGTCAACCAGACCTTGGTCACCTACTTGCGACATTTTGTCTCTGCCAGGCAGGATGACTGGGCATCCTTGCTCCCGTGGGCGTAGTTCGCGCTAAACAATGCTGTGGCTGACTCCACCGGATAGACCCCATTCCTCTTAAATTACGGCCAGCATCCGCGGGTACCGGTGCCCATGCCCGTGGCTTCCGCCGACTCCAGGGTGGCAGACTGGGCTGTGAAGGCACGGGACATATGGGACCGCACCCAGGATGCCATTCAGGCTTCCAAGGAAAGGATGAGGTCTTCTGCCGATGCCCATCGGCGTCCCGCTCCGACATTTGCTCCTGGCGACCTAGTGTGGCTCTCCGCCCGAAACATCAGGCTACGGGTTGAATCCACTAAGTTGGCACCCCGCTATTTGGTTCCCTTCAATGTTCTCGAGCAGGTGAACCCTATGGTTTACCGTTTGGCCCTTCCACCTCTCCTTGGTATCTCCGACACCTTCCATGTGTCCCTCCTAAAACCCGTGGTCATCTCCCGGTTGCCTGAGTCATCTGCCGGGACGTCGGGTTCGTCTTCGGATGACTACGAGGTGAACGCCATTGTAGGGTACAAGGTGGTATGGGCAAAAAATTTTTTGGGTGGATTGGAGGGGTTATGGGCTTGAGGATAGGTCCTGGGAGCTTGCCGAGCATGTTCATGCTACACAGCTCATCACTGCCTTTCAGCGTAGCGAGGCCCAGAGAAGGGGGGGGCAATGTTAGGGGTTGAATTCCCGCTTCTGCACAAGGGGAATCTCGAGCCATTCTGGCTGCGGTCTCCCATTCGTCTCTGGCCGCAGTGGACTCTGCTCAGCGTCTCGCCCAGTCTAACAGTGTGCAGAGGATTACTGCTGCCTCTCCAGGCTCTGCTATTGTGGCCAGTACTGGTTAGCGGCGAGCAGACGTCTTTAGGACAAAGTCCTTGTTTTCCCCTTCTGAGCATGCCCAGGGTGAGATCTCTCATTGGAGATCAGGGGTCACATGCTCAGGTACTGCAGCAGCTCCTATTGGTCCGCCAGGAAGGTCCTGTGACTACTGGTGTTCTGGAACAGTTTCATTGGTCCTTGTTTCTGGCAGGTCCTGTAGCTGTTACAATAAAAGGGTGGCATGGCTGGGCCGCCATGCGCTAGTATCAATTGCATTATGTGCTTTGCTCCAGTGTGATCATGCACACATGTGGTTAGGGCTCGGCTGAAATAAGCCCCTAGAATACCGGCACCTCCGGTGAGGAGATTTGAGTGCAAGTGGTTAGGGCTTGACTGAAATAAGCCCCTAGAATACCGGCTTCTCCGGTGAGGAGAATGCTTGATTGCATTGCTGTCTGTGTGATCGCGGACTGCTATCCGCACAGCAGTTGTCTGTGTATCCCTGTGGTGTCAACAGGACAGTCTTTTTCTCAGCGGCTCTGTGACGCAACAGGGTTCACTTTATAACGCTGGTTCAGCACCCTAGCGTTTTACTTTGCGGCTCACTGAAGCTAATTGAGTTCGCACCTATCGCCATATAGCGCGGTGGCATTACCGTTAGCGGCTCTGGGGATTAACAGAGTTCGCACTTACTGCCACAGTGCGCTATTGCATTTATTTTAGCGACTCTGCGGGATAACAGAGTTCACTACTTTCGTCATCTTACTAGCAGCGGGCTTCACCTGCACTGTGGACCCCGGGCTGCGAACACACCTCTCTAATATATCTATTAGGTGCGTTCCGCAGACCCTAACAGTGTGTGTATGGAGTGGAGCCTTGTGTGTATGTAGCGGAGTCACGTGTGTACGAGATGTACAGAGCAGAACTGCGTGAGTACGAGGTTTATGCTGCAAAGCCGCATGTGTACAAGGTTTACGGAGTGGAGTCGTTTGTGTACAAGGTGTACAAAGCGTGGCTACGTGTGTACAAGGTGTAAGGAGTGGAGCCTTGTGTATACTGAGTGGAGCCTTGTGTGTGCGAGGTGGATGGAGCTGAGCCATGTGTGTACGAGGCATACAAAGCGGAACCATGTGTTTATGAGGTGTGCAGAGCCGTGCGTGTACAAGGTGTATGGTGGGGAGCATTCATACCTCCCAACCGTCCTGAATTCAGCAGGACACTCCCGATTTTGGAAGTCTGTCCCGGCTGTCCCGGCGGGAGCTTTTCTCGTGGACACAGGAGTACATGCCGGAGCCCCGAGGAGCACTTTAAAACTCGCTCGTGATGTTCCACCAGAAGTGACGTGCTGGAAGATGACCGGAAATTAGCTAATTTCGGGAGGAGATTGTGACGGAACCATGGAGGCACTTCAGGGAATGCTTCAGATCCATCACCGTGTCCTCGCCTTGGAATCGGGGATGTCGGCCATGTGAGCGGATCATGATATGTCCTGCACCAGGAGGCTCAGGTGGGCACTACAATGGGAGCCGGGCTGCTATAGTATCTTTATAGAATCTCTATTTCTTTCTCTCTCTGTTTCTTTCTCTCTCTCTGTTCTTTCCCATCTTTCTTTCTCTCTGTTCTTTTTCTTTTTTTCTCTCTGTTCTTTCTTTCCCCTCTTTCTTTCTATCTCTGTTCTTTCTTTCCTTTCTTTCTCTCTCTCTGTTTTTCTTTTTCTCTATCTCTCTGTTCTTTCTTTTCCCTTTCTTTTTCTCTCTCTCTGTTCTTTCTTTCTTTCTCTCTGTTCTTTTTTTCTTTCTCTCTCTTTCCCCTCTTTCTTTCTCTCTCTCTGTTCTTTCTTTCTTTCCCCTTTCTTTCTTTCCCCTCTTTCTTTCTCTCTGTCTGTTCTTTCTTTCCCATCTTTCTTTCTCTCTGTTCTTTTTCTTTCTTTCTCTCTGTTCTTTCTTCCCCTCTTTCTTTCTATCTCTCTGTTCTTTCTTTCTTTCTTTCCCCTTTCTTTTTCTCTTTCTTTCTTTCTCTCTCTTCTTTCTTCCCCCTTTTTCTTTCTCTTTCTCTCTTCTTTCTTTCCCCTCTTTCTTTCTCTCTGTTCTTTCTTTCCCATCTTTCTTTCTCTCTCTGTTCTTTCTTTCTTTCTCTGTTCTTTCTTTCCCCTCTTTCTTTCTATCTCTCTGTTCTTTCTCTTTCTTTCTTTCTCTGTTCTTTCTCTCTGTTATTTCTTTCCCCTCTCTCTCTCTTTCTTTCTTTCTTTATGTTCTTTCTCTCTCTCTGTTCTTTCTTTCTTTCTCTGTTCTTTCTTTCCCCTCTTTCTTCCTCTCTCTCTGTTCTTTCTTTCCCATCTTTCTCTCTATCTCTCTGTTCTTTCTTTCTTTCTCTCTTTGTTCTTTCTTTCCCTTCTTTCTCTCTCTCTCTCTCTGTTGTTTCTTTACCCTCTTTCTTTTTTTTCTCTGTTCTTTTTTTCTGTCCCCTCTTTCTCTCTCTGTTTCTTTTTCTCTATCTCTCTGTTCTTTCTTTCCCCTCTTTCTTTCTCTCTCTCTGTTCTTTCCCCTCTTTC
Organism: Oophaga sylvatica; assembly: GCA_033576555.1. Lineage (NCBI taxonomy): Eukaryota > Metazoa > Chordata > Amphibia > Anura > Dendrobatidae > Oophaga > Oophaga sylvatica. The sequence continues at coordinate 140,978,705 of JARQOD010000003.1, forward strand.
TTTCTTTCTCTGTTCTTTTTTTCTTTCTCTCTCTCTGTTCTTTCTCTTTCTTTCTCTGTTCTTTCTTTCTTTCCCTCTTTCTTTCTCTCTGTTCTTTCTTTCCCCTCTTTCTTTCTCTCTCTATTCTTTCTTTCTTTTTCTCTGTTCTTTTTTTCTACCCTGTCTTTCTTTCTGTTATTTTCTTCCCCTCTTTCTTTCTCTCCCTCTCTGTTCTTTCTTTCTCTCTCTGTTCTTTCTTTCCCCTTTCTTTCTTTTTCTCTCTCTGTTCTTTCCCCTCTTTTTTTCTTTCTCTCTGTTCTTTCTTTCTTTCTCTCTCTGTTCTTTCTTTCCCCTTTCTTTCTCTCTCTGTTCTTTCTTTCCCCTCTTTCTTTCTCTCTCTATTCTTTCTTTTTATCTCTGTTCTTTCTTTCCCCTGTCTTTCTTTCTCTGTTCTTTCTTTCCCCTCTTTCTCTCTCCCTCTCTGTTCTTTCTTTCTCTCTCTGTTCTGTCTTTCCTCTTTCTTTCTTTCTCTGTTCTTTCTTTCCCGTCTTTCTTTCTCTCTCTGTTCTTTCTGTCTCCCTCTCTGTTCTTTCTTTCCCCTCTTTCTGTAAGGTTCTATGTATATATTCCTGAAACTCAGTTTGTTCGTCAGCCATTTTACTTTCTGTCTTGCTGCAGCTATCTTGCCCTCAGTCAAAATGGAGTTTCCAGCTTGCATGTTCCCGCCCTGATTCTCTCCTTTGCTTCTTAAGCAGCCACAGCTGAGCAATCAGTGCTTCAGAATCTAGCCTGTAGTGAACCTGTGACTTGACTCCTGTAAGCCTTGGACCTTGTACTCCAGCTATTCCTACTGAGGAACTCTGAAGCACTTGTGGACTCTGAACCCTGCTCTTTGAAAGACCCACGTTTGCATGGACTTACGGTAACAGAGAAGAAGATCCTGAATCTGTATTGGAGAGTGATTGCTGAGCTTGGATTACTCTGGCCTGCTGTGTCTCCTGTTTCTGTGTCTGCAAACTGTGTGACTATTTCTGCCAACTTGTATGAAGTAATACAGGACTTTTCTATATCAAACCTGTGACTCCTGTGTTTTTATCGCACCCAAGCACAAGACGCTATATGAACTGTACTACATACATTACAAGATTCTGAAGCCAAAACGTTAGTGTCTGCTGGGTCTGGAAGGCTGTGTCTGCTGTACTGTGGATATCAGACGTCCGGTTGTACTTTCTGTGATGACAGTGGTTGTGACTTCTCACAACCATTCCAGGTGAGCAATTCCCTTAAGTTTTTTCTTTTTGCAGTGTTACCACAGGTAAACACTATTGTTTTTTTTTTTCCTTTCTTTTCTCTTTTTTGTCTGCTGTAACTCTGGATATCAGACGTCCGGTTGTACTTTCTGTGATGACAGTGGTTGTGACTTCTCACAACCATTCCAGGTGAGCAGTTCCCTTAATTTTTTTTTCTCTCTGCAGTGTTGCCACAGGTGAACACTATTGTTTTTTTTTTTCTCTCCTCTTCTTCCAGTAATCCTGTCTTAAAAGATCTGGAAAATGGAGGCCCGCATAAAGGAACTTTGCGGAGGGACTGATAATATCCTTGCAGATTTGCAGAATATAAAGACCCGTTTTACAAATCTACAGGACCTCAATAATCACAATTTGCAAGTGGTTGGACAGACTACCCAGGATTTGCGAGCCAGGATTGAGGTTCTAGAGGGGCGAGTCCAGGCTCCTGCCGTAGCCCCAAGTGCTGGGATTCCCAAGTTGCCCCCTTTTCGTTTTGGCGGTGAACGTGAGAAATTCAGGGATTTATTAATCAATGCAATCTTTTTTTTTCTGCACATGCTTCACAATTTCCCACTGAACGATCTAAGGTGCTTACTATAATTATGTTGCTTACCAACAAGGCTTTAATGTGGGCAAACCCTCTGATTGAGACTGAGGATGATTGTTTGAATCACCTTGATGATTTTATTTCAGCCATGGGGCAGGTGTTTGATGACCCCAATCGAGGTGCAACAGCTGAAGCAGCCATGTTAGCTTTGCGCCAAGGTAAGCACTCGGTAGCTGAATATGCCTTGGATTTCAGGAGATGGGCCCTTGATACCACCTGGGACAGTTCCGCCAAAAAATCTATTTTTCGAAAGGGGTTATCTCCACTGATTAAGGATGAACTTGCTCGTGCCGACCCTCCCACTGCGTTAGGTGACTTTATTAACTACTGCATCCGTATTGATACTCGTCTGACTGAACGCAGGCAAGAGAGATGGTTCGAAAGCAATCGTACTAAACTTTTCCTACCTTCCTCTCCAGCTAAGGAACCTTTGAGTAGGATTACACGGGAACCTGAACCTGAACCCATGCAGGTAGACTCTTTACAACGACGGGTTAGTGATGCACGCAAGGAACATCGTTTTAAGGAGAATCTATGTTTCTATTGTGGTAAGTCAGGGCACTTCATTATAAACTGCCCCAGCCGTTCTCGTAAGACTACTGCAGCACTCATTCATTGTGAGTGTTGCGAGAGGGGATCTGTCAGGTCCGAGCCTCAGGCTCCAGAGAGATCTGCAGCAACAGATCTTGATTTCTCGGACTTAAACTCCATTACCTCTGAGGACGTTGACTGTGTAAACGCTGCCATTTTTCAAGTTTCCTCAGCGGTGTCCCAGCTGAGTTGTAAGAAAAACAATTCTCATTGCTTTCTTTCCATCAAACTCTGGGTTGACTCAGCTTGGGTGTCTAGCTCTGCTATGATCGACTCAGGGGCAAGTGGAAATTTTATGGATGTCTCCTTTGCTCTGAAACAGGGAATACGTTCAGTGAAGAAGGCTACTCCAGTACAGATGGAAACTGTGGATGGCTCCCTGCTGACCTCTGGACCAGTGGATCAGGAAACAGAGCCTTTGAGGGTTCTTATGGGTAAAGATCATCAAGAGAAACTGTCCTTTATGCTTATCTCTTCTCCCCACTTTCCCATTATTCTAGGGCTACCATGGCTGTAGGCTCAGAATCCTACCATTAACTGGGAGACCAAGGAATTACACTTTCCAGAGAAACAGATGAGTCCAAAAGTTTCAGCTTGCTCTGTTCCTAAAGGAATCATGTCAGTCCCTGAACTACCAGCTGTATACCAGGACTATGTGGATTTATGTGACAAGAAGAACGCTGACCAGCTTCCTCCTCACCATCCATATGATTGTCCAATTGAATTATTGCCTGGAGCAGAGATACCTTTTGGTAAGATCTACCCCCTGCGGGGCCCGAGCTAAAGGCTTTAAAGGATTACATAGATGAAAATCTAGCCAAGGGCTTCATACGCCCCTCTTCATCTCCTGCAGGTGCACCCATCTTCTTTGTAAAGAAGAAAGATGGATCTCTGAGACCATGCGTAGACTATAGGGAACTCAATAAGGTTACTATTAGAAACCGTTATCCATTGCCTTTAATCCCTGAGTTATTGGAGAGAGTGCGACATGCCAAAATTTTTTCTAAACTAGATCTTCGTGGGGCCTATAACTTAGTCCGTATTAGACCTGGGGATGAATGGAAGACTGCATTCAGGTCACGCTATGGACACTTTGAATATCTAGTTATGCCTTTTGGTCTGAGTACCGCCCCAGCCACTTTCCAACACTTGGTGAATGACACCTTCAGGGATCTCCTAGATACATTCGTGGTAATTTATTTGGATGATATTCTAATTTTTTCTAACTCCACAGAGGAACATCATGGACATGTGAGAATGGTCTTGGAACGTCTAAGACAAAATCATCTTTACATCAAACTTGAAAAGTGTGAATTCCATAGGACCGAAATTCAATTTCTGGGGTATGTACTGTCTACACAAGGAATTAGTATGGATGGAAGCAAAACCCAAGCCATCAAGGATTGGCCAAGTCCTAGAAATGTGAAGGAGGTACAGCGCTTCATCGGGTTTGCCAACTTCTATAGACGTTTCATTAGAAATTTCTCTGAGGTAGTGTCACCTATCACTCAACTTACCCGGAAAGAGTCTAGGTTTTCCTGGACTCCACAAGCCCAGGAAGCATTTTCCCGTCTAAAAGATAAATTTACCACTGCACCTATCCTAGTACATCCCAACCCCGAGCTTGCCTTCATAATAGAGGTGGATGCTTCAGACTGTGCCGTTGGAGCTATACTCTCTCAGAGAACAGGTGAGAAGAATGTCTTGCATCCCTGTGCCTTCTTTTCCCAGCAGTTGTCTTCGGCTGAGAGGAACTACGATGTGGGCAATAGAGAGTTGTTGGCCATTATTGCCGCCTTCAAAGAATGGAGACACCTTCTTCAGGGAGCTGCACAGCAAATAGTCGTCCTGACAGACCATCGTAACCTTGAGTTTATCAGGTCGGCTAAGTGCCTGACTCCTCGCCAGGCTCGCTGGAATCTTTTCTTAAACCAATTTAATTTTGTCATCTCTTATAGACCAGGATCGCGCAATGGAAAGGCTGATGCACTCTCTAGGATTTACTCAGCAGAGACACGTCCAATTACTCCTCCTAAGACTATTCTTCCTGACTCTAGATTCCTAGGAGTAATTCATAATCAAGACCTACTTAAGGACATCAAGGAAGCATACCATGCGGATTCCTTTTTGGCACAACCCCCAAGGGACGTAAGTCTTGTCTTTAAGAATGGTGTGTGGATTCAGGGATAACGTCTGTATATTCCTGAAACAGTCAGATTGAGAGTATTGCAACTCATTCACGATTCCAAGATAGCTGGGCATAGAGGAATTCTAAAGACACAGGAATTTCTTTCTCGTTTCTTTTGGTGGCCCACTTGCAGGAAGGATGTTTTGAATTATGTCACTTCATGTGAGGTCTGTGCAAGATGCAAAACACCTCGCTCCTCACCAACTGGTCTGTTACAGCCTCTTCCCACCCCGTCCCGCCCGTGGGGATCCATTTCTATGGACTTCATGTGGAGTTACCAACCTCTCAGGGGAAGAACACCATTCTAGTGGTGGTTGACCGTCTAACAAAGGCAGCTCATTTTATCCCTTGTGTTGGCTTACCCACTGCAAAACAGACATCAGATTTGATGATTAAAGATGTGTTTCGCTTACATGGAGTACCGGATGAGGTTATTTCGGATCGAGGGGTGCAATTCACTTCTAGGTTTTGGCAAAATTTCTGTGCAGCATTGGACATTAAAGTAAACCTTTCTTCTGCTTTTCATCCCCAGACTAATGGACAGACCGAACGAACCAATCAAACCCTGGAGCAGTATCTCCGCTGCTTTATCTGCCACCTACAGGATGATTGGGTGGATCTACTTCCATTAGCTGAGTTCTCGTATAACAACTCTCAGAGTACCTCCACTAAACAGTCTCCTTTTTACTCTAATCTAGGTTATCATCCTAACATTCTACCACGATTTCCCATAGAAACGCCTTTACCAGCAGTGGCTGAAAGAATCACGTCTTTACAGAAGAATATGGATCTTCTAAAGGAAAATCTGGAATCGGCTCAAGAAAGGTACAAGAAAGCAGCAGATAAATTTCGTAAACCTGCACCAGCTTTCAAGGTAGGAGACTTGGTCTGGCTGTCAACCAGAAATCTTAAGTTAAGGATTCCATCGTATAAGTTGGGACATAAGTACATTGGACCCTATAAAATCAGTAAAATTATAAGTGCCGTTGCTTGTCGTCTTCAACTGCCCAGAACTATGAGAATCCACCCTGTCTTTCATGTATCCCTACTAAAGGCTGCGACACCCAATACGTTTCCTGGACGTTCCTCTCCTTGCCCTGACCCAGTGCTAGTCGATGGTCAGGAAGAATTTGTGGTGGAAAGGATTTTAGATTCCAGGTTGTATAGAAATCAGTTACAATATCTGATTAAATGGCAGGGCTACCCAGTGGAGGACAACTCATGGGAACCGGTCAATAACGTTAATGCTCCTCGCTTGCTCCGTCAGTTTCATCAGAGGTACCCACACAAGCCTGGTCTGAGGTCATCCGGAGGTTGTCCTTAAGGGGGAGTAATGTAAGGTTCTATGTATATATTCCTGAAACTCAGTTTGTTCGTCAGCCATTTTACTTTCTGTCTTGCTGCAGCTATCTTGCCCTCAGTCAAAATGGAGTTTCCAGCTTGCATGTTCCCGCCCTGATTCTCTCCTTTGCTTCTTAAGCAGCCACAGCTGAGCAATCAGTGCTTCAGAATCTAGCCTGTAGTGAACCTGTGACTTGACTCCTGTAAGCCTTGGACCTTGTACTCCAGCTATTCCTACTGAGGAACTCTGAAGCACTTGTGGACTCTGAACCCTGCTCTTTGAAAGACCCACGTTTGCATGGACTTACGGTAACAGAGAAGAAGATCCTGAATCTGTATTGGAGAGTGATTGCTGAGCTTGGATTACTCTGGCCTGCTGTGTCTCCTGTTTCTGTGTCTGCAAACTGTGTGACTATTTCTGCCAACTTGTATGAAGTAATACAGGACTTTTCTATATCAAACCTGTGACTCCTGTGTTTTCATCGCACCCAAGCACAAGACGCTATATGAACTGTACTACATACATTACACTTTCTTTTTTTCTCTTTCCTCTTTCTTTCTCTGTTCTTTCTTTCTTTCCCGTCTTTCTTTCCTTCTCTCTCTGTTCTTTCTTTCCCGTCTTTCTTTCTTTCTCTCTGTACTTTCTTCCCCTCTTTCTTTCTCCCTCTCTGTTCTTTCTTTCCCCTTTCTTTGTTTATTTCTTTCTCTCTCTACTTCTCTCTGTTCTTTCTTGCTTTCCCCTCTTTCTTTCTCTCTCTCCTTTCTCTCAGTTTTCTTTTTCTCTCTCTGTTCTTTCTTTCTTTTACTCAGTACCAGTGTGCCCACAGTACCAGTCACTGTGCCCTCAGTACCAGTCAGTGTGATCACCAGTGCTAAATGGGTGTGGTTGGGGCGTAGACATGGGTGTGACTAGTTGGAAAATGGGTGTGGTCGGGGCGTGGCCTAAAATTTGCCACAACCTTTGTCCCTCTTTCCCATCTTCAAAAGTTTGTGTGTAGTATATAAAACATATCTGTAGGGAGGTCACATGGAGCTCCCCTCTGCAGTGTGTGAGGAAAATGTAGCAAGCACATGAGGAACATGGCAGCTACAACAAATTTTGAGGTAATATTGATCCCTTATATAATGTAGGAGCTGATGCTACACTACTAAATGATGTGTGAGGTGAATGTGCTCCTATCATCTGTAATGTGAGGTGATAATCCCAGTATTATACTCCCTGTAACTGCAGACATGCTTCCTCCAGTTCATCCTGCGAAAAAGAGGGAGAGAGTCAGATTTACTCTTTTATATAAGTGTAAGGGATTGTAAGCTTTACCCCTTTAAGTTCCCTATGTACTGTATGTATATGAGTGTATTTATATTTCATTGATGTCATTTCGTATTATGCTGTGTTTAATAGCAGTATTCCAGTCTATCATATGTATATACAGTATGTATTATTGTAATATAATGTAGTTATGTTAGTGGGCCACTAGATGGGGCACTGAAGTGCATATAGTATATAGAGGGTTTGGAGCAATGTAGATAGTGTAGTAGGGGTCACTTAATGTAAAATAAGGAGCTTCCTGGTTTTGTTCAGTGGGGAGCAAGGACGCCCATGGAGCTCGGATGGTCTCTGGCCCGGACAAGTTAGATACCCCGCAACGTTGATATAGAAGTGCCCAGTCATCCAGAACATGGGGAGCAGCATTCAAGCAGCAGTGAAGCTGTAGCAACAGTGTCAGCAGTGTAGCCATAGCTGCAGAAGTTAACAAAGGAGTTACTAGTAAAGTTGTTGGAGGAGAAACTACACGGCAGGACAGAAGGGTGGTTACTCATCATGTGGCAGTTCCTAGCATGGGCAGACACCCTTAAGGCCTGGGCGAAACGGCCAGGGGAACTCTCAAAGGAAGCCAGGCTGCACAGGAGGAAACCAAGGAAGCGTACAGTGTGGTACGACCCGTTATTGAGCCGTGTGACAGAGCAAGTAAGGGAAAGAAGGAAGAAATGATGTATTATGGAGACTGGAGAAGAGCAAATGTTGTTCCTATCTTCAAAAAGGGGAAGAAGGTGGACCCAGGGAACCATAGGCGGTGAGTCTGACATCTATACCAGGAAAGATCTTTGAACAAATTATTAAACAACATGTATGTAATTACTTGGACAAGAATGAAGTGATTAACCAGAGTCAGCATGGGTTTGTAACTAATAAGTCATGTCAGACTAATTTAATTTCCTTCTATGCAGAATCACTGACTGGGTGGATCAGGGAAATACTGTAGATATATTATATTTTGACTTCAGCAAAGCATTTTACAAAGTATCTCACACAATCCTTATTGAAAAAATTACTAAGTATGGAATGGACAAGGCAACTGTTAGGTGGATTCATAACTGGCTTAGTGATAGGACCCAAAGAGTGGTAGTAAATGGCTGCACAGCCAGTTGGAAGAATGTATCAAGTGGGGTACCACAGGCTCTGTCTTGGGCCCTGTATTGTTCAACATCTTTATCAATGATTTAGATGAAGGAATTGAGGGTAAACTGATTAAATTTGCTGATGACACAAAGCTAGGAGGGATAGCTAATACTAGAGAAGAGAGATAGAGGATTCAAAAGATATAAATAAACTGGAGCAGTGGGCAGCAACTAACAGAATGGTTTTTAACAGGGAAAAATGCAAAGTACTACATCTGGGAAATAAAACTGAAAAAAGCGTATACAGAATGGGAGGAATAAGGCTAAGCAACAGCACATGTGAAAAAGACTTGGGTATACTAATAGATCACAGACCGAACATGAGTCAACAGTGTGATGCAGCAGCAAAAAAGGCAAATACAATTCTGGGATGGATGTATTAACAGAAGCATACAGTCTAGATCACGTGAAGTTATTATTGCCCTCTACTCCTCTTTGGTCAGACCTCATCTGGAATACTGTGTCCAGTTTTGGGCACCACATTTTAAAAAAGACATCAACAAACTGGAGCAAGTTCAGAGAAGAGCGACCAAAATGATGTCCGGTCTGCAAACCATGTCCTATGAGGAACGGTTGCAGGATTTGGGAATGTTTAGCTTGCAAAAAAGAAGACTGAGAGGAGACTTAATATCTGTCTACAAATATCTCAAGGCTGTCACATTGTAGAAGGATTATCTTTATTCTTATTTGCACAAGGAAAGACTAGAAGCAATGGGATGAAACTGAATGGGAGGAGACACAGATGAGATATTAGAAAAAACTTTTTGACAGTTAGAGTGATCAATGAGTGGAACAGGCTGCCACAAGAGGTGGTGAGTTCTCCTTCAATGGATGTGTTCAAACAGAGGCTGGACAGACATCTGTCTGGGATGATTTAGTGAATCCTGCTTTGAGCAGGAGTTGGACCAGATGACCCAGGAGGTCCCTTCCAACTCTACCATTCTATGATTCTATGATACTATATAGGGTTCTGTGGAATGAATCATCATACTATCTAAGGGGTCATGGGGTGGACAATAATACTATATAGGGTAATGTTAGGGACTATCATACTATATAAGGGGCTGTTGGAGAACCATCATACTATATGAGGTGTTGAGTGTACCATCATACTCTATAGGGGGCTGTTGAGGTGCCATCACACTATATAAGTGGCTGTGGGGTGGACCATCATACTATATAGGAGCTGTGGCATGAAGTTATAGTTGATGAAGTCTTCTGCTGAAAGTGATTTTCTCCACAGATGCGCAGCATTCCTTAAGCAGCGCTGGAGAAAACATGTTTGCAGCTGGTGCCAGGACTGTCATCTTTTATGCTGGGTTTTTCTGCATGTAGCAGGTGCTGCTTCATCCAGGGCACTTTGCAATGTATTGTTAGAATGTGACAATACTGTGTCTGGACAGGAGAGGGAAGAGATATGAGTTAAAGATGACCGTATGTTGTTCATAAGCTGCTGGTATTGATGGCACGTAAATTTCTGCATGTGCAGTAAGTTGGGGTGTCTTGGATGTTGAGACAGTTCTTGACAGAGAAGGAAAGAAGGTTGTAGTGACAGAGAAAAGTTAATAAAGTCATGCGGTGAGCAGAGCCGGGAGAAGACCAGGTCCAGAGTAGAGTTGAGCGATACTTTCCGATATCCAAAAGTATCGGAATCGAATGGTATCGCCGATACCATTAAAATATCGGCGATACCCGATACCGATACCGGAAGTCCCATGTAAGTCTATGGGAACAAAATATCGCAACTAAAAAAACCTCTTTCTTTCCTTGTAAACACTAAATATACACACATAGAATACATATATATATACATGTCATTGTGACATATATATATATACATATATGTATAGTTTATACACTTCTACATAGTAAAATATCCTCTGATTTAATTGCCGGGTAAAGTCGGTTTCTGTGAAAAGACAGAAGCACCCGACATGAAATGACACTTGGTGTACATAGGGTTAACCATGTCTTTTCATGTCGTTTGCTATCTGATTTGCACAAACAATTACATGATGGCTGTGTGCAAAATTTCACACCTGTAGGGGTTAATTAAAGGTGTAAATTTGTTGTAAAAAAAACTGACTTTTTTGCTACGAATTTACACCTTTAATTAACCCCTACAGGTGTGAAATTTTGCACACTTACACTCATGTAATTGTTTGTGCAAATCAGATATCAAACTACATGAAAAGACATGGTTAACCCTATGTACACCAAGTGTCATTTCATGTCGGGTTCTGCATTTTCACAAAAGCCGGCAATTGAATTAGCGGCTATTATACTATGTAGAAGTGTATGAACTATAAATATAAATATATATATATATGTGTCACAAATTCAATGACATGTATATTATATATATGAGGTGTAAAATTGCTGAAAAAAAATGCGTGGGCTCCCGCCCTATTTTCGCAACCAGACAGACAAAGCCAGTGAGTGGGGGCAGATAATAATAGCCCAGAGAGGGACCATTTTTTTTGGCCCCCCCGCGCTACTTAACATCTGCCCCCAGACACCCCAGAAAGGGCAAATCTCTAATTAGATTTGCCCTTTCTGTCACTTTGCCCATCTATTCCCATTGCCCTGTAGCGGTGGCGAATGGGTTAATAAGGGGTTAAAATGACCTTGCAATTGAAAGGTCACTTTAAGCCAGGTTAATAATTGAGAGCTGTCAATTAGACAACTATCAATTATTAATCCTATTGTATGAAAGAAAAATCAAACACACACACTTTAATAAAAAAGAAGTTTAATGAAATAATCACACAGTTTTTGACCATATTTTATTTACCTGCTAAAACCATTTCCTGTAATAAAAATAAAATAATAAAGCAAAATTATTCTTACCAATCCGATGCACAGTCAGGTCCCACGGTGTAATCCTTCAGAAAGGGTTAATGTTTACTGCAGGGACCGCAGCTAATGCTGCAGCCTCACAGTAAACCCCCAAATGAATGAGTTCCTCTCCTGGCTGACAGGAGAGGAAGTGGAAAGCTTAATTGATTGCTTTCCACTTTCACTTCAGGTCAGCCAGGGACACCATCAGTGACGTCAGAGGGAACTGGTTAACAAAAATAGGGGTTCCCTTCTAGAAAAAAATGGCGTGGGGTCCCCCCTATTTTTGTTAACCAGCCAGATGAAGCAGACCGCTGAGGCCTGGTTTTTCAGGCTGTTAAGGAGCCAAGATCCATGGACCTTGCCAGCCTGATAATAGCAGGCCACAGCAGTCTGCATATCTTGGCTGATTAACAAAAATAGGGGATCCCCTCGAAAAAAATTGGCGTGGGGTCCCCCCTATTTTTGTTAACCAGCCAGATGAAGCAGACCGCTGAGGCCTGGTTTTTCAGGCTGGTAAGGATCCAATATCCATGGACCTTGCAAGCCTGATAATACCAGGCCACAGCAGTCTGCTTAGCTTGGCTGGTTAACAAAAATAGGGGATCCCCTCGAAAAAAAAAAACGGCGTAGGGGTCCCCCTATTTTTGTTAACCAGCCAAGTAAAATGCAGACTGCTGCGGCCTGGTATTAAAAGACTGTCAAGGCCCATGGATTTTGGCCCTCAACAGCCTGATAATACCAGGCTACAGCAGCCCCACATTTGGCGCATCAAAAGATGTGCAAATTGTGGCACTTTACCCGGCTCTTCCCACTGCCCTGTAGCGGTGGCAAGTGGGGTAATAAGGGGTTAATGTCACCGTTGATTGCACGGTGACAATAAGCCCGGTTAATAATGGAGAGGCGTCAATATAACACCGATCCATTATTAATCCCAAAGTTTTTAAATGTGTAAAAAAAAGACACAGCAAGAAAAAAGTCTTTTAATGAAATAAAAGAGACAACACAGTTTTCATTAATTTTATTATACTCTCATTCCTGCGACGCCATCGATCTCCTGTAAAAAAAGAAAAAAAACAAACCAACAGTATACCACCTGTCCGACGCAGTCCATAACGACAGTCCCACGACGATCCAGCTCTGCTACATCGCAATGACAGGCAGAGCCTGTCATTGCAACGCAGCACAGCTGATTACCTGCTTCCCCGGCGGTGACGTCATCGGACTGACTGCTTTACGGCCGGGATTACCCAGCAGTCACTGCAGTTATCGCGAGAAACTGCATGTGACCGCCGGGGAGAAGAGGATGTCGGCCATGAAGCAGTGCAGCCCGTGACCGCCGGAGATCTTCTGCCAGGTAAGTGCTGCTGACTCCTGACAGACCCGACAGACGGACACTGACAGTGACATCCCGATTCCGGTATCCGATATGACGAAAATATCGGAACTCGGAATCGGAATTCCGATACAGCCAATATCGGCCGATACCTGATATTTGCAGTATCGGAATGCTCAACCCTAGTCCAGAGTATTCCCATCTTCGTGTGTAGGAGAGTTGGAAAGCTGTAAAAGACCAAAGGAAGAAGTTAAAGAAAGAAGATGAGGGGCAGATGGGGAGAGTGGATCATCAATGGGGATGTTAAAATCCCACCTGATGAGAGTGGGAATATCACAAGATAGGAAGTGTGTAAGCAATGTGTAAAAGTCATCGAGAAACTGACAGGAGGAGCCTGGATGGCGATACACAACCACCACTCACAGGGAGTGGGTTTTGAAGAGTTTGACAGCGTGGATTTCAAAGGAAGGAAACATAAGTGAGGGAACTGGGGGGATGACCTGAAAAGCACATTGTGATGACAGGAACTCACCAACACCTCCACCTTGTTTGTTCTCAGGTCTGCTTATGTGTGAGAATTGTAGCCCACCATACAAGAGAGCAGCAGCAGTGGTGGTGTCAGACTGCTGGATCCAGATTTCAGTAAGAGCCAGAAGGTTAAGGGAGTTAGAAAGGATGAAATCTTGGATGTAGGGGAGTTTGTAGCATGCTGACCTTGAATTCAAAGCGCACAAATAAAATAGACAAGAGAAGGCGAGCAACGAATGTTGATTAGATTAGCAGGATTTCTTTATGCAGCAGGATGAGAGTTATGCATACTAGTGTAGGGAGGTCCAAGATTGGGAGAGATGTCCCCAGTGACTTGGAAAAGGAGATAGAATAGAAAAAGCAGGTGATTCAACGATTTGTGTGAGCATTAATTGAGCTGTATGGTGGTAGTGGATGGTTTGAAGTGACTGAGAAAAGTCAGTAAGGCCTCAGTGTCGTGCATGAAAGAGGGCAGCAGAGAAGGACTGATGTAGAGAGACTGTGTAGAATATGTAAAAGCGCGGTAAAGGTGAAGGGAGGCAGCAGCTAAAACATAAATGAAGCAGAATGATCTCAATGACCACGCTAGCCATCAAATAGTCTTTAGCATCCCATTGAATACAGCGGACATCCACCTTCTTCCCAGGGATCAATTGGAGGGGGGAATGTGGCCCTCATGAGGATCACCAAACTCTCTGATTCTAGTAGACCAGTCATTTGCAGACCATTTACTTTTACAGGACAAGCTTGGGGCCTCTTGCCAGGTAAACTGTTCACACTGCATAGAATGAACCTCGGTGTCCCATGCTACAGTCCATTTGCTCAGTAGCTAGGGGACAATGGGCAGCTATATGATCTTAGCCATGGCCGTGACATTCCCCGATGAGACCCTCGCATGACCTCTGATGTTCCTTTGGACTTTGGATTCCCCACCCCCTTTTTAGCTTCCGCCTTTTGGTACCTTTTGACCAGTCCGACCAAGTCATCGATGTACAGGAGATCTCCCTGGGCAACTCAGGTCTGCATCAGGCTCGGAATGGAGTACACAAACTGGTCCATTACAAGTCTCTTTAGCATCTGCACTGGGATAGAGGACTCCAGCAGCAACCACTTTTGGATGAGGTGCATCAGATCAAACATTTGGGAGTGAGGGGTTTCTCATGGTGATATGTCCAGCAGTGGACTGACACTGTCACCCCAAGCGCGCCTAAAAATATCCATTTTCGATTTTGCATATTCTTTGTCATCCTGCAAAAATTAAATCATAGTAGGCCTTTTGTGGCTCCCCCATTAACTATGGTGCCAAGACTTCCACTCACTGCTCTGATGGACGTTTATCCCTATCAGTGACTATTTCGAAAACGGTTAAAATGATCTCTATATCGTCACCCAGGATCATTTTCTGTAAGGCTCTCCTCACCACCTTCTAGACAGGAAAATCATCAGCTGACATTGGAGTTGGAGCTGCCGCTGCACCACCTCTGTGAGTAATTCAATCCACTGCTGCTCTTGCTGGAGCTGCTGGATTTGTTGATGGTGCTGCTGGAGCTGTTGCAAAGGAAGCTTTCTAGTCTCCTGTTGTGCCAGCTGTTGCTACTGTAGCTGTAGGACTTGCACCAAGCATTTATTCAGATCCTCCATGCTGTCTGATGCTGCTCCCTGGCCTATAGCCACCTTCACCCACGACATGCAGTACTTCTGTTTCAGTCACATGTGTTCCATGGAATGCTGCCTGCACTGCTAACACCAAATATAACAATGCTATTCACTTGGGAGTGATTGGAGGTATGACAGGAACCATTTCTAGTTAAAGTTTGGCAGGTTTACTTCAGTCTTCATAAACTACATCACCGGAAAACTTAAATACAGCCTTTGTCCGGCACAAAGTGAAACATAACAAGTAACAAGTCTATACAATAGCGCTGGTTAGCCCGTCTGTCTTGAAGTCCAGCTTCTTATTCATTTAGGAAAGACACTCCATCCAGGAGATCTGCACACTTCCATACACATAGACTTGTGTGAGAAAGACAGGCATCATTTTACAAAGTGAACCACATCCAGAGGTGAATAAATGGTGAGCAGCTATCTCTCCCAACTCTTCAGCTGCTCATAAAATCAATCTGTCTGACTAACCCCTTTTAGTCATATTTGTACTTAAGCCGTACTCCAGATCTAAGTCTAACAGCCACCTGTTCAGTATTTGGTCAGTATTTCACATCAGTATTTGTAAGTAAAAACCAGGAGTGGATGAAAAATGCAGAAGTGGTGACGTGGTTCTATTAGACTATTTCTTTGATTGTTCCTCACCTGGTTTTGGCTTACAAATACTGAGGTGAAATACTGACCAAATACTGATAGTGTGACCATAGCCTTAGTGTGCATTCAGCGAGGTAGATACACACTGTGAAGAATAGTACACATTGTGAAGAATAGTGTGTGAAGAGAAGAGAATAGAGAGATGGTATTACAGGTAATTGCTAGAGCGAGAGATAGAAGTTGATACTGTTAGGTCCCATTCACACGTATGTATTATACTGTACCAGAAAAAATAGCACCAATGTCATCAGTATTTTGGATCAGTGTGCTATTAGTGTATCAACAGTATGCCATGCCATCCGTTTTTTTTCCAGTATCTCTGAAAAGTCAAATCCAAAGCTTCTCATATACTTTTCAATATTAAACACGTACAGCACAAGGTGACACACGGATGCTACCTGTGTGCTGTATGTGTTCTACACGGACTCATAGACTTGTATTAGGCCTTGTAATGCATGCTGCTGGTAAAAACTGGACATGTCCCCCTGTGGTTTGCACTGACACATGGTCCATGCAAACATACGAACATGCGTGCAGCACCATAGATTATAATCGGCATGTGTGGCATCCGTGAAAAAAAACGATGCCACACGTACCGGAGACACGTACATGTGAAGGGGGCCTTAGACAGTAAGCTGAGCTGTCAGTGCTACAATTTCCTCAACGTGTCTTCTCCTGCACGGTACTAATATCTTGCACCTGTACTGTGTGTTTATTTTGCTGCACCCAATATTTCAGTATTTTCTGTGTCAAACTACAAAATGCATAATATAAACACCACACTACTGCTTACTTATTTTAGTTCAGTCTGTAACAATTTTATGATGTGTGGCACTCAATAACCATCGCGGGTTCAATGGTTCTTCATTAAAAAATGGCTGGTAAAATAAAGAATGGCAATGAACCATTTTGTTGTTTGTTGGGCTCTCCATGCATGTGTTCTGCAGCTGTGGTGCCAAACAGCTATCCGGGTTCCCGATGCAGCTATTCGATAAGTGCTATAGCTATTCGGATAAGCTCTTCAAGCTATTCAATCAACCCTAATTGATACCGCTAACATTTTTCCACGTGCGTATTTAAACGCGGATGTGTGAATTAGGCATAACCCTGTGAAAGGCTGCAGTGCAAGTAGCAGCACAGTCATTAGTAACACAAGTAGGCCCCAGTTAGCTGTGGTCTCTGGTAGGTGCATTATTTCAGAAAAGAATAAAAGAATTATGTTATGTTTCCAAATGTTAACACATTATTTTTTAAACAAAAAATAATACAAATAAATAAGTTGGTGTTTTATTATTAGGGTTCAATAGCTTTTATTAAATTTTCATAAAAATAAAAAAGGACAATCACCTGATATCTAATAGACATTTTTCCTGCTCCAGACTTAAGTATAAATAAGTTTATCAGCATTAGATAAAACAGTTTGAATAATTTTAACAGTTCCCAGTTGATATATATAATACAGCAGATGATATCTGGTCATATTAGTTTAGGGTATCATGGTATCAAGCATCAAGGTTGCCAACTATCCAGAAATTCCAGGACAGTGCATAAAAACAGGGCACTTCTTTGATCAGTTCGTAAAAAAATTTGAAGGTGCCCATGATTTTTTTTGTTTTGTAGCTGAAGAAGCTTACACAGAATATTTTGATTACTTATCATCATTTTACAACTCACAGTGAATGCAGATGATGTCTTCATATCAGAAATTATGGGCTGTAGACAAATATGACTTATCATAATAATTTATTATGGTTTTCTGATTTGTCCGTAAAAAATATTGTCTGTATGTGATTTTCTGATAAGTTGTCCAGAAAAATTCAAGTTGGCAACCTTGTTGAGCAGAAAAGCTATTGAGCCATGGCCTCTAAATATTTTAAATTTTTTATGAGAAGTTAACATAAGCAATTGTGTTTTCAAGTGTGCAAGAATTATTTATATCTAAAAGCAGAACAGATGGGCTCATCCAATAATTCAAGAGTTATTTTGGCTACAGTTACAATCTTGCAAATTAGTGCTCTATATACAGTATGTGTAGGAATAATATGATGTAATGAATAGAAATGCTAATTGAGGGGTTAATTCTATTTTTGTGTGTATTATAGTATATGTCCAATAACTTATGCTTTTCCAACATAAACACACTCTTGGACAACGCCATAGAATAAGAAGTAGTGCGCCACTGCCCTTACGGTCTCTACAACATAAGTTTTATTATCCTGGGTACAGATGTTGCAATTTGTCTTTGGTAAGATGTCATCGCAAAATGGTTTCCATAATGGTCAATAAATGTGAGTTACATTTAACAGCTTTATGTATTAAATTAGTAGCTTTTTGCCATTCTTAGCAGTTGAATTGTAGAACTAGTTCTCGTTCCAACATACTATGAAGGTTACATTTTTGAAATTCTCTGAAAAATCTGTTAGTGCCGTGTGTCAATAACCAGGCTGTTTAGTACCGCTGATTACCATCCGTTTGACAATAGCCATATATGTTGATATCACTTTAACATTACTAAGCTGTATTTGTGGAAAAAAAAGTTTGAAAGGATTAGGATACAGTCCTAGATAACCTCAGAATGTCATACATGTCTTTTCAGGGCAATTGGAGGCTTTCGAGCACTTTAGATTCTATCTGAGTGTAATTTGTTGCCAAATCGAATGAAATGAATCCTAAAGAAATTTGGGAAAGTTCACTTATCTCTAGTGATGATTTTTAACAGTAACAGAATTAACTGTAACTATATCATAAGTAAGAGGTGTATCTTGAAGCAGTTGTTTTATGAAGGCAAGCCCTTTCCATAAACCCGCTTACATCATATGGACATCATAGGAATAGGATCTGGGATAGGACCCCCCCATTATACAGTAAGGCTGATGTATCTATAACAGTCATACACAAAGTTCTGTAACATGAATTGGTTGTTGATGTCATATGTCTGCTGGAAATAACTACCTCAGACTAAAATCTTGGCAGCTTTGAGAAGGTCAATAATTTATTTTAGGCAGGATTCATACAGCGCTTGACTATATGCTCCATGGCTCCATCGGGCTTACATCCAGACCCTTTTAAAAAGGGATTCTGGCATATGCGCTGATGGAGCCATTAGCTATAATACTGCAGAAGGACTCATAGTATGGCCTGTCTAATATAATTTTCAACCATATGCGCTTAGTTGAGGCGGGCAACAAAACATAAAAAACTACATCTTGCTGCCATCCTCAACTACACGTACATGGCCTAAAATGTTGTATGACAGGACACACAAACTCCACCTGGATCATTATAGTCAATGGTCCTGTCAGCGCGTATGACTGAAACCCATTTTGCGGGGGATTAGGATGTAAGTCTTGACGAAGCCACAGAACGAAGGGTCAAATGTGACCTGGTTCGACCTCATAGATTTGTTTTAGACAGCAGATTTAGAAAAACAGGGTTCCATTCTTCCAAAAAGAGTATCTCCCATGTCTACAGGTTGCACGTGGCTTTGCAGCTTAGTCATATTAACTTCAATGAGGATTAGCGTGGAAGAAAACAATCCATCCTGTAGTCCTTTGCCACTAGAGCCTGTTTTCACTTTCCTGACGAGGTCACATTTTTTAAATCTTGAAAAAAGGAACTTGGCACTCTTAAATTGCAAGGTATAGTTGTAGTTGTTCTCTATATTGTTCTGGAATTCAAAAATGTGATGTTTTAGTCAGATTAAGACGTGACCTTTCTCAAAGTTTGGATTGCAGGAGCTATAAACACTCTGGTGAAAGTCATGTCACTTTATGTGTTAAATGATTCTACATATCCTAATGATACTGAGAATGCGTTTTAAATGAAAAATTGTACTATGTTAGTGTTAGATTTAGGTTGATATAATTTGCATTTATTTATAAATTATCTAATATGTTATGAAAACAATTTTTACATTTAGAAATTTTATGTAATTAAAAAAAAGTCAAACCACACAAAAATAACATTGATCATATGCCAACTTTACGTTAACCTTGTTTCTGAAATATCTTTTTTTGTCAGGATCCTAGAAGGCTTAAAGTTAAGCTTAGCAGTAATTTTTCCTGTTTTAAATGAAATTTCACAAGTGAAGTGGTTCCTAAAAAAACAGATTTTATAAAAGACTCCATTTTATATACTGCACCCTCATAAAATTTAAAACCCCATTCAGAAAGTTTTTTTTAGCCCTTCAGATGTTTTACAGAAATTAACATAAAAGAGTAAAATTACAAAACTGAAAAATGTGTATTTTTTGTCATAAGATGTTGTTTTACTCTAAATTTTCCATTATCACAAGGGGTAATAGGAAAAAGTAGACCCCACAATTGTTTAGGCTATTTCTCTCAAACATGACAAGACCCCATGTGTGGTTGGATACCACTGTTTGGGCCCATAGCAAGTCTGTTGGTCTAGTCCCAAATTTTTCGTTTTAACAAGAGGTAATAGAAAATGGATCCACAATATGTTAGGCAATTTCTGATGAGTACACCAATACCCCATATGTGGCCAGTAACTCAAATTTCAAAAATAGACCCTCAATGAATTCATCAATGCTTGTAGTAAGCATTTTGGCACTATAGGTTTTTCACTGAATTTTTTACTAGTGGGTCATGAAGATACAAAATTATTTTTTTTCAACTAAAATATTGATAGCCCCAGATTTTTCTACGTAACAGGTGAAACAGGACCCCATAATTGTTAAGCAATTTATCAGAAATGCTGTTCTCCACAGACAGGAAGCTAGTTAGACCCTGCTTGTGGTACGGTCTAATATGCCACTGTACCTGGCTTGGCCAAGCATCATTGTTTGACCTGCGGTTGCCATGAGAACTATTGTTGTAAAGAGAGCACTCTCGAGCTCACAACCACTTAAATGGCATTCCTGTGAGTATTGGCGGGAACTCCTTCCCGAATAGGTTGTACCAGTATGTACAATGTGGGAAGGGGTTTAAACAGAAAAACAGCATATTTTTATAATTGTTGGCAGCTTCTTCTATTTTATTTTTTGTTGCAACCAGCTCAGGCTAACTAGTTTCAAATACTTTTACGATTCTTTGTTACTACAAAGTCTTTTAATTTAAGGTAAAGAAGACTCTATTCACTCAGGTAAAGTCTTCTGTAAAGTACATTGTTGGTAGATATCATTCAGGTTGACTTACTTAGTCTATAGGCAGCAATACCTGTTTCAGTCATTGGTACTTTATTCGGTTCACCAAGTCTATTATAGGTCAGCATTACTGGTCTTCTCACTTCTCGAGTCGAAGACCTCCAGCTGAGTTGTTCCTCTGACACTGCGGATTCTTCGGTTACGGGGGTTATTTCTAATGCATTCATTTCCAGTATTTCCTCTGATGCCCTTGGAACTACACCTGTAGGTTCTTCTTCTTCTATCAAATCATCCGTTTCTGTACAGTCTGATGATTCCTCTACTTCTAGGTTCCTATTGATATCTCTGGTAACCGGTGTTTTATTGTCATATCTTTAATGAACTTCGTCTGTGATTGTTGGTATGAACTCTGGAGCTTCAGGGCTTAGTTCACTTTCACGAGGATGGTAAGTATTATTTCCTTTCGGTATGCGAAGTACAAAAGTATGGTCTTCTTCAGTTGAACGCTCAAGGTCATTGTCCACTTCAGAAGCTTCCATCTGTGGTAGTCTTTGTTGATCTTGATTGACGTTGATCCACTTCTGGGATATTTTGTGGTGGGAGGTAATCACAGGAAATTAGCAAATTCCGATGTACTATTCTTGTTTTATTGTCTCCTGTTTCCAGTCTGATTTCATAAACTGGGCTGTCATCAAACTAGTTCAGAAGTTTTGGTAGATTCCTGCATGGCTGCCCTCAATGCTATTAATTTCTCTTTCATTTCCCGTAGCTGTATCTGTGGAAGGAGTTTCCCGCTCTTGATGATTGGCACCACCCCTCCATACTTTTGCCCTCAACCAGAAGCAAACTGTGTAAATTCCTGAAGGAATGTCCCCATGACATCCTCATCTTCTCACTCTTCTAATTCTGCTATATTTTCATTAATGGCTGTTAAGAGATATCTGTGGGTGCGTGCTTAAGAGATCTGTTCTTCTGACATCTTTGCTTGTCCTGCTACTGCACTCATTTCTTCATGTGTTAACTGAAGAAGCACTATTAACCTGTGTATTTACCTATTGACATTACTAATCTGTGTATCCACATCCATACCTGCCTTGTTCTGCTATTATGCTTTGTTTTAATACTGGTCACCTTTAATTGGTATAGTTGAGTTGAGATGCTGTGCTGCTATATGTTTCAATAGCTGTGCCTTTGCTCACTACAGTCTTATTCCCTCTTAGGATTGCCCTTACCCACTGTTCTGCCTTCATACACGTTGACACGGTGTGCAATCTAGAATACAGCTAAACCATCATTCTATGTTCCAAATAAGCAGACTGTCCTCTGTAGTCTAACTTGTTTATTTGTGAACAGTATAGAACATGCGCGCGGTAAAACTATAAAAAATACAAATGACATAGATAAGTATTGGGCAATAATCACACAGCTGACACTTTACAATTAACAAGAAAGTATACAGTATGATGCAACTATAACATGAGAAAACACAGGATTCTAATAACATCTCCTATGCACTGGCTGCTATACAGTTAATAATCTCCTAAACACTGCACTGCTAGAGAAGATATTGATCTTACCAGATATGCTTTACCAGGATAGCAAACTCAAGTTGGAGAGGTTACAGGAGAGCACATGAACACGTGTATTCCCTGAAGTACATGGAAGAAAATGGAGTTTCTTCTTCCCAGAATACCTTGCTTCAATCCCACAATGCAATACTCTATCTGCTTGTTAAAGGCACAGGCTATAAATTCAGCCACCACTAGATGGTGCTATAACAAACAAAACTAGCACACAATAAGAAACATGCTGCCCAGTACTCAGAATGGGCAGAACACTCCCCGCTTGGCATCAACTGATGCCACATACAGGCTCTTTTGGCGAAAGCAGTAAAACTAGTTCCGCAACTGGTCTGAGGAATAGTTTACTCTCCCCAGCCTTCCACACTTTGACCTTGACCTTGCGCACCTTCTCATCCTTGCTTGGGAATACCTTGGAGATGAGGTCTAGTGGCCACTCATTTCGGGGTGACTGGCTGTCCTTCATGAGCACAATATCAGCTGGTTTGATGTTCGGCTTGTCGATCTACCACTTCTTCCTAGGCTGTAAAGTAGAGAGATATTGTTTTCTCCATCTGTCCCAGAAAGTATTGGAGAGACTTTGAACTTGTCTCCATTGACGTCTGTAGAGGTCCTTGTTGCTGAATTCTCCCAGTGGCGCACTGGGAGTGTTGGTTTCCTGAGTGAGTAGCATGGCAGGAGTAAGAATGGTCGGATCAAGCTTTTTCAAGGCACTGTCTCTAGAAATGGGTTGACCTTTGTTGAGGTTGTCTATTTCTCTGGGGTAGGCTTCTCTTTGCACAACACGAAGTATTGTAACCTTGGCTCTTTCCAAGTTGAGGGAGGTAAACGCATGCTTGAAGTGATGCCAACCTTTACAAGATCTCTGGCTTTCAGGTAATGCTGACTTGTAGGACTGGGCCACATGAAGTAGACAAGCAATGATTCGAACAAGTGATTTCCAGGTTGAGAACCTGCTGAACCGATGAGATTCCAGGTAATGACTCCAAATCCCTGTATGCAGAGCAGACACTTGAAAACGGAGCTCCTCGTCAGCCTCTGGCTCCACCAGTTCGAATGTTTCAGGCCTGTCGATGTGGGGCATTGAACAGTACAAGGAAGCAGGGTGTTGTGAATACCTTCGAGGCGACTTCTGAGCTGGGGCTCCCTCCGGTCGTTGCTGAGGGTAATGAACTAATTACTGAATGGCCTTCAGCTGGCTCTGAATGGTATGATATAAGTGACCTGAGTTCCCAGCAGCCTTGCCGGTAATCAATTGTTCCTCCTGCTCTTGCTTGGAGCACAGCTTGTTTTCCTGCTCTCATTCAGATAAGTGTTTTGCTTTTTTTTTCCTCTGTTGGATTTTCTCTGCTGGTTTGCTGCTTGCAGTGGACTGCAGCCTGGTCCCCTTTTGGGGTCTTGCGCTGCAATTGTGCTCATTTTTGTGTTTGCAGTTTTGCTCTGTTCCTTTGTCACTTTTTATTTGCTGTGTTGCTGTGTGTTACACCAGAGATCTGATTTAGTTGGTAGAGATCGTGTGATCTCAGGTTTTTTGTTAATCAGAAGTGTTGGTATTGTCAGGTTTTTTTGGGTTGCAGTAAGAATTCTTTCTTATACTTTTCTTTCTAGACAGATTGGGCCCCAGCGTTTGCTCATTCTATTTTCGTCTAGGATCACCGTAGGTACGCTCCACGGCTACTTCTAGTGTGGCGGTTAGTTTAGGTTACTGCAATCCAATAGTTTCCAGCCTCTCTGGTGTTTTGCAGTTTTTCCTCAGCTACCGAAACATAACAGCAGGGCCTGTGAACCAGGTAGTGTCCTTAAGATAACGGATCTAGTTGCATGGTCCGCAGGATTAAGGTGAGTAGGTACATAGTGCCACAGACTAGGGCAGGTAGATCTTCTTATCCTCAGTATCCGGTTGCTGACATAGACATAAAAGTGTCGCGTTTCATTGCAGATGTATCCCAGTACCACCTTGCTATCAGTGTAGAACTCTGCTTCTTTGGTCTCCAGATTCATTGCACCTGAGATAAGCTTGGCCAACTCAACTGCGAGGACAGCAGCGCAGAGTTCCCGTCTGGGTACCGTGTGTTCACGGAGTGGAGTCAGTTTAGTCCGGTTCATCACAAACCCGATGTGGCTCTGTTCATTGACATCTATGGTTTTGAGGTATGCTACTGCTGCGATTGCTTTGACTGATGCGTCGCAGAAGATACAAAGTCTTTCTGTCTTGACTTCTGTGGATGGCACAGGAGCATACGGTCGTTTCACACGAAGGTCGGTCAAGGCCTCGAGAGACCTCTTCCACTCTGCCCACAGGTCTGCCTTTTCTGCTGGCAGTGGATCATCCAATCAGATGTGTCTTGGGTGAAGTCTCTTAGCATTATTTTTCCTTGGACAGTAACTGGAGCTACGAATCCCAGGGGGTCGTATAGACTATTCACGAAAGAAAGAACTCCTCTGCGCGTGAAGGGTTTCTCGTCTTTACTGATCTGAAAGGTGAAGGCATCCGTCTTCAGATCCCAAAGCAATCCAAGACTCCGCTGCATGGGAAGAGTGTAGATGCTTAGGTCTAGGTCTTTTAGATCGCTGGAATAGTCTTGAGAGGGAAATGCTTCCATCAACTCTCGACTGTTGGAGGAAGTCTTGTGTAACCTTAGGTTAGACTGAGTGAGCATTTCTTGAGCCCTTTTTAGTAGACTGATTGCAGCCTCATTTGTTGGTGTGGACTTCAAACAGTCGTCTACGTAGAAGTCCTTTTCTACGAAGGATCTGACGTCTGACCCATATTTTTCTTCGCCTTCTTTGGCAGAATTACGGAGGCCGTAGATAGCGACTGCTGGGGAAGGGCTGTTTCCCGAAGATGTGTACCATCATCCGGTACTCTGTGATGTCTTTGTCTGGGTCGTTGTCACGGTACCAGAAGAACCTCAAGTAGTTTCTGTGTTCCTCTTTGACGAGAAAACAGTGGAACATCTGTTGTATATCAGCCATAAATGCCACCGTATCTATGCGGAAAGAGAGTAGTACTTCCAGAAGTTTGTTGTTGAGGTCTGGGCCCGGCAGTAGGACATCATTTAATGAGACATCTTCACATTTGGCACTTGAGCCGAATACCACTCTTATTTGACCTGGCTTTTGGGATGGTATACTCCGAAGATGGGCAGGTACCAACACTCCTCTGAGGGCCGAAGTGCAGGTGCAATCTCTGTGTGGTTGTTCTGGAATATCCTTCCCATGAAGGTAAAGAAGTGTTCCTTTGTCTCAGGTGACTTAAGCTTGTGCCTGAGGGAGATGAATCGGCTGTAGATCAGTTCCCTGTTGTTGGGTAGGCGCCTTCTCTTAGGTCGAAATGGTAAAGGTGCGACCCAACTGTTCGATTTGTCTTTGACTATTTGTCTATCCATGATATCCAGGAACATCCTATCTTCTATGGACATCGCTACCTTGTCGTCTTCCTTTGTCCTGTGGAAGACTATACATCCCATGTGGTCTTGTTCACCTTCACAGGCGTGGTCTTCGTTGGTAGGTACTGAGAAAGGGAATGGAAGGGGAGTGCTGTTTGGTAATTCCTTTACCAGCAGACTGTTGTGACATGGCTGGAAGAGAGACGGACATCCATTTTCTAGTGTGCTGGTGAGCATACTGTTGACTGAGGCTGGCTTGTGTGCTCCTCCTAGACAGACGTCTCCTATGATGACCCATCCAAGGTCGAGCCTCTGAGCATACGGAGCACTTCTGGAGCCATTTATATATTCTCTAGTCTTGTGGACTCGTAGTATATCTCTTCCCAGTTGTAGAGCTATTGGGCTTCTGAACCAACTCAGGTATCAGGTGGGCTATACGCTTCAGAAGGGGGTGATGTGTCGCCACCTCTGGTGAAGGTATCTCTGACCTGTTGTCGGGAATCTGGTTGCGCTCCAGGATGGTTGGCAGCGATAGGCAGGTTTGACCATCCATGGACTCCACCTTGTATCCGATTGCTTTTCTCCCTGCCGTCTCAACGGTACCTGAACACGTCCTCAGGGAGTAGGGAGAACCTGGGCCTACAATGCTGAAGTTATCAAAGAAGATGGACCTGGCTAGAGACCTGTTACTTTGGTCATCCAGGATTGCATATATCTTGAGGGCTTTGTCCTTGCAGCCTGCAGGATAGACTTGGACAAGGCAGATTTTTGAACAGGACCTTCCTCCTGTGAGTCCCTTACAGATTTCCATACATTGAGAGCTGACCACAGGGGTATCTTCATCAGTGTTCTTCTCCTTCCCATCATGCTCCTCTGCTTGTGACAACACTCGTGGAGGTGGTCCAGGGTGCAAGGCTGTATTGTGATCCGTGCTGCTGCATTCTGCACATTTCACGCTAGCTTCACAGTTCCTGGCAAAGTGAGAGGTTGTGGCACAACATTTGAAGCAGATGTTGTTCTCTTTGAGGAAACCTTTGCGATCCTCCAAGACTTCTCCCTGAAGGCTCTGCACTTTAGTAGAGGATGTGGTTTCTTGTGTAGAGGACACTGTTTACTGACATCCTGAGGCTCGATCTCATTTGGAGTGGGTTTACTTGCATTGTGAGGAGGGCCTGTGGAAACAATGTTAGTTTTGTGGACTGCCAGGGGTGTCCTACTGGGTTTGACACTGGGGCAGTGGAACATGACAGAGTGAAGTCAAAACTAGGGTCATTTCTGATCTTAGCTTGTTGGGCGACAAATTCTACTAATACAGTGAAAGGAGGGAATGGTACATTATGATTTTGTTTATACCGTGAACCATATGTAACCCACTTTTCTTGTAGGTTGTAAGGAAGTTTTTGTATTACCGGATTGACACCCCTAGCGGTGTCTAAGAATGCCAATCCGGGCAAGTCTCCTTCCTCCTGGGCAACCTATAACTCTATCAATAAATCACTCAATTCTCTAAGCTTTTGATAACCTTTAGGTCATATCTTAGGAAAATCATAAATTCTTTTGTATAAAGCATTCTCTATGACTTCTACTGTCCCATAGCATTCATCAAGTCTTTCCCACACTTTGCGTAGACCTATGTGTGGATGCTTTATATTGATGTCTCTTAGTCTTTTGGCATGCTCGACCGACTCACTTCTGAGCCACTTTACTGGGAGGTCTAACTCCTCACTATTAGAAAGGTCTAGACCATGAATGGCGTTCCGGAACAAGGCTCGCCATGACCTATAGTTCTCGGGTTTATCAGTGAACTTTACAAGTCCTTTTGTAACCAGTTCTTGGCGGGCAAGGAACTTTGCAAAGTCTATGGTGGCTTGGTCAGTGCTGGCACGAGCTGGTGTGTTATAGTCATGTCTAGTGTGTGGTGTATCACCATACCTGTGAGACGCTTCTGACTTCGTATAGTCTGTGCAGTACCTTCTCGGTGCAGAAGGTGGCGGGATAGGAGCTGTACCTTCCGCTCAGTGGAACAGCCGCTGTGGTCGATATCTCTGCGCTGGACGGCTCCTTGTTTGTGGTAACGAAGTTCGGGGTTGGATCGTTGGTAGCCGCCGTAGGCTGGTCGATGTGGTGCATCAGGGCTGTCATCCATGCCGGAATGTTGACGGACGTACTCTGCGACACGCTACGTTGGATCTTGCAGTCCTAATCTGGTCCGCGAATGTTGCTGCATCTCTCACAATCAGGATCCTTCATAGCTTCCAAATACTTTGCTTTAGCAATTGCAGCTGCTGTCTCTTTGTCTGCTGCAAGTTTTTCTAGCTCTGCTTGCAAACGTGCAGTTTCCACTTCTCTCTCTGCCTGCAAGCGTGCAGTTTCCGCTTCTCTCTGCCTGCAAACGTGCAGTTTCTGCATCTTGCTCCGCTTGCCTCAGCTTTAGGTACATCTCTCTTTCGACGAAGGAGGATCTTGCTTTGGCTGCTTCGGCTTCGGCACGGGCAACAGCAGCGAGCTCTGCTAATGACGACCTGCTGGAGCTTGCTCGTGACCTCGTTTTGAGTGAGGATGTGCTGTTTTGAGACATTGTGTGCTTAGCTGTGTACTGCTGAGTATATTAGCAGGAAACAGTCTATGTGCGGCGGCTTCCGCGTGGCAGGAATGATGAAGCGCTTGATGGCAATCTGTACTCTCGGTACTTGTGACTGTATGGCGGCCGCAGCAGTATCCACAGGCAGTGCGGTGTGGGTACAAGCGGCTCCTTAAGTCGTATTCTCTATCGCAGGTGCCTAGCATCTGTTTTACTGTTCTGCCTTCATACACGTTGACACGGTGTGCAATCTGGCATAGAGCTAAACCATCATTCTATCTTCCAAATAAGCAGACTGTCCTCTGTAGTCTAACTTGTTTATTGGTGAACAGTATAGAACATGCGCGCGTAAAACTATAAAACATACAAATGACATAGATAAGTATTGGGCAATAATCACACAGCTGACACTTTATAATTAACAAGAAAGTATACAGTATGATGCAACTATAACATGAGAAAACACAGGATTCTAATAACATCTCCTATGCACTGGCTGCTATACAGTTAATAATCTCCTAAACACTGCACTGCTAGAGAAGATATTGATCTTACCAGATATGCATTACCAGGATAGCAAACTTAAGTTGGAGAGGTTACAGGAGAGCACATGAACACGTGTATTCCCTGAAGTACATGAAAGAAAATGGAGTTTCTTCTTCCCAGAATACCTTGCTTCAATCCCACAATGCAATACTCTATCTGCTTGTTAAAGGCACAGGCTATAAATTCAGCCACCACTAGATGGTGCTATAACAAACAAAACTAGTACACAATAAGAAACATGCTGCCCAGTACTCAGAATGGGCAGAACACCCACCAATGTTGTATGTTCGCCACTCAGTATGTGGAAGCAGGACATGAGTTATTTGGAATCTTGATGGGATTTTAATCAGGGCATCCATTAAACAGAATCTTTCACAGTGGATGTGAGGTAACATCTTCCAGGTATGCAGCTATAGCACTGTTCCAGATAGGGATTGATTATATGGGGATTGATTATAAGCATAGGCAAATTATAATGAAGGAAATCTGGAATACCGCCCGGTGCCCGAGGCTATGTGTGGGCTGTGAGCTGCAGTACGGCTTATAGTCTCCTATTTTTGTCCTGATGAATCCCTGAATGACCGAAAGAAGGAGGAAATGCGTCTGAAGAAGATGCCATTAAGCTAAGTACACAATTGTTACTGTTCAGGCTATATATATATTGTCTAACTTTTAACTTCTGTCTGTAATGGAAATCCTGCGTCGCTGATTGGTCGCTGCCCGGCGGGACGTGACCAATCAGCAACAGGCACTTCTGGCCGTGAATTGGCGCAGGATTTCAACCTGGCACGCAACCGCTATCGTCGGGAGATCAGCGGCTAGAGCCGCTGATCTCCCAACGGTAGCCGCTGGTCATCTCCACGTACATACTCACCTTCCGTCGCTGCATCCCTGTCCCAGCCGGCGCGTCTGCTTCTATCCTGTGCGGTGCTGTCACGTAGTACCGCTCATTAAGGTCATTAATATGGACGCGACGCCACTCCTATAGGCGTGACATCCATATTCATGAACTTAATGAGCGGTACCACGTGACCGCTCCACAGAGGAAGAATCTGACCTCCGGGATAGAGATGCAGGGACATGCAGCGACGTAGCGAGGAGGGTAAGTATGATGGGGGAGGACAGGGGAGCCCAGCGGAGGGTGGGAGCGGGGCCATGTATACAGGGTTGGAGCGGAGCCATGTATACAAGTTGGGAGCGGAGCCATGTATACAGGGTGGGAGCGGAGCCATGTATATAGAATTGGAGGGTGGGAGTGGAGACATGTATATAGGATTTGAGGGTGGGAGCGGAGCCATGTACACAGGATAGGAGGGTGGGAGCGGAGCCATGTATACAGGATGGGAGGGTGGGAGCAGAGCCATGTATATAGGATGGGAGGGTGGGGAGCGAACGGTCACGTTATAAGGGTGGGAGCGGAGCCATGATATAGGATGGGAAGGGTGGGGAGCGGAGCCTAAGCTGCATATAGGATGGGAACGGAGCCATGTATATAGGATGGGGGGGTGGGAGCGGAGCCATGTATATAAGATGGAGGGTGGGAGCGGAGCCATGTATATAGGATGGGAAGTGGAGCCATGTATATAGGATTGGAGGGTGGGAGCAGAGCCATGTATATAGGATGGAAGGGGGGAGCGGAGCCATGTATACAGGATGGGAGGGTGGGAGCGGGGCCATGTATATAGGATTGGAGGATGGAGTGGAGCCGTGTTATAGGATGGGAGGGTGGGAGCGGAGCATGTATATAGGATGGGAGGGTGGGAGCGGAGCCATGTATATAGGATGGGAGGTGAGTGGAGTCATGTTTAAGGATGGGAGGGTGGGAGCGGACTATGTTATAGGATGGGAGGGTGGGAGCGAGGCCATGTATATAGGGTGGGAGCGGAGCCATATATAAAGGGAAGGGAGATGGATGGGAGAGTGACATGTATAAGGATGGGAGGGTGGAGCGAGCCATGTATATAGGATGGGAAGGGTGGGAGCGGAGCCATGTAATAAATGGGAACGGACCATGATAAAGGATGGGAGAGTGGAGTGGAGCCATGTATATAGGATGGGAGGGTGGAGGGAGCCATGTATATAGGATTGTAAGGTGGGAGGGAGCCATGTATACAGGATGGGAGGGTGGGAGCGGAACCATGCATAAAGGATGGGAGAGTGGAGTGGAGCCATGTATATAGGATGGGAGGGTGGGAGCGGAGCCATGTATATAGGATGGGAGGGTGGAGTGGAGCCATGTATATAGGATGGGAGGGTGGGAGCGGAGCCATGTATATAGGATGGGAGGGTGGGAGCGGAGCCATGTATATAGGATGGGAGGGTGGGAGCGGAGCCATGTATGCAGGATGGGAGAGTGGGAGCGAAGCCATGTATATAGGATGGGAGGGTAGGAGCAGAGCCATGTATATAGGGTGGGAGCGGAGCCATGTATATAGAATGGGAGGGTGGGAGCAGAGCCAAGCATAAATAAACTACATACAAATTCTAGAATACCCGATGCGTTAGAATCTGGCCACCATCCAGTATATATATATATATATATATATATGTATATATATATATATATATACATATATATATATATATACAGTACAGACCAAAAGTTTGGACACACCTCATTTAAAGATTTTTCTGTATTTTCATGACTATGAAAATTGTACATTCACACTGAAGGCATCAAAACTATGAATTAACACACGTGGAATTAAATACTTAACAAAAAGTGTGAAACAACTGAAAATATGTCTTATATTCTAGGTTCTTCAAAGTAGCCAACTTTTGCTTTGATTACTGCTTTGCACACTCTTTGCATTCTCTTGATGAGCTTCAAGAGGTAGTCACCGGAAATGGTCTTTCAAGAATCTTGAAGGAGTTCCCAGAGATGCTTAGCACTTGTTGGCCCTTTTGCCTTCACTCTGCGGTCCAGCTCACCCCAAACCATCTCGATTGGGTTCAGGTCTGGTGACTGTGGAGGCCAGGTCATCTGGTGTAGCACCCAATCACTCTCCTTCTTGGTCAAATAGCCATTACACAGCCTGGAGGTGTGTTTGGGGTCATTGTCCTGTTGAAAAATAAATGATGGTCCAACTAAACGCAAACCGGATGGAATAGCATGCCACTGCAAGATGCTGTGGTAGCCATGCTGCTTCAGTATGCCTTCAATTTTAAATAAATCCACAACAGTGTCACCAGCAAAGCACCCCTACACCATCACACCTTCTCCTCCATGCTTCACGGTGGGAACCAGGCATATAGAGTCCATCCTTTCACCTTTTCTGCATCGCACAAAGACACAGTGGTTGGAACCAAAGATCTCTAATTTGGACTCATCAGACCAAAGCACAGATTTCCACTGGTCAAATGTCCATTCCTTGTGTTCTTTAGCCCAAACAATTCTCTTCTGCTTGTTGCTTGCCCTTAGCAGTGGTTTCCTAGCAGCTATTTTACCATGAAGGCCTGCTGCACAAAGTCTCCTCTTAACAGTTGTTGTAGAGCTGTGTCTGCTGCTAGAACTCTGTGTGGCATTGACCTGGTCTCTAATCTGAGCTGCTGTAAACCTGCGATTTCTGAGGCTGGTGACTCGGATAAACTTATCCTCAGAAGCAGAGGTGACTCTTGGTCTTCCTTTCCTGGGGTGGTCCTCATGTGAGCCAGGTTCTTTGTAGCGCTTGATGGCTTTTGCAACTGCACTTGGGGACACTTTCAAAGTTTTCCCAATTTTTCAGACAGACTGACTGAACTTCATTTCTTAAAGTAATGATGGCCACTTGTTTTTCTTTACTTAGCTGCTTTTTTCTCTGCCATAATACAAATTCTAACAGTCTATTCAGTAGGATTATCAGCTGTGTATCCACCAGATTTCTGCACAACACAACTGATGGTCCCAACCCCATTTATAAGACCAGAAATCCCACTTATTAAACCTGACAGGGCACACCTGTGAAGTGAAAACCATTTCCAGTGACTACCTCTTGAAGCTCATCAAGAGAATGCCAAGAGTGTGCAAAGCAGTCATCAAAGCAAAAGGTGGCTACTTTGATGAACCTAGAATATAAGACATAATTTCAGTTGTTACACACTTTTTGTTAATTGTATAATTCTACATGTGTTAATTCATAATTTTGATGTCTTCAGTGTGAATTTACAATTTTCATAGTCATGAAAATACAGAAAAATCTTTAAATGAGAAGGTGTGTCCAAACTTTTGGTCTGTACTGTATATATACTGTGTGTATATATATTTAAATATATATATATATATATATATATACATACAGTATATATTAATAATAATAATTTTATTTCTATAGCGCCAACATATTCCGCAGCACTTTACATTATAGAGGGGACTTGTACAGACAATATACATTACAGCATTACAATAAACACAGATCAAAGTAGATACCAAGAGGAATGAGGGCCCTGCTCGCAAGATTACAATCTATGAGGAAAAAGGGGAGACACAAAAGGTAGATGGTATCAATTGCTTTCATTGTTCGGACCAGCCATAGTGTTCGAATCGGGTGTTAATGTAATTCTGCATGAACCAGTTAACAGCCAAAGTATGTAACAGTACAGACACAGACGAGGTACCTGATTATGGTAGAAAATGTTTTGAATGGGTCAACAGGGATAGTTAGGTTAATGCGTTGAGGCGGTATGCCAATCTGAACAAATGTGTTTTTAGGGCAGGCTTAAAACCATGGGGACTGGGGATTAATCGTATTAACCTGGGTGGTGCATTCCAAAGAATTGGCGCAGCACGTGAAAAGTCTTGGAGATGGGAGTGGGAGGTTCTGATTATTGAGGATGCTAACCTCAGGTCATTAGCAGAACAGAGGGCACAGGTAGGGTGGTAGACTGAGACGAGAGAGGAGATGTAGGGTGGTGCTGAGCCATGGAGTGTTTTGTGGGCGAGGGTAATAAGTTTGTACTGGATTCTGGAATGGATGGGTAACCAGTGTAATGACTGGCACAAGGTAGAGGCATCGGTGTAATGATTGGTGAGGAATATGATCCTGGCTGCAGCATTCAAGACAGATTGGAGAGGGGAGAGTTTGGTAAGAGGGAGACCGATTAGTAGAGAGTTACAATAGTCCAGACGAGAATGAATAAGAGAAACAGTAAGAGTTTTTGCAGAGTGGAAAGTAAGAAAAGGTCGAATTCTAAAGATGTTTTTGAGGTGGAGATAACAAGAGCGAGCCAGTGATCGGATGTGGGGGGTGAATGAAAGCTTGGAATCAAGTATAACCTCAAGACAGCGGGCATGTTGCTGGGGAGTAATGGTGGAACCACACACGGAGATGGCAATGTCAGGCAAAGGTAGGTTAGTAGATGGAGGAAACACGAAGAGTTCTGTTTTTGACAGGTTCAGTTTCAGATAGAGGGAGGACATGATGTTAGAGACAGCGGTAAGACAACCACTGGTGTTTTCTAAAAAGGCAGGCATGATATCGGGTGAAGAAGTGTATAATTGGGTGTCATCAGCATAAAGATGGTACTGGAAACCAAATTTACTGATTGTTTGTCCAATAGGGGCAGTATACAGAGAGAATAGGAGGGGGCCTAGGACTGATCCTTGAGGAACCCCAACACTAAGGGGAAGATGAGAGGAGAAGGAACCAGCTAAAGATACAGTGAAGGAACGGTCAGAGAGATAGGAGGAGAGCCAGGAGAGAACGGTGTCCTTGAGGCCGATGGAGTGTAGCATAGTAAGGAGGAGCTGATGGTCCACAGTGTCGAATGCTGCGGAGAGATCCAAGAGAATTAGCAGGAGTAGTGACCGTTAGATTTAGCAGTCAGTAGATCATTAGAGACTTTAGTGAGGGCAGTTTCAGTAGAGTGTAAAGAGCGGAAACCAGATTGAAGAAGGTCAAGAAGAGAGTTATCTGAGAGATAGCGGATAAGACGGGTGTGGACCAGGAGTTTCAGGACTTTAGAGATGAAGGGAAGATTAGAGACAGGTCTATAGTTAGCGGCACAGTTGTGGTCGAGGGATGATTTTTTAAGTAATGATGGCATGTTTAAATGAGGAGGGAAAGATACCGGAAGAGAGAGAGAGGTTGAATATTTTTGTTAGGTGAGAGGTGACAGCAGGGGAAAGGGACTGGAGGAGATGTGATCGAATGGGGTCACTGATGCAAGTGGTAGGGCGGGAAGATGCAAGGAGCCTGATTACTTCTTCTTCTGTGACTGGTTCAAAATCAGAGAGTGAGCTGGATGCAGTGGGGGAGGGAGGACAGTGCATGGTATGAGGGGATTGGGAGATAATTTCCTGTCGGATGTGGTCAATTTTTTCTTTGAAATAATTATAATAATAATAATCTTTATTTTTATATAGCGCTAACAGATTCCGCAGCGCTTTACAGTTTTGCACACATTATCATCGCTGTCCCGATGGGGCTCACAATCTAGATTCCCTATCAGTATGTTTTTTTTGGAGTGTGGGAGGAAACCGGAGTACCCGGAGGAAACCCACGCAAACACGGGGAGAACATACAAACTCCTTGCAGATGTTGTTCTAGGTGGGATTTGAACCCAGGACTCCAGCGCTGCAAGGCTGTAGTGCTATCCACTGAGCCACCGTGCTGCCCTATCATCAGCGTGGAGATCCGTGGTTGGAGCCTGCACTTTTGGGTTCAGTAGGGAGTGAAAAGTGTCAAAGAGAGGTTTGGGATTATTGGATAGTGAGGTGATGAGGGTGTTGAAATAGGTTTGTTTGGAGAGGTGAAGGGCAGAGTTGTATGTTTTCTATGTGTGTATGTATGTATATATATATATAGATATATATGTATATATATATCTATATATATATATACTGTATATATATTAGAAAAAAGAAAGGGTTTTTTTTGGCACCCAGAAACTCAGATGGGTGTTCCCTATCCTTAAACTACATATGCGGTCTTGATTCATTCCTTACTTGGACCTGGAGGAAGACACATGTAGTGTCGAAACATGTCGTCCAAAAGGGACTGACTGTATGCAAAATTATTATTGAACAAACCTGGAACTTTTATTGGGTAAATAAAAGTAATTTTTTACTCTACTATTGGACTGATTGCTGGAGAAATAAAAGCCATTTCATGTATATATACACACTGCGCAAGAGAATAAAGGGAACACTTAAACAACAGAATATAACTCCAAGTAAATCAAACTTCTGTGAAATCAAACTATCCACTTAGGAAGCAACACTGATTGACAATCAATTTCACATGCTGTTGTGCAAATGGAATATACAACAGGTGGAAATTATTGGCAATTATCAAGACACACTCAATAAAAGAGTGGTTCTGCAGGTGGGGAACACAGACTACAGACCATCCTCATGGAGTCAGTTTCTAACCGTTTGTGCAGACACAGGCACATTTGTGGCCTGCTGGAGGTCATTTTGCAGGGCTCTGGCAGTGCTCCTACTGTTCCTCCTTGCACAAAGGTGGAGGTAGCGGTCCTGCTGCTGGGTTGTTGCCCTCCTGCAGCCCCCTCCATGTCTCCTGGTGTACTGGCCTGTCTCCTGGCTCCAGCCTCTGGACACTACGCTGACAGACACCGCAAACCTTCTTGCCACAGCCCGCATTGATGTGCCATCCTGGATGAGCTGCACTACCTGAGCCACTTGTGTGAGTTGTAGAGTCGGTCTCATGCTACCACGAGTGTGAAAGCATAACCAACTTTCAAAAGTAACCAAAACATCAGTGAGAAAACATTGGTACTGAGATGTGGTCTGTAGTCCCCACCTGCAGAACCACTCCTTTATTGAGTGTGTCTAGATAATTGCCAATAATTTCCATATGTTGTCTATTCCATTTGCACAACAGCATGTGAAATTGATTGCCAGTGTTGCTTCCTAAGTGGACAGTTTGATTTCACAGAAATTTGATTAACTTGGAGTTATATTCTGCTGTTAAGTGTTCCCTTTATTTTTTGAGCAGTGTATATATATATATATATATATATACAGTACAGACCAAAAGTTTGGACACACCTTCTCATTCAAAGATTTTTCTGTATTTTCATGACTATGAAAATTGTAGAATCACACTGAAGGCATCAAAACTATGAATTAACACATGTGGAATTATACATTACACTTTACAAAAAGTGTGAAACAACTGAAAATATGTCTTATATTTTAGGTTCTTCAAAGTAGCCACCTTTTGCTTTGATTACTGCTTTGCATGCAGAAAAGGTGAACGGCTGGACTCTACTTGCCTAGTTCCCACCGTGAAGCATGGAGGAGGTGGTGTGATGGTGTGGGGGTGCTTTGCTGGTGACACTGTTGAGGATTATTCAAAATTGAAGCGGTGAGCGGTCCAGCTCACCCCAAACCATCTCGATTGGGTTCAGGTCTGGTGACTGTGGAGGCCAGGTCATCTGGTGTAGCACCCCAACACTCTCCTTCTTGGTCAAATAGACCTTACACAGTCTGGAGGTGTGTTTGGGGTCATTGTCCTGTTGAAAAATGAATGATGGTCCAAATAAACGCAAACCGGATGGAATAGCATGCCGCTGCAAGATGCTATGGTAGCCATTCTGGTTCACTATGCCTTCAATTTTGAATAAATCCCCAACAGTGTCACCAGCAAAGCACCCCCACACCTTTACATCACCTCATCCATGCTTCACATTGGGAACCAGGCATGTAGTGTCCATCTGTTCACATTTTCTGCGTGCAAAGCATTAATCAAAGCAAAAGGTGGCTACTTTGAAGAACCTAGAATATAAGACATATTTTCAGTTGTTTCACACTTTTTTGTAAAGTGTCATGTATAATTCCACATATGTTAATTCATAGTTTTGATGCCTTCAGTGTGATTCTACAATTTTCATAGCCATGTAAATACAGAAAAATCTTAGAATGAGGTGTGTCCAAACTTTTGGTCTGTACTGTATATATACACATATACATAAATTTTTGGTGAAAAATCAACAAGTGGGACACAATTGTGAAGTTGAATGAAATTTATTGGTTATTTTAAATTTTTGTGGAAATACAAAAACTGAAAAGGGGGGCGTTCAATATTATTCGGTCCCTTTAACTTAATACTTTGTTGCGCCACTTTTTGCTGCGATTACAGCTGCAAGTCGCTTGGGGTATGTCTGTATCAGTTTTGTACATCGAGAGACTGAAATTCTTGCTCATTCTTCCTTGGCAAACAGCTCGAGCTCAGTGAGGTTGGATAAAGATTGTTTGTGAACAGCAGTTTTCAGCTCTTTCCACAGATTCTTGATTGGATTCAGGTCTGGACTTTGACTTGGCCATTCTAACACCTGGATATGTTTATTTGTGAACCATTCCATTGTAGATTTTGCTTTATGTTTGGGATCATTGTCTTGTTGGAAGACAAATCTCCATCCCAGTCTCAGGTCTTTTGCAGACTCCAACAGGTTTTCTTCAAGAATGGTCCGGTATATGGTTCCATCCATCTTCCCATCAATTTTAACCATCTTCCCTGTCCCTGCTGAAGAAAAGCAGGCCCAAACCATGATGCTGCCACCACCATGTTTGACAGTGGGGATGGTGTGTTCAGGGTGATGAGCTGTGTTGCCTTTACGCCAAACATATCGTTTGGCATTGTTGCCAAAAAGTTCTATTTTGGTTTCATCTGACCAGATCACCTTCTTCCACATGTTTGGTGTGTCTCCCAGGTGGCTTGTTGCAGACTTTGACACTTTTTATGGATATCTTTGAGAAATGGCTTTCTTCTTTCCACTCTTCCATAAAGGTCAGATTTGTGCAGTGTACGACTGATTGTTGTCCTATGGACAGACTGTCCCACCTCAGCTGTAGATGTCTTGGTAGATTTGCAGTGGTATGATATTTCTTCCGTTTCAATATGATCGCTTGCACAGCGCTCATTGGGATGTTTAAACTTTTGGAAGTCATTTTGTATCCAAATCCGGCTTTATCTTTCTCCACAACAGTATCACGGACCAGCCTGTTGTGTTTCTTGGTCTTCATGATGCTCTCTGTGCTTCAAACAGAACCCTGAGACTATCACGGAACAGGTGCATTTATACGGAGACTTGATTACACACAGGTGGATTATATTTATCATCATTAGTAATTTAGGACAACATTGGATCATTCAGTGATCCACAATGAACTTCTGGAGTGAGTTTGCTGCACTGAAAGTAAAGGAGACGAATAATATTGCACACCCCACTTTTCAGTTCTTGTATTTCCACAAAAATTTAAAATACCCAATAAATTTCGTTCAACTTCACAATTGTGTCCGACTTGTTGTTGATTCCTCACCAAAAATTTACATTTGGTATCTTTATGTATGTATATATATATATATACATATATATATATATGTATATATATATATATATATATATATATACATACACAAAGACATGACATGAAATCAAAATAAACCATTCCCATTTTAGATCAATTAGGATTACCATAATTATTTGCCAAATGCCAGAATAGTGACAGAGAGAATGTTTTAAGGTATGTTTATTACTTACTGTTAAGTCAAAAGTTTACATACATTTCATTAGTATTTGGCGCCTTTGCCCTTAAACTGAATGGCTTGGGTCAAACATTTGGGCTATCCTTTCACCAGCTTCTCACAATAGTTGGTCGGAATTTGGGCCCATTCCTCCTGACAAAACTGGTGTAACTGATCCTGGTTTGTAGGTCGCCTTGCTCACACCTGCGTTTTCAGCTTTGCCCACAAATTTTGAATAGGATTGAGATCAGTGCTTTGTGAAGGCAGCTCCAAAACATTGACTTCATCCTTAAACCACTTTATTATCATTTTGGCAGTATTCTTCGGGTCACTGTCCATTTGGAATACCCATTTCCACCCAAGCTTTAACTTCCTGGCTGATGTCTTGAGACAGCAGCAAAACAACCCCACAACATGATGCTGCTACCCCGTGTTTCATAGTTGGAATGGTGTTCTCAGGCTTCTAAGCTTCTCCCTTTTTCCTCCAAACATAATGATGGTCATTATGCCCAAAAAGTTCAATTTTAGTTAGACCACTGGACATGTCTCCAAAATTAAGGCCTTTGTTCCTGTGTGAATTTGCAAATATTAATCTGGCTTTTTTTAAGTTTCTTTTGGAGTAATGGATTCTTCCTGGAAGATTGGCCTTTCAGCCCATGTTGATACAGTGCTCGTTTTACTGTGGATATGTAACAAAGTGGCACGGGGTAGTAGTCATGACCGAGTCTTTTAAAGCAACAGTCCACAAGCACCCCGGCCCCTTGCACATGAAATGGACAGGTATGGTCCCAATTTTACAGCTCAGTCAATCACCTCCTTTCCACGCTCACGGTGGTCGCTGAGGGTGAGGATCCAGGAACAAGACACATCAGGCACAGTTCTGATCCAACAAGGAAAAACTTTACTGTACATGAAATACAGCTTTCTGTTCTGTCCCTGCTGTTACTTGAGGCCAGTCAGTATCAGTCCCTCTGATGATGGTCCCACGGTTCCGGGGTCTGTCTACACTGCCTGGCAGACTGAGCCAGAGGCCTGTGGCAGCTTCGTCCCTTCGACCAGGGCACCTTCTGCTCCTAACCATAGAAGCGTCCTGCCCCTGGGCAAGCCTGCCCAGGAACTGACTGCTGACAGGAACTTCCTGTTCCTTTGAGGTGACTGCTCCAGCCCCCTTAATAAACCCCTTACTAGCCCTAATCTATCATCAGGTTACACAATACAATGAACATATTAAGACAATGCAAACACAGCATAGATAACATAGTACAGTACATTGGTATAACATTAATATATTAACATGCAGGTATACCATCCTGGTTCAACATGAGGCAAGAGAGAGACAGGGAGCAAATGAGGGTCCCTGCCACCTCCTTTCACCCCCTCCCTCCTAAAACATGGTCGTCCCCGACCATGACGGTACTGGTAGAGTTAAAAGAGCAGATATACAGCAATAATAACAGTACTGTAGTCTCTAGTTGACATTGCCAACAAGTCAGACGTGACCTCGGCTAGGTTTAAACCTTAGTAACAAAAAGAATCTCAGTTCCTCTCAAAGCGGGTCCATCTGGCCCTGGTCCCCTTGCTCCTGGGATCCATAAAACAAATACCCTGGCCCGATGGCCACTCACACAGTTCTCACAGTCTTGACCCAGCTCGCACCTCGGGTCCTCCCCATCGACTTTCTAACAATATATGTCACACCTAAGTTCCTATACCTATCAGTCCACACTTAGGCCATCTCCTCAGTGCTCCTCTCTGCCATCAGGCCGTCTAATGCGTGTTTTCTGACTTCGTGTTATTTCCTCAGCATTTCTCTCTGCCCTAAAGCCATGTCCTCAGGGCTCCTCTCTGTCCTCAGGACATCTCCTCAATGTTCCTCTCTGCTCCCAGGCCATCTCCTCAGCCTTCCTCTCTGTCCTCAGGCCATCTCCTCGGTGCTCTTCTTTGTCCCCAGACCATCTCCCCGGTACTACTCTTCCTTCAAGCCATCTCCTTGATGTTGCGCTCTGCCTTTAAGCCTTCTCATAAGCGTTCCCCTCTGCTTTCGGTATGTTTCCGCGGCATTCCTCTCTGCCCTTGGGCTGTCTTCAGTGCTCCTTTGTACCGTCGGGCCACCTACTCAGCCTTCCTTACCGCCCACGGGTCATCTCCTCGGTGCTCCTCTCTGACCCAGGCCATCTCCTCGGCACTCCTCTCTGGCCATCTCATAGGTAATCTTTTCTGCTCTCAGGCCATCTCCTCAATGCTACTCTCTATCCCCTGGCCTTCTCCTCAGTGTTTGCTTCTGCTTTCTGACTGTCTACACAGAAATTCTCTCTGCTCTAAGGCTATGGTTCCACGGTCCGGAACCATAGCGCTTTGGACGGAGCGGAAATTCCGCTCCGTCTAAGCCCCGCCCCCTTTCTGACGCGCGATCTTTCCGGAGGTGTTCAGGACACCTCCGGAAAGAGCGCAGGGCTACATAGCCCTGTGTTAATTCTGTTGCGGCGACGCACCGTCGCTGCAATACGCGAGGACATGCTGCGGTCTAAAAAGACGCGCCGCATGTCCGTTTACGCAGGTTTGCCACCTGCGTATTGTTACGCATAGTGGAGACGGGATTTCTTGAAATCCCCTCCACTATGCTGTAACATCTGGACGCTGCGTGTTTGGCGCTGCGCCAACGCACAGCGCCAAACACGCAGCGTTTCCTGACCGTGGAAACTCACCCTAAGGGTGTCTCTTCAGCATTTTCTCTAAAGGTTTAATGTGCAAGTTAATAGTATTATCCATTTCAGACTA
Source organism: Oophaga sylvatica (assembly GCA_033576555.1). NCBI lineage: Eukaryota > Metazoa > Chordata > Amphibia > Anura > Dendrobatidae > Oophaga > Oophaga sylvatica. The sequence goes on from JARQOD010000003.1 coordinate 141,020,622, forward strand.
TTACCACCACAAAAACAATTAGAAGAATAATTATACACATGTAAATAATTTAGTTTTAACAATAACCTTTATTTTACTTGATCACACAGTACAAGACAACAATACAAAAAATATAGCCCCTAAAAACCCTGTTAAAAACTGTTAGGGCAATGTGCTTCATGTGCATGTAAAATAAGTATGTATAGCATATATTATATAATATTAAACAAAATTACATATTAAACAAATACATATACATAGCCATGTTAAAACATAGTACTAAAGGATTATGACATATGTTTAAGGAAAAAGCACTAGTGTGCTGCTGTGACCAAATATTTGCACATTAGCAGTGGCTCCCTATACATTTTAGGTAGCACATAAGATTTCTCAATGTGCCATTGTAACTGGAATCTCACTGCCCAGCATTCAGGGGTGCTGACTGAGCAGTGTGGTTCCATTTACAATGGCATATTGTTTGTATCCTTATAACTCCAAATATAAGTGAAATATTATGTGCTGCCTAAAATGTATAGGGGGCCACTGTTAATGTGCAAATATTTGGTCACAGCAGCACACTAGTGCTTTTTGCTTAAACATTTTCTGGATTTTATTTTTGATATTCTATCTTTCAATGTTAAAATTAACCTACTCTTAAAATTATAGACTGTTCATGTCTTTGTCAGTGGGCAAACTTACAAAATCAGCAAGGGATCAAATAATTATTTCCTTCACTGCATGTCATAATCCTTTAGTACTATGTTTCAAGATTGGCTATGCATATATATTTGTTTACTATGTAATTTTGTTTAATATTATATTATATGCTATACATACCTCTTGCTTCACATGCGTAAGAACCACACTGCTCTAACAGTTTTTAAAAGGGTTTTTTAGGGCTATATTTTTGTACTGTTGTCTTTTACTGTGTGATCAATTAAAATAAAAGGTTATTGTGAAAACTAAATTATTTATATATGTATAATTATTCTTCTAATTATTTTAGTGGTGGTAATAGTCTGAAACGATTTTCTGGTGGGTACCTCCACATACTAGTATTTTAATACGAAAAGGGTCTACAAATCCTGCATTAATTTATTATCCAATCTGACAGGTTCTCTTTAACATATGTAATGCACAGTGCCAGAGCACCAATCTCCGGATCAAAGGGAGTCCCAGCAGTTGGTTCCCCAGATATCAGTAAGTATCAGTAAGTTATCCCTTATTCTGAAAATGGGGGGCTAGCTTAAGGGCTATTGCTAAAATCAAAAGTTATCTACACACACCGTCTTTTGAGTAGTTTTTGGAGCAGAAACTGAGACTGAGAAATTAAGCCAAAGTTTTCCAAATCTCAAAGCTCTGCTCAGTTTCTGATCCAAAAATTTAGCAAAAAGACTCACATAGCCTTAAAGATAAATGTTGGCTGAACCCAGTGATGTAAAAAAGGATTGTCTGACTTTATGGAGTCTAATGCATGTAAATGCCTTTACATAGGGAGAACTTACAGACTTCATGCCAATGTGGGGTTACCCTAATACCTCAATGTTGCAGGAAGTATTGGTGACCACTGCCCAACAACGTGACCACATTTTGTACATCCAAATAGTCATTACCTTTATTATACCCTGAATCCTTAGTTCATCTGGTTATATTACATATACATGTTAAACATTATTTGCATGCCATGTAAATGATCTGTATAGATAATGTTCTCAGTGTATTAATATCTACAACAAAACAAACAAAAATCCATTATTTGTTGCCACAGTTCCGGACATTAGCATCCAGATTTCTTGAATTTAACAGCGGTCAATCTTATGTGCAACTTGACTGCAGAAAGTGACATCATGCTGTAAAGTCCTGAGTTACCAGATTAAACACATTGCTTTCCAGTGAAGTTTGCCACTTGCCCCAATGTCGCTGAATCTCAGCCTGCACCTGAAGGAAATGTAGATAAAAAATAGGAACACGATAAAAAGACATTTTGAAGAATTTTTTTGAATGACAGATGACTTGTAATACCAATATTTGTTAAAATTGTAGGCAAGAGAACACATTTCAGAGTCTCCAGGTAAGCTTAGAGGGGCAGGTTGGATTTTACCTGATAGCTAGTTTCAAATTTGTCTGATAGCACCTTATCTGTACTACATGACATAAGGCCCTTTTAAGAGGCCAAAAATAATCATGATAATGGTCACTAGGAGTGGCCACCTTAGACAGTGGAAGTGAAAAGCATTAGAGTGCCAAGTCAAGTGCCAAGGAAGAGTGGCAAGAACAAAGCCATTTCTCAAAGATATCCATAAAAAGTGTCGTTTAAAGTTTGCAACAAGCCACCTGTGAGACACACCAAACATGTGGAAGAAGGTGCTCTGGTCAGATGAAACCAAAATCGACCATTCTTGAAGAAAACCTGTTGGAGTCTGCAAAAGACCTGAGACTGGGACAGAGATTTGTCTTCCAACAAGACAATGATCCCAAACATAAAGCAAAATCTTCAATGGAATGGTTCACAAATAAACGTATCCAGGTGTTAGAATGACCAAGTCAAAGTCCAGACCTGAATCAAATCGAGAATCTGTGGAAAGAGCTGAAAACTGCTGTTCACAAACGATCTCCATCCAACCTCACTGAGCTCGAGCTGTTTGCCAAGGAAGAATGGGCAAGAAATTCAGTTTCTTGATGTACAAAACTGATAGAGACATACCCCAAGTGACTTGCAGCTGTAATCGCAACAAAAGGTGGCGTAAAAAAGTATTAAGTTAACGGGGCCGAATAATATTGCACGCCCCACTTTTCAGTTTTTGTATTTCCACAAAAATTTAAAATAACCAATAAATTTCATTCAACTTCACAATTGTGTCCCACTTGTTGATTCTTCACCAAAAATTAACATTTGGTATCTTTATGTTTGAAGCATGACATGTGGGAAAAGGTTGAAAAGTTCCAGGGGACCGAATACTTTCGCAAGGCACTGTATGTATGTATGTATGTATATATATATATATATATATATATATATATTGACTTATGGAAGATGTCTCCGTTTGTAGCTTAGCACAGGGCACTATGTATCTAATCAGGAGTCAGAAGAGGACTAGCAGCTGTGACACAAGCCTAAAAGTGAACGTCTGAGCAGTACTGGAACTGAAGTATTGCTGCCAAAGTTCTACAGGATCATCAGAGTACCACAGACCAATATGTATGAGAGACAAAGGATACTCCCTACAGCTAGTGACAGTCTAGAAGCATTAGAGGTGAGAGTGGGAAGCTCCCCATTTATTGCCACAGGAATTGGCTGTGAGACGAGTTCGGTGAGCAGATGATCCAAGAATGAAGGAGCACTTCTGATTGAAAGCCTTGCAGGTAGGAGAGAGAAGTCCCCCTCCTGGAATCAAGGAATGGCCTGCTTAAGAGGATATCTACAGCTGCAACTACTGACCACGAATGTCCATTTGTACAAGGTTGTAGAGGGCCATAGGAAGCTTAAATGAATATTTAATATGTATTTATCAGATCTGTCGACTTTTGGGGTTGTCAATATTACCTATAACAGCACATGGGATATAATTAAAGATGGTCCCCAGACGCTTCTCTGTGATCCAGAGTGGAGAGATGCTTTCATATACTTGCTCCAACTTGCTCACCAATGCATCATATGATTGACCTTTCATTTAAGTTGTCACTATGTTTTATTACAATTCCCTTGTATTCGCCACTGTAGCAGAAATGTACGGTTAGGTATGGTCTCTCCTTGGTGATGACTGATCGCTGGGCTGTCTTCTATTTTAGATGCGGATAGCCTTTTATCAAACAATGCCTATCCCATGAACATATAATTTATGTAACTTTACAACTTTACCTATCCTGTTTGTGAATGCTGAAAGAGCTACACATTATTTACCAACATTTAAATATGAAATGATATCATAGCTGTCATTACACATTTAAAATTAAATAGGTATCTTAGCAATGCTTACCTCTCCATTAAGGAAGCAGTATAATAAAGCCACAATGAAACCCTGTGGAGGAAAAAAGAATAGCAAAGTTAGTAATATGAAAATAAAATAGACACATGTCCATCGAATTCAACCTTTCTCAAACCTACCTGCTCTACAGCTCAAAAGTAGTCTAAATTGCTCAAAAGAGAATTATAAAAATAAGTTCTTCACCTTACATAGGCAGTCACAAAATTTCCAAGGATCAGTACATATATACTCTCCTACTGTCATTAACTAAAACTTAATACTTATTAGTCAAAACCTCTAACATATTGATATTTAATATATTTAGGATCAATTACAGTATTTACACAAAATAGCATTCTCAATCATAATAGTAAAAACTAATAACAAAAAAAAATTACATTCTTTGCTTTACAACATGTACATGCCTTTTATGTGGGCCAGGCCAGGAGTTTTCAAGCCAACCGGATCTGTGTTTATAAAGAAGTGAGTAGAAGCCTGGACAAAGGGGTAGCTGTGTATGTAGGGGTCGGTTGATTGATCAAAACTTTTATGTCAGAAAACTGGCGTAAAAGCTGTGAAATGTCACATTTTTTTTGTGCAATGGAAGGTTGCGTAAAACTTGTAAAAATATTGGCATCTTTATCCCAGAAATCCTACTCCAGCTCCTTACAGAAGTAGCATTTCTGGCGTGGTGCACCGAGGCACATGCCGCAGAAGAGATGCGCTAAATTCATGACATGGTGTGTGCATCTTAACGAATTCGGCTCCATGTACTCCAGAAAGAATGGAAATAGCGCTACATCAGTCAGATGAATCTGACCCATAATATTCTAAGGGATGTAACAAATCCAGATAAGCAATTTTGGGCTGCACTAACCAAATGTATGGTCTCTTTATACAGATGTTAGATTTAGATAATTACTGAACATATATTGATGTAATATTATAATTTCCTCGTCTATGATTAAATGTAACAAGTAAAAATTGTAATAACTCCTAAATTAACTGCATCATTCATTGCAAGTAAATATTCATCCAGATCTCCCTTTATTAACATTTACTGTCAAGTAAAAGAAAACAATTATTTCAAACCTATAAAACATTCTCAATATTTCCAAATCACGGTGAATACGAAATAATTTTGAACATATACAATCTGAACAAGGGCATGCATACCTTTGGACAGCCAATGTGTATAGAGAGCAGGTCCACCTTTGATTGGACCCATTCTCTTTGTTATTGGGTGCTGAGAGCCTCTGCCGCACTACCCACGCCAGAGGAGCTACATTATAAATGAAGGTTCAGGAAATGTCCCTAGGGTTATTATAAGGGTGAGATGGACAAATAAACGACAACGGATGGATGGAAGTCGTCAAGTTTTCGTAAACTATCAGTATAGTTTTATTATCAATACTATATGAAATATTATCAGCACTATATGAAATGATCTTATTGTTGTGGTGGTGGTGGTGGTGGTGTATTTGAGCAAAGCAGTATTGGAAGTATTTTATTAATGGTGGTCAAATGACAATTTGATATGAAAAATTGATTGCACTAGCTTGTATAAACTATAGAATTTCTCTATATTATATCAATTACATTATACTACCATAAGATGGTCTGTACTTTTTTGCAACTATCCCTGTTTTTACATGATTATTAAAATTCAAATTTTATTTCGAAATCATTTAATCATAGATCTCTTCTTTGTCTGTGACATTTTTTTGCTATCGACTAACAAAATTTCATATCTTACGGAAGTGCTATGCATATTCTTTGGAACTTATAGAGATTTTCTCACAATTACAGTGTCATGGTCCCTCACACAGGCACTTCTCTTCACATTCAGGCATTCATTTACAGTTGTGCTGAAGGAACAGCCACCATCTTGGATATGGGCATAATGCTCGCCTCATGTCTGAGCTTGGCCTGTCCCAGGAGCCATTTTGTCTGAGTTCACAGAGCCACAGGCAGCTAACTGCTCCTAACCCCCATGGCCTGTAGGCATATTGAAGAAAACAGGATTTAGTGCTCCAATATTGAATAGCTAGGTCTTTTAGTATGATAATGCGATAAGGCCAAAACAGGACTTCAAAGCTTTAGTACGGAGCCACGCCAGCATGGGGCCTGGAGGTGCCTGGGGGCTTCAATTAGATTATACCTGTCAGCTAGACACAGAAATACACATCCATTGTCTCTCCCAGCCACTCCGACTCCATTCTAGGATTATGGATTATGAGCACGCCTTTCGAGGTACAGACTCATAAAAAATATCTGCGTGATCCTGCGGACCTTGCACATCTGACAGTGTGACTCCCGAGTCGGTGATGGCTCGTGCACCTGAGATATAGAGATTGGGTCGCTGTTGGGGGCCAATCGGGCCATGTTTGATCTCCACACGACAGGCAAAACAAACTGCATTCACTGTTACCTCTCGTGTCCTGATTCGATCGTCCTGGAGAAAGTTAACCCCTTTCTTAGATATTGGGAATCAATTCTGCAGGGAGCTGAAGGGTGGAGATTATTAGCCCACCCTCTGACACCGAGGGGAGGAACCTAGCAGGTTTAAGAACTGTGAGCGCATGGCAGACTCTCTATTCTCACAGAAGAACAAGACGATGATGATCTAAGGAACAAGGGACAGATCTGCCAAGGGAGTAGAGGCACACTTGTTGGGGACTGTCCGGCAACTAAGATTCTTACCTGTGGACCGCAGAGCTCCCGGCGTCCACATGCAACCTACAGTCTGGTAAAACTGACCTCTAGCTTAATACCTCTAAGCCTTGTACCATTATTGTTATATTTTACTCTGACTGCAAATCCACTGTAATTCCGTTGTATAGCTTACTGTATATTTCTGTAATTATCTAGTGCACCCTTAAGGCAATTAAACCATAAAATTAATTTTGGGCTGATGCTTTTACTCTGATTAGAATCTTAGAATACCCAGTGGGTAACAGGACATCCTTCCCGGCGGCCATTTGCTATAGGTGCAGCTCCCTTACTGACCTGAGAGACAAAGGGGGCGCCGGAGAGCTGAGCATGTGTAGTTACGTCACATTGGTGACATGGGATGAAGTGGGTTTCCTTCACATAGGTGGCAGCAGTGGGATCAGTATAATAGTGTGCGTGGGACCCCTACTCCCAGACACTAAAGACTTCCAGCGGTAACTTTCACTGCTGGGGTCTTAAGATCAGCCCAGCACTAGACGGTCAGAGTGTAAATATAATAAGTTGTGTGCAAGGTCAGGGTTGCAGCTGTGTCAGTAACCAGAGGTTCCCAAGATGGCGGAAGGCACCAGGAGTAAGACAAAGGGGGAGGCCAATGCTATGGTCTATGAGGAGGTCGATACCGATGAAGGCGAGGGGGAGCTCAGCCAGGGCTCCCCAAGGAGCCAGACCCCGTGTTCAGTCCCGCAGTGGACTGCCCACCACCTCATCATCATCATTGCAACCAGCCGGGACACTTTAAGGCTGCGTGTCTGCAGTGCCATAAGGCCACATCCCTGTCCCAGAAACCGTCCACTGTTTTGTGTGTGGGAGGTGGTAGTGGGAGGTCCCTGGACAATTACCAACCCGTCACCATCGGCCGCTCAGCGGTCATGGGACTGCGGGACACAGGCGCTGAACGAACCCTGGTACGTCCTGAGGTGGTGTCCCCTCAAGACTTGGTACCTGGGAAAACCCTTTCCGTCTCCGGAATTGGAGGCATTGAACCGGCGCTGCCCGTCGCCAAGGTGTTTTTGGACTGGGGCACCGGGAGGGGAATGCGGGAGGTGGGAGTAATGCCAAATATTCCTGCCAATGTGTTGCTTGGGACCGATTTGGGGCGGCTAGTGTCTCAGTATGTGGCCACTGAACACCCAAGTTCGGCTCCCCAAGAATGTCATGACCCTACTGTGAATGCTAATGCTAATGTGGTGAATGTGCCTCCAACAGTGTAGGAAGGAGTGAAACCTGATGGTAAACCATGCACTGACACTACACACACAGGGCTCACAGTGAGGACAGGTGAGGAGACTGCGGGGGAGAGCTCAGAGATGGAGGGAGGGGCTGCTATGGGCAGTGTAGGGCCCCTAAGGGAATCCAGCCTGCTGAGTCTAGGGCCTCTGCAGAAAGAGGAACAGCCCATGGGGGGAGGGGGCGACCCGGGAGAGGAGCCACCAGGTAAGACCCCAGGGCAGGAGTTCCCCACATCTGGGATGTCAGGAGGCCAAGGAAGTCTGCCTGACCCGTCGACTTGGTCAGGGGCCGAGGGAAAGCAGGCGCTACCCGTTGTCTCAGTGGTCGTGGCCGCTGTTACCAGGAGTGGGAGCGCCGAAGCCCAAGGAGCCTCGTGGAGGACCAACGGTTTCCCCCTCTCTGACCTAGTGGCTGCCAAGTCAGACAGCGGCCAGGAGAGCAGGCGGCACAGCCTCCCCTGGAGTCTGACCGCAAGCGAGTGGTCTGGGACCAGGGACGGCTGTATCGGGTAGCGGTCCAGCAGGGTTCACCGGAGGCGTGGCCAAGGGACCAACAGTTAGTGGTACCCTATCCGTTCAGGGCGGAATTGTTGCAGATTGCACATGAGATTCCAATGGCCGGACACCTAGGGATCGCTAAAACCAGGGCCAGGCTAGCTCAGCATTTCTACTGGCCTGGAATGAGGACCGAGGTGACTGCCTACTGCCGTTCGTGTGACACCTGTCAGAGGGTGGGGAAGGCGGGGTGGCACCCCAAAGCCCCACTGGTAACTCTGCCCATCATCGAAGAGCCTTTCTCGAGGGTGGCTGAGGATCTCATTGGACCTCTGCCCACTCTCAGCTGCTCCGGGAAATGCTTCATACTAATGGTAGTGGACTATGCCACCTGGTATCTGGAGGCGGTAGCTTTGTTGTCCATTCGGGCCAACAAAGTGGCCACTGCCTTATTGGAGATTTTCTCCAGAGTGGGGTTTCCCCAGGAAATGCTCACCGACCGAGGGACCCAGTTCGTGTCGCAGCTGATGAAGTCTCTCTGTAAGCAGATACAGGTGCAACATCTGGTAGCCAGCCTGTATCACCCATAGACCAATGATCTGTGTGAGCGGTTCAATGGCACCTTAAAACAGATGCTGAAGATGTTGGTCGACTCCCACGGGAGAGACTGGAAGCGGTATCTCCCACACCTGCTGTTTGCCTACCGGGAGGTCCCACAGGCCTCAACGGGGTTCTCCCCCTTTGAGCTCCTGTATGGGCGACGTGTATGGGAGCCCCTTGCCCTGGTGAAGGAAGCATGGGAATGGGATTTGGCCGGACCTGGAGTGTCGGTCATTGAGTATGTCGTGCGCTTCCGGGACCGAATGATGGCCTTGATGGAGGTCCCACAGGCCTCAACGGGGTTCTCCCCCTTTGAGCTCCTGTATGGGCGACGTGTATGGAGGCCCCTTGCCCGGGTGAAGGAAGCATGGGAAGGGGATTTGGCCGGACCTGGAGTGTCGGTCATTGAGTATGTCGTGCGCTTCCGGGACCGAATGATGGCCTTGACACGGCTGGTGCATGACTATATGGCCCAAGCCCAGGCTGGCCAGAAGCGGTGGTACGACCAGAATTCTTGTGAGCGGACCTACCAGGTGGGTCAAAAGGTGTGGGTACTGGTCCCTGTACCTCAAAACAAGCTTCAGGCTGCCTGAGAGGGTCCATACCACGTGCACCAGCAGCTCAACGCCGTCACCTATCTGGTCACCCTGGACCACGCCCGTGGGAGGAAGGCCTTCCACGTGAACATGATGAAGGCCCATCATGAGCGGGAGGCTTTTGCCCACCCAGTGTACAACCTTCATGAGGAAGGAGAGGCAGAAACCCTCCTGGATCTGCTCACCCAAGCCAAGGTGGGTGGATCCATCGAGGATGTGGGGGTTGGCTACCAGCTCTCGGAGGACCAACATTCCCAGCTGGGGGTCACCCTACACCCCTTTCGGGAGCTGTTCAGCAGCCTGCCCGGAAGGACTGAGACAGCCGTCCATGACGTGGACACCGGCAATCACCCCGCAATCCGGCGTTCAGCATATCGGGTCTCTCTTGAGGTGCAGCAGCAAATGCGCCAAGAGATAGACGAGATGCTGAAGCTGGTGGTGATCCAAGCGTCAAACAGCACGTGGGCTTTGCCTGTAATCCTCGTCCATAAAAAGGACCGAATTACAGGGTTCTGCGTGGACTACCGGGGGCTCAACGTTGTGACGGTCACCGATGCGTACCCAATGCCGCGCATCAATGACCTGCTCGATCAGCTGGTCAGGGCCAGGTACCTGACCATCATGGATCTGAGCAGGGGGTATTGGCAGATTCCCCTGACCCCTGGGGCACGGGAACGCTCTGCCTTCATCACCCCATTCGGACTGTATGAGTCCACGGTGATGCCCTTCGGCATGAAGAATGCCCCTGCCACTTTTCAGCGGATGGTCAACACGCTGCTCAAGGGACTGGAAGGGTATCTTCAGTCCCACCTGGGAGGATCACCTAGAGCACTTGGCGCAGGTGCTCAGGCAGATCCAGCGAGCAGGCTTGACCATTAAGCCGGAAAAATGCCAGCTGGGTATGAGTGAGGTCCACTACCTGGGACACAGGGTATGTGGGGGAGCTCTGAAGCCAGAGCCCGGGAAGGTTGATGTCATCGCATCCTGGCCCACCCCCAGGACCAAGAAGCAGTTGATGTCCTTGGGGACTGCTGGGTACTATAGGAGGTTTGTTCCACACTATAGTGCGCTGACCAAGCCCCTGACGGACCTCACCAATAAAAAGCTGCCTGTCGCAGTCGACTAGACAGTCGCCTGCGAGACAGCTTTCCAGGCGCTCAAGACCGCGCTTTCTAGTTCTCCTGTACTATAGGCAGCCGACTTCATGCGGCCGTTCTTAGTGCAGACCGACACCAGCGACTTCGGCCTAGGTGCTGTGTCGGTGCTGTGCTCAGCCAGGTCGACACTACGGGCCATGAACACCCCGTTTTGTACCTGAGCCGGAAGCTCCTGCCGAGAGAAGTGGCCTATTCCACGATGGAGAAAGAATGTCTGGCAATTGTGTGGGCCCTGCAGCGTCTTCAGCCATACTTGTACAGACGGCAATTCACCGTGGAAACCGACCACAACCCCCTCAGCTGGTTACACACGGTCTCTGGGACGAATGGGAGGTTGCTACGCTGGAAACTCGCTCTCCAGCAGTATCACTACACCATTCGCCACAAAAGAGGCAGGGTCCATGATAACGCCAATGGGTTGTCCTGGCAAGGAGAAGGTGCAGAAGGGCGCATGAGCAAACACAGGAATGTGATACCCCCTAGTGCCCTCTAAAGCAGGGAGGTGTGATGAAGGAATAGCCACCATCTTGGATATGGGGCATAATGCTCGCCTCATGTCTGAGCTTGGCCTGTCCCAGGAGCCATTTTGTCTGAGTTCACAGAGCCGCAGGCAGCTAACTGCTCCTAACACCAATGGCCTGTAGGCATATTGAAGAAAACAGGATTTAGTGCTCCAATATTGAATAGCTAGGTCTTTTAGTATGATAATGAGATAAGGCCAAAACAGGACTTCAAAGCTTTATTACAGAGCCACGCCAGCATGGGGCCTGGAGGTGCCTGGGGGCTTCAATTAGATTATACCTGTCAGCTAGACACAGAAATACACATCCATTGTCTCTCCAGCCACTCCGACTCCATTCTAGGATTATGGATTATGAGAACGCCTTTTGAGGTACAGACTCATAAAAAATATCTGCGTGATCCTGCGGACCTCGCGCATCTGACAGTGCGACTCCCGAGTCGGTGATGGCTCGGGGACCTGAGATATAGAGATTGGGACACTGTGGAGGGCCAATCGGGCCATGTTTGATCTCCACGTGACAGGCAAAACAAAATGCATTCACTGGTACCTCTCGTGCCCTGATCCGATCTTCCTGGAGAAAGTTAACCCCTTTCTTAGATATTGGGAATAAAATCTGCAGGGAGCTGAAGGGTGGAGATTATTAGCCCACCCTCTGACACCAAGGGGAGGAACCTAGCAGGTTTAAGAACTGTGAGCCCATGGCAGACTCTCTCTATTCTCACAGAAGAACAAGATGATGATGATCTAAGAAGGCACAGGGGACAGATCTGCCAAGGGAGCAGCAGCACACTTGTTGGGGACTGTCCGGCAACTAAGATTCTTACCTGTGGACCGCAGAGCTCCCGGCGTCCACATGCAACCTACAGCCTGGTAAAATTGACCTCTAGCTTAATACCTCTAAGCCTTGTACCATTATTGTTATATTTTACTCTGACTGCAAATCCACTGTAATTCCGTTGTATAGCTTACTGTATATTACTGGAATTATCTAGTGCGCCCTTAAGTCAATTAAACAATAAAATCAATTTTGGGCTGATGCTTTTACTCTGATTACGAATCTTAGAATACCCAGTGGGTAACAGGACATCCTCCCCGGCGGCCATTTGCTATAGATGCAGTTCCCTTACTGACCTGAGAGACAATGGGGGCGCCAGAGAGCTGTGCCTGTGTAGTTACATCACATTGGTGACGTGAGAGGAACTGGGTTTCCTTCACAACAGTCTTCTCTTTTTTGTGGACACTTTTCACCCTTTTTGGGTGGCTAATCCTTGCCTATTTATGAATACACTTTTCACAGTCAAGAATAAACCAATGCTCCCCTCTGAAGTAATAATCCTCACTGTCTTCTAATGATGCTCATGCAGCTGAGCTGGCCTTCTTGATCTTGGACAAACTGCACCAAATGATAGTCGGGGTGGGGCTTCTTATCTCACTATGTGGCCATTAGTAAGCCCTAAGGCTTAAACCCTTAAAAGGAACCTGTGAGCAAGATTGTGCATAGTACACTACAGACAGTATCAGGTCGGCGCCATTATACTGATTACAATGATACCTTGGTTGATGAAATCCATCTTGTGGTTGTTGTGTAATCTTTATTTTCAGTTTTGAGTTAATGATATGCTCGTGCCCCAGGGAGGCCTGTGGGGGGGGTAATCATGTGGTGCTCTGATTAGGTATTCATAATGCAGACTGCTGACAGGTCACTGATCCCTCACTGACCTGCACCCTAGCTTACATAATGAATATTATATATGCTGTGGTATGGCGACTGGCCATGTGATTAATGGGAGGTATGTATCAAAGAGGTGGGTGGCCCTGTGATGGAAGCCTCGGCTTGTTTTGCTCAGCCGATCTACTGCTGAGGTTTACTATACATTGGGAAGGCTTCCAGGTGACTTGGAGTCATGGGTGGATCCAGTCACCTACATACCCCACCCCAGGGGGTGTGACTGAACACCCAAGATGGAGCCTGTGTTTGTGCAATGGGGCAGTGCTGGCTGGAGTGAGCCAGGGTGAGGAGGCCTGCGAACTACCTCCAGAGAGGACGCCTCTGAGGACAAGAGGTATCTGGGAACTGGTGCGGTGATCAAGGACTTTTAACGGACACCCACCCATATTACAAATAAATATAAGGAAGACAAGCTGACGGAGCGCCAGGCTGGCAGTCAACAGAGACATATATTGAGAGGAGTCCGATGCAGCTCCTGCCGGGTGCCTCAAGTGAGGAAAAAACAATGAAATGTAGGAAACTCCAGTCACAGGGAAGCACAAAGGACACAGATGAGAAAATTAAAAACATTTTCTTCGTTTATTTAAATCCACAACGCGTTTCGACTGAACAGCTCCATCTTCATCAGGTGGCAATATACAAAGAGTGGACAGGGGAAAGTATATAAAAGAACACCAACCAATGAGATACAAGGAGCAATTATGCAAATCACACGATCAGCTGGGATTCAGGACACAACACAATTTTAAAAAAGACAATGCAAAACATTATAAAACCAAAAATATAAGCATATAAAAATAATAAAAGCACTGGAACGACTATTATATGACTTTTTCGATAATAAGGTTTAACCCCTCAGGCACCAGCGTGCCAAGTTTAAAAATCCAATAACTCTCTCTTCTTATTAAACTGGTATAACGATCAGGCAGATCAAATGGTATCTGATCTATGATTATTGAAATTGAAACATTTTCTCGTTAGTGCATAACAAGGAGTTGAGCTCACTATCATAGATACTCTAAACTCTGCTGCCCGACTAATCCACCTGTCCCCCCGCTATTCCCCCGGCCTCTCCCCTCTGTCAATCCCTGCACTGGCTCCCCATTACCCAAAGACTCCAGTTCAAAACCCTAATTATGACATACAAAGCCATCCACAACCTGAGTCCTCCATACATCCGTGACCTCGTCTCCCGGTACTTACCCTTACGCAACCTCTGATCCTCACAAGATCTCCTTCTCTCCTGCCCTCTTATCTTCTCTTCACACAATCGCATACAAGATTTCTCCCGCGCATCCCCCTACTCTGAAACTCTCTACCAGAACATATCAGACTCTCGCCTACCATGTACACCTTCAAAAAGAACCTGAAGACCTACCTCTTCCAACAAGCCTACAATCTGCAGTAACCACCGATCCACCAAACCGCTGCACGACCAGCTCTACCCTACCCTACTGTATCCTCACCCATCCCTTGTAGATTGTGAGCCCTCGCGGGCAGGGTCCTCTCTCCTCCTGTACCAGTCGTAACTTGTATTGTTTAAGATTACTGTACTTGTATTTATTATGTATACCCCATCTCACATGTAAAGCGCCATGGAATAAATGGCGCTATAATAATAAATAATAATAGACCAGATACCATTTGATCTGCCTGATCGTTATACCAGTTTAATAAGAAGAGAAAGTTATTGGATAGTGTGATTTGCATAACTGCTCCTTGTATCTCATTGGTTGGTGTTCTTTTATATACCGTATTTTGCGGACCATAAGACGCACTTTTTTCCCCCCAAATTTTGGGGGAAAATGGGAGTGTGTCTTATGGTCGCAACATACCTAAAAATCCGGTGATGGCGGCGGTCACAATTCAGCCTCCCTGTGGTGCGGTGGTGGTATCGGGGCAGCAGCGGGGCTATGTGCAGCGTGGAGGGCTCCGCAGGCGTTTAGTCCCATCCGGAAAGCCCCCCGCAGCTGCGACGCGGTGGCCTCCGGTGGCGGTCTCGATCAGCCTCCGTGGTGCGTTATAGTGAGGATCTACAATGATTACTCTGCTGACAATAAATGGGACAACCAGTCAGACAGGACCACTATGCCACCCCAGTAGCCGCACCATCAACGGCTACTCCACAGAAGAATGCTGAAAACGGATCATTCTGTTTAGATATTCTGCGCAGAGACATTAACTACCTATAATTAAACAAATTGTGCATTTTTTTATCATATTGCACAAAAATAAAGGTTAACTATGTCTTCATTATACAAAGTATATATATTTAGATATTCTTGCCCAACTGAGGAAGCTTCAAAACATTTTGTATATTATCCTTATAATAGAAGAGAGCTAACAACTTTACCATTGCAAAATAAAAACAAAAGGAATAGAAGAGTTATCCAGATGGAAAGGGATAGGTAAGAGAAGGACAGAAGGAGCAGAGAATGGGAGGAGCTGGTGTACCGCTGCATTAGCTGGTTATCCAAGTGAGAGGTTTACGTTAGCATTTATCCTGTCCTCTACACTAAGCACTTATGTTGGGATTTCCATCTAATTCCCACAAAAATTAGATTCTCCAATGAAACATTCACCATAAGGCCACATTCACACGTTCAGTATTTGGTCAGTATTTAACGTCAGTATTTGTAAGCCAAAATCAGGAGTGAAATATTCAGAGGAAAAGTTTAATAGAAATACGTGCACCAATTTGGCATTTCTCACCCACTCCTGATTTTCGCTTACAAATACTTATGTAAAATACTGATCAAATACTGAAAATGTGAATGTGGCCTAATGTACTCTGTCTAGCCTCTGATCTAGCACTGTGCCCTCTTTTTTGGCATGCACACAACTGTTGTCAACCACACTTTTGTGCGTTAAAAAGAAGGAAACCATAGAGACAGAGGCTAAAGAGATTCCAAAGTGACTCCATCTACATCATTATAGTGAATAGTTCTGTTTGGAGTTTCATCTAAACTGTGATTTTGAGGATTTACATAAAAATTCAGCGGTAAGTACTCAGTGTAGAGCACAGGATGAGGCTGGGGTCACATGAGCGTATAAAAAAATCAGTCTCATTCTCATCCAGGAGACTGGAACGAGTGGAATCTATAAGGTATAACTTATTTATATATTATCCATATGCCATGCCATTTAAAACATGCGTTTTCAATCAAAAACACTAAATTAATGTTCTAATTGCTTATAAAAGTATAAAAACTCACTTCCCAAACTGTCACATTGGAGCACATACAAAATTTTGGTAGGATATCCCTTACAGTATTTTTCTTAGTTCTGGTTTCCTTGCCACGTTCTCTAATTATGTAATTCCATTTGATGTTGAAAAAAACTGAACATGCTCTATTGCACTGAGTGCTGTCTAAACTGTTTGGTAAATGTTACAGAGTGATAGTGGATCCGAGAAGGCAAAAAGGAATGTAGGTTTATCCACTAACCTCCCAATGGATCAGAAGGGGGCACTTCCTGCTCCTGTATGGTGAGCTATGCTGCCATCATGACAAGTTCTTTGCTTTTTGTCGCATGACAAACACATTTGACAGTCTGTTGGAAGCAAGTACGGACTGGGGTTGAAATTCAGTCCTGGCCTGTGAAATAACACAAGCCCATGCTGTCCCCATCCCCAAGCATCAGACGGGATATATTACTAATATTACCCTGGATGGAGAAAAGGAAGATTTACTACAAGACCAATATTTCTAATGATTCCCGTGGCCTGCTGGAGTAAGTGACTGAGTCAGCAACTTTGTGCTCTGTCAAAACTCTTAACGGTATGGATGTCTTGAGAGTATGGATTTTGTTAACAATGTAGCAGACAAGGCAGCCCACAACCAGACAGGCCCTTCTGGCAATTGCCAGAATTGCCAGATGGCCATTCCGGCCCTGCACATATGCCACTTCCAGCAGTCAAAAAAAGGGGCCAATATTATGTATTCCAGCCTTCCTTTCCTTTCTGAAGCATATAGCATGTCAGCTCTTACAGTCAAGGGGCATGCTATAGCATAAGCCCTGCTCCCGACAGAGCTGTCAGGAGTACCTCCCCTTCTCTCAACCACATAGTTGTCATTATGGACCTAAACATGCCCTCTCTTGGGATCCATCAAATGTGAGGATGTGGAGGTCATATGGTGACCAAGCAATCACATTAACTCTTTAAGACTAGGTTATCAGCAGGACAATGTAAACCGCACATTGTACAAACCACAAGGAAATGATACAAACAAAAATGCATATAAAAGAGATCATAATGAATATTAAACATCAGGTCAAGCTAAAGATCTCTACCCACATACTGGGGAAAGGGTAAAAATATACCAAATAGTTGATGGAACTTAGGAACTTGTGTGATAATAACTGATACAGTAAAGGTACTGCCACACTACACGATCCCGCTAACGATCTCGTTAGCGTCGCATACTAATGAGATCGCTAGCGGGATCGTTTACAATATCGCTAGTGTCGGCCACATTAGCGATGTCGTTAAGGACGCTATCGCGGTTAGCGATCTCCTTAACGACTTTAGAGGTACAAAAGTACCGCTAAATCGCTAAAAAAGGTGCCACACTCAGCGATATATACTTACCCAGCGGGACGCCGACGATCAGAATAGGATCCGGAACGATCAGGACGACGGACTAGATCACAGCAGGGGCCACGTCGTTGCTGCATGCCGCACACAACAACATCGCTAACGGGATCGCTAAATAGTGACGTTTTTTAGCGATCCCATTAGCGATGTTGTTTAGTGTGGCATACCCTTAAGGAGAAGTAAATAATTGATAGGTTAGGGTTTTGTATAGTGATGACTCACACAGGAGGATTATTTAAAGGGACAGTAAATAGAAGTCACTAATGTGCCCTAACTGTAAAGAAACTATCTAAATGCAGGGATTAGCACCCTGATATCCTACGCCATGGCACCCACAGTCCTCATTGTTTCACACTCTCTGAATTACAATATTAGCCACAACCTATCAAAGAAAACAGCTAAACGTAAGTTGTTCATTTAGACCTGGCGTATTTGTGTTAAGACGAAAGGTCTACTTGATCTCTCATTGGAGAATACGCTTTCCCAGTCCCCTTCTCTAAATGGCATATCACCCTTATCTATTGCCATGAAATTGTCAGAAAAGATCAAACCTCCATGTTTAGTATTGACATATTTAGCAGTCGTGTGTCTCTTTTATTAGTAACGCCCTGAGATGTTCACTAGAGATGAGCGACTTTGCCTCCTGGTGGGTCGAGTCGGGTTTCGGACCACCCGACTTTACCAAAAGTCGAGTAGAACGAAATCAGCCGACTATCGGAAAAAGTCGGAGTTCCGACTGAAACCAGACCCGACCCCAATGCAAGTCAATGGGGAATAAAAGTCGGCAGGGAGTGGAGGACAGTAAACACACCTACAGTGACCATTTCAATGCCAACGACATAAATTCTTATTACTTAAGCTTGTCAACCTTAATTTATTTATAATAATAGTAACGCATTGAAAAATGGGGTTTTTTTGGCTAAAGTTGTAGGGGGGGCAGGGCTGGCTCCAGGTTTTCGTGGGCCCCGGGTGAAAGAGTCTCAGTGGGCTCCTTTAACACATACCCCAATTCATGATGCTCCGATACGGCAGAGAAATATAGGTATAGTACAATGCCAAATACTTCACTTCTTACATTCCATGAGTGATATCTATTGTAAATTGTACAATAGCTCAAAAACTGGACAGTATAGTCCTCCATACAGTATTATGGGCACCACATAGTGCGCCATACAGAATAATGAGCCCCATATATTGCTCTATACAGAATAATGAGTCCCATATATTGCTTCATACAGAATAATGAGTCCCATATATGATGCTCCATACAGAATAATGGGCCCAATATAATGCTTCATACAGTATAATGAGCCACATATATTGCTCCATACAGAATAATGAGCCCCATATATTGCTCCATACATAATTGGTCCCATATAATGTTCCATACAGTATATGATGAGCTCCACATAATGCTCCAGTATATGATGGTCCCCATATAATGTGGCATACAGTATAGGACAGTCCCCATAGAGTATAATGAGCCCCACATATTGCTCCACACAGCATAATGAGTCGCATATAAAGCTCCATACAGTATATGATGGGCCCCATATATTGCTCCATACAGAATGGGCTCCATATAATGCTCCATACAGAATAGGCCCCATATGTGCTCCATATGATGCTCCATCTATAAAGGGCCCTATATGATGCCCCATAAAAAATGAACCCCATATGATGCTCTAGTATATGATGGGCCCCATATATGATGCTCCAGTGTATGATGAGCCCCATATAATGCTCCATATATAATGGTTCCCAAATATAATGCTCCATATATAATGAGCTCCATGTGATGCTTCATATGTAATGTGCCCCATATGATGCGGCATATATAGTGGGCCCCATATGATGCTCCAGTATATGATGGGCCCCATGGATGATGCTCCAGTGTATGATGGACCCATATAATGCTCCATAGATAATGGGCCCCATATGATGCTCCAGTGTATAATGGGCCCCATATATGATGTTCCAGTGTATAATAGGCCCCATATATGATGCTCCAGTGTATAATGGGCCCATATATAATGCTTCAGTGTATGATGGGCCCCATTTATAATGCTCCAGTGTATGATGGGCACCATATATAATGCTCCAGTGTATAATGAGCCCTATCTATGGTGCTCAAGTGTATCATTGGCCCCATATATAATTCTCCAGTGTATAATGCTCCCCATATATTAGTCCAAACATTAAAAAAATTAAATACCTCTCCTCGCTGGGCACTGCTCTACTCTGGACTCCTCAGCATCGCCATCTTCCTGCTCTCTGCACTGTGACTGTTCAGGCAGAGGGCACACAGACGTGACGTCATCGCGCTCTCTGACCTGAATGTCACTGTCAGGAAACGCGGAAGACGTCACAGCGGTGGAGCAGGAAAAGGTAAGTATTGCAAGTGCTGGGGCCCTGAGCAAGCAGGGGGGGCCCACTTGTGGGCGACGGCACTGGCACAGGGCCCCTCATAGTACGCCGGTGTCTCCGAGTGACCCCCCACCTGCTCAGGGCCCAGGCACTTGCCCGGGTGCGCCAGGTGCTGACACCGGCCCTGGGGGGGGTACAGCCCAGTTAGGGAGGTGGAAAAACTGGCATATGTTGAGGTGTAGGCTGGAAGTTCAACAGCTGCAAATGGAGGAATTTGAGAAGCCGGAGGTAGAGGAGGACAAACCGAGCCATTTTGCTGGCAACCTATGTGTCATCAGGGAAGGTGGTACAAAATCCTTTAAAACCCAGGCATGGTTCATTTTAATGAAGGTGAGATCACCTACATTTTGGGTCGACAGCCGGGTCCTTCTTTCTGTCAGGATTGATCCAGAAGCACTGAAGACTCTTTCTGATAGCACACTTCCACAGGGCAAGCGAGCTCCTGTAAGGCATATTGTGCCAATTCAGGCCAGGTGTCCAGTTTACAGGCCCAGTAGTCAAAGGGGAATGAAACTGTGAGGGAGAACATTGATAGGGGAGGAGAGGTAATTTTGAACCATAGTTAACAACTGCTGTCTCCTGTCTGTTGCAATCAATTCAGTATTACCAGTCGTGTGAGCGTTACTCGAGAAATCAGACCACAACATGGTCATGAAACCCCTGTCTCCAACGTCACTTCGGCTATGTGCACCACGAACCCCTCTTCCATTTGGCCCAGTACGTCTCGTGGTACCCTGTACCTGACCTTGGCAAGCCAACATTTTCTCTTGCCCCCTGAGAAGCATCCTCCTCCCCAAAATAATCATCCCCCTCCTCCTCCTCCTCCGCTGCAGACGCCTGATCCTTAATGTGCGTCAAAGTTTGCATGAGCAGACTCATAAGAGGGATGCTCATGCTTATGATGGTGTCGTCTGCGCTTTCCAGCCATGTGCATTCCTCAAAACACTGAAGGACTTTACAGAGGTCTTTCAGCTTTGACCACTGCACACCCGACAACTCGTTGTCTGCCCTCAAACTGCCTGCCCGTGTATCCTCCCACAAATGCATTACAGCCTGCCTCTGTTCGCACAGCCTCTCAACCATGTGCATGGTGGAGTTCCACCTTGTTGCAATGTCTATGATTAGACGGTGCTTGGGGAGGTGGAGCGATCGCTGCAGCCTCTGCATACGACTGGAGTCTACAGGCGAGCGAGGATGTGCGAGCACAGTCTTCGCACCTTATGGAGCAGGGCTGGTAACTCCGAATAATTATTTATGAAGCACTGCACCACCAGGTTCAAGGTGTGAGCCAGGCAAGGTATATGTCTGAGTTTTGCCAGGGCTATGGCCGCCACAAAATTACTACCGTTATCACTGACTACATTGCCTGGCTCAAGATGTAGACTGCCCAGCCATGACTCAGTTTCTCGCTGCAAGTAGTCGGCCAGTACCTCCGCAGTGTGTCTGTTGTCGCACAAAGACAACATCTTTAAAACAGCCTGCTGACGCTTACCACTAGCTGTTCGATAGTGGGACACCTCATTTGCAACACTGGCAGCTGCGGATGGAGTGCTCGTGCGACTGCGCTCTATCGATGAGCTTTCGCTTCTGGAGGAGGAGGAGGGTCGAATGCCTACAGCCAACTGTTGCCTATACCGTTGACTAGGCAGCACTGTCTCACCGCCGCTGTCCCCTGTGGATCCTGCATCCACCACATTAACCCAGTGCACAGTGATGGACAGGTAACTGCCCTGGCCATGCCTACTGGCCCATGCATCTGTTGTGAGATGCACCTTTCCACTCACTGATTGTTTGAGTGCATGGACAATGCGGTCTTTCACATGCAGGTGGAGGGCAGGCTTTTCTAGAAATGAAGTGCCGACTGGGAAGGTCATAGCGTGGGACATCGTAGGTCATGAGCTCTCGGAACGCTGCGCTTTCAACCAAATGGAAGGGCATCATCTCTAATGAGATCAGTTTGACAATGTAGGCGTTCAAAGCCAGTGTACGCGGATTAGAGGATGAGTACTTTCTTGTCCTGCTAAGTGTCTGCTAGGGTGAGCTGGACTTGAGACCTGCATATGGTGGAACTAGCGGTGGACATGGCGGACTGAGAGGGGTTGGTGATGGTGATGGTGGTGGTGGTGATAGCCTAGATGCAGTCTTTCATTGGAAAAACATTGTGATTCCCTGACTGATTTGGCCTTGCGACGACACCTCAACATTTCTTGCTGGTGTTGTGCTAACCAGTGGGCTTACAGTGGGGGAAGCGATGTAGCGTTGCTGGCTATCTTCAGTCGGAGCAGGTGGACGTGTGCTACCTGAGGTTTTATAGTCCGTCCACGCTTGCAAGTGCATGGTGTTTAAATGTCTAAGCATGCAACTGGTATTCAAATTTCTGCGATTTTTCACTCGGCTAAAGGTCCTTCCGCACTTCTTACAGATAACCTTTGCCTCATCAATAGGATTTTTGTCAAACAAGTGCCACACTGCACTCTTCCTAGTATGGGATAAATTTTTTAGGTCATGCACGCTGTGCTAATTTGACCATCTGGCCAAGCTGTCCTTCAACTATTTTTTGTTTTTTTAACACATTTTTGGACTGCTACAGGCCTGCCAGATAACCGCAGCTGCGATGTCGATGCCTGCTGTGGATCCTCCTCCTCTTCTGAGCTATTGCCAGTGGCACCCTCTTCCCCCAATGGATGCCAATCCGGGTCAACAACTGGGTCATCCATCACCTCCTCTTCAATTTCATCTGCACCTTCCTCTGTGTCACCATGTAAGGTGGTATAGTATGCGGGAAGGGGCACCTGAGTTTCATCAGGGTCAGAATCTGGCTCAGTAGACTGTGAGGGCAATGCAGTGCTCTGGGTGAATGTACCAGCAGAATCATATAGCACTGGCTGTGCATCAGTGCACTCTATGTCATATTCATCTTGGACTGGGGGAATTCAGGATTTCACTTGATAACCCAGGCATGGTATGTGAAAAGAGCTCCATGGAGTAATCAGAAGTGTGGCCTGCCGCATCCTTCACTTTTGGTGGGGGTGAAAGACACAAGGAAAGGTGTTGTTCCTGATCAGGAGCCTGCACTGACGACTCAGTGCCTGAATTTTTTGAAACTTCAGAAGAGGAGGCGATAGAGCTGGAGGCTGTTTCGGCAATGTAAGCCAAAACCTGTTCTTGATGCTCCGGCTTTAAAATCGGTTTACATTCTCCCAGAAAAAGGAGCCTTCCAGGCCTTCTGGAGCCAGATAATAATGCAGGCTCAACACCTGCCTTAGGTGCTATTATGCTTTTGCCACTACCAGCAGATGCACCACCACCACCATCAGTACCAGCTGCCCCCACGCCCACGTCCGCGGCCTCTTCCACCATGCTTCCTCATGTTTGGGAAAATGTACCAAAAATA
The DNA here is from genome assembly GCA_033576555.1 of Oophaga sylvatica. Lineage (NCBI taxonomy): Eukaryota > Metazoa > Chordata > Amphibia > Anura > Dendrobatidae > Oophaga > Oophaga sylvatica. The sequence continues at coordinate 141,044,046 of JARQOD010000003.1, forward strand.
CCAGACAATATATGGTACTGTATGAAGAGTGTACAGCTGTATACAGTGTGGGGAAAAATTAAAATCTCCGTATATATTTCCGGAGTCACATACAGACGCTCACTCAGTATGGATTTCACTGTAATACAAACAGCAGCTATACGGTACTGTATCAGAAGCAGACAGCTGGATACGGTGTAGGGAAAAATTTAAATCTCAGTATATATTTCCGGAGTCACAAACAGATGCTCTCTCAGTATGGATTTCACCATAATACAAGCAGCAGATATACGGTACTGTATTAGAAACGGACAGCTGTAAACGGTGTAGGGTAAAATTTAAAGCTCCATATTTATTTCCGGAGTCACACATAGACGCTCTCTCAGTATGGATTTCACCGTAATACAAACAGCAGATATACGGTACTGTATCAGAAGCGGACAGCTGTAAACGGTGTAGGGGAAAATTTAAATCTCCGTATTTATTTCTGGAGTCACACACAGACGCTCTCAGTATGGATTTGACCATAATACAAAGAGCAGATAAACGGTAATGTATCAGAAGCGGACAGCTGGATACAGTGTAGGGAAAAATTTAAATCTCCGTATATATTTCCAGAGTCACACAGATGCTCTCTCAGTATGGATTTGACCGTAATACAAAGAGCAGATATATGGTACTGTATCAGAAGCAGACAGCTGGATATGGTGTAGGGGAAAATTTAAATCTTCGTATTTATTTCCGGAGTCACACACAGATAGTCAGCATGTATTTGTTCGTGATACAGCCGGTACATGGTAGTGTGTGAGGAGTGTACAGCTCTATACGGTGTGGGAAAAAATGAACGGTCAGTAACTGTGCAGAAAAAAGAATAAAAGTATTAGTGCTGTGTAAAAAGCAGTCTGCACAGCAGTGTACACACAGCAATACAGCTATCAGGCAGCCTAATAATCAGCGCTGCTGCACACAAGAAAATCCTCCCCTGTCACTGCACACTAACTGTACAGCACAATTGCTATAAGCACAAGCACATAAGAACTTCTCTTTCCAGCTCTAAATCTCTCCCTACTGATAAACAGCAACCTCTCTCTACTGTTAAGATCGGCAGAAGTAAAATGGAGGTCGGCGGTCAGGGCTTTTATAGACACTATGACGCCCCCAAAGCAAGCCAATCACTGCAATGCCCTTCTCTAAGATGGTGGTGGACGCTGCACATGTCATCTCGTTGCCCACAGTGTACGTCCTTGCTCATTGGCTCAGAAAAAGGCACCTGCAAGCATTCTGGGAAATCCGACTTTGGCGCTCGTTTTGCCGACCGCATGGCCAACTTCACGCTATGGTCGGGTTTCGTTCAGCGAAACCCGACTTTGGCGAAAGTCGGCGACTTATGAATCTGACCGACCTGTTTTGCTCAACTCTAATGTTCACTGATTCTCCGTCTGAATTCGAATATTGTTTTCCTACATATTCAAGGCCACTGCAGAACATTGCCTTATATTTTGCATTATTATTATTTTTTTACTATGTTTTTGCTTATGTAGTGTTATCATATTCCGCAGTACTTTATATACATTATCGTCACTGTTCCCAAATGTGGCTCACCATCTAGATTCCCTATCAGTATGTCTATGGAATGTGGGAGGAAACAGGAGAACCCGAAGGAAACCCACGTAAACACGGGGAGAACATACAAACTCCTTGCAGATGTTGTTCTTGGTGGGATATGAACCCAGGACTCAAGCGCTGCAATGTTACCCATATTACTCTTTTAGTGTGGCAACTGGTTAATGTCCTAATGTTTAAGTTTTCTTTTGGTACTCTACTTGTAAAGGTGCTACCCATTGTAATAAAGGGGCATGCTTCACATCTGCTGCATATATAACACCCCTTTGTATTTGAGGATAGCCAGGTGTTTGATTTGGGGAGCTTATAGTTACTATGTACCAGCATGTCTTTTAGGGATCACCCCTTTTTGTACATTATCTGTGGATATAGAGTGATGGGGGGATATCCTGACTCAAGGAAAATAGCCTTCAGGTCCCCTGCATATTGTTTGAAGAAATCATATCATGAACAGTTTCTCCGAATTTTACAATACTGACACTTGAGGTTGCCTGTTGTGAATGTGTTGGAGACGACTTCAGAGCTGAGGCTCCCTCCGGTGGTTGCTGAGGGTATTGAACCAATTAAGGAATGGGTGTCAGGTGGGACTGACTGGCCTGATATAAGTGAGCTGAACTCCCATGATGATCCTCGCTGGTAATCAATTGTTGCTTTCAGGTCTTTGCTTTCCTGCTATCATTCAGATAAGTGACTTTCTGTTTTTTTTCTGTGGTTGGATTTTCCTTGCTTTTTGCAGTCTTGCGTTGGACTTCAGCTGGGTCCCCTTTGGGGGCTTGTGCTGCCCTCTGTTCTCATTTTGTATTTGCACTTGTTCTCTGTTCCATTGATATTTTTTATTGCTGGGTAGCTGTATGTCACACCAGAGATCTGATATAGGTGGTCGAGATCGTGTGGTCTCAGGTTTTTTGTAATCAGAAGTGCTGGTATTTTTATTAGGGTTTTTCTGGGTTGCAGACAGAATTTCTCTCCTGTACTTTACTTTCTTGACAGATTTTGGGCCCCAACATTTGCTCATTCTATTTTCTGTCTGTGTTCGTGTTTTCCTCTTGTCTAACCGCCATTACATGTTTGGGGGCTTCCTGTTTTTTTGGGGGCTTTACTCCGGGGCAGTTAGCTTTCCTCTTTCTATCTTCAGGTTTAGCTAACTCTCCGGCTGTGCCCAGGCGTCTAGGATCACCGTAGGTACGCTCCACGGCTACTTCTAGTTGTGCGGTTAGTTTAGGGATCTGCAACCCATTAGGTTCCAGCCTCTCTGGTGTCTTTCTGCTTTGGCGGTATTTTGCTCCTGTTCTCCTCAGCTACCAATTCATAACATATTACCGGCCAAACTGAAAATTCTATGGTACTCAACAGAAGGGAAGGATAGTGAGCATAAAGGAAATGAAAAGGAAAAAAAAAGGAAGTTGTCAGAAATTTTTTTTTTCTTTTTTCAGCTTGTTACATTTTTTCCCTCTTTCTCCCTGGGTGCTGAGGAGGAATTTTTCTTTGTCCTCAATGGAGATTGTGCAGTTGTCAGGTCGTATTGAGCGGCTCGCCGCTGAGGTTCAGAATATTGCTGCCTATGTCACTAGTTTGCCGGTTGTGGAACTTAGGATCCCCATGCCAGATTTATTTTTGGGGGATCGGTCTAAATTTCTGAATTTTAAAAATAACTGTAAGTTGTTTTTTCCCTGAATCCTAAGTCCTCAGGAAGTGCTGCGCAGCAGGTTCAAATTGTTATCTCCCTGTTGCGCGGCGACCCTCAGGATTGGGCTTTTTCCCTGACACCTGGGGATCCTGTTTTGAATGATGTTAATGTGTTTTTTCAGGCTCTGGGGTTATTGTACGATGAACCTAATGTCACTGATCAAGCAGAAAAAACCTTGTTGGCATTGAATCAGGGTCATGAAGCTGCTGAGCTGTACTGTCAGAAATTTCCAAAATGGGCAGTCCTTACTAAATGGAATGATGATGCTCTGGCAGCTCTTTTTCGGAAGGGTCTGGCAGAGACTGTAAAGGATGTTATGGTGGGATTCCCTGTTCCCTTTGGTCTCAATGACTCTATGTCATTAGCTATTCAAATTGACAGACGTTTGCGTGAGCGCAGAGGTATGCGTGAGATTGTGTTGCCTTGTGAGTCAGCTCCTGAGCCCATACAGTGTGATGGAGTGACTTCTGGGGCACAGCGTCAGAGTTTCGAAAGCGTAATAGGTTGTGTTTATACTGTGGTGACGCTTCTCACTATTTCCATCTGCCCCAAGCGGGGAAGACGTTTTGCGCGCTCAGGTGTTTTCGGTAGTGTTCAGACTAAATTTCTGTTGACTGTTACCCTAATTTGCTCCCTGTCCACATTTTCGGCACAGGCTTTTGTTGATTCAGGAGCAGCTATTAACCTGATGGATTTTGACTTTGCCAACCGTTGTGGGTTTCCCATGATACCCCTTCGGAAGTCTATTCCTTTGCTGGGCATTGATTCTACCCCTTTGGCGGAGAATAAACCCCAGTTTTCTACCCAGGTGATAATACGGGTTGACCCGGACCATCAGGAGAGTTGCAAATTTTTGGTGTTGCATAATTTGCATGACATTATTGTACTGGGTTTCCCTTGGTTACAGACTCATAATCCTGTTTTGGATTGGAAATCTGTGTCTGTGACCAGTTGGGGTTGCCAATGTGTTAATACTGACACTCCTGTTTTTTCTGCCTCCCCCCAGTCTCAAGATGTCCCTGACTATTTGACCGAATTTTCTGATGTGTTTAGTGAGAGTAAGTCTGCATCCTTGCCTCCTCACAGGAGTTATGATTGCGCTATTGAGATGGTAAATTTCCTAAGGGTCGGCTTTTTAATTTATATGTACTGAACATGATGCTATGCGTTCTTATATCAAGGAGTCTTTGGAGAAGGGTCATATCAGACCTTCCTCTTCACCCTTGGGCACCGGCTTTTTCTTTGTGGCCAAAAAGGATGGTTCATTGAGACCGTGTATTGACTATCGTCTCCTGAATAAAATCACTGTTAAATATCAATATCCGTTACCCTTGATTTCTGACCTATTTTCCAGAGTTAAAAGTGCTAGTTGGTTTACCAAGCTTGACCTCGGGGGGCATATAATCTTATTCGCATCAAGCACGGTGATGAATGGAAGACGGCATTTAATACCCCAGAGGGGCATTTTGAGTACCTAGTGATGCCTTTAGGGCTCACTAATGCCCCTTCCATCTTCCAGTCCTTTATGAATGATATTTTCAGGGATTTCGTGGATAAATTTCTGATCATTTATTTGGACGATATCTTGATTTTTTCCAAAAACTGGGACTCTCATGTGGAACATGTTCGGACGGTGTTCCGGATTTTGAGAGAAAATGCATTGTATGTGAAGGGATCAAAATGTCTTTTGGCGTACAGAAGGTTTCATTTCTGGGATTCATTTTGTCTCTGGCTGTTATTGACATGGACCCGGTCAAAGTTCAGGCCATTTGTGATTGGGTTCAGCCTACTTCATTGAAGGCTCTTCAGAGATTTTTGGGTTTTGCTAATTTTTATCGTAAATTTATTGGTAATTTCTCCGGTATTGTGAAACCACTGACTGATTTGACTAAAAAGGGTTCTGATGTGGTGAATTGGCTTCCTGAGGCAGTTTCTGCATTTCAGGAACTTAAGCAGAGATTCACTTCTGCTCCTGATCTGCGGCAGCCTGATGTTTCTCTACCATTTCAGGTGGAGGTTGATGCTTCTGAGATTGGGGCAGGTGCCGTTTTGTCCCAAAGGGATCCGGAGACCTCTAAGATAACCCTTGTGCCTTCTTCTCTCGAAAATTTTCCCCAGCTGAACGTAATTATGATGTGGGAAATCGAGAGTTATTGGCTATGAAGTGGGCCTTTGAAGAGTGGAGAAATTGGCTGGAAGGAGCCAAACATCAGGTGGTGGTCCTCACGGACCATAAGAACCTGGTTTATCTCAAATCAGCCAAGCGACGTAATCCTAGACAGGCCAGGTGGGCCTTGTCTTTCACACGTTTTAATTTTGTGGTTTCTTTTCTCCGGGCACTATGAATGTTAAGGCGGATGCCCTCTCAAGGAGTTTCATTGCGGATTCTCCTGAGGTAACTGAGCCTGCTGTTATTCTAAAAGAGGGTGTAGTTCTTTCCGCTATCTAGCCCAATGTGAGACTGGCTCTGGAGGGATGTCAGGAGGATAAACCTGAACGCTGCCCTGTTGGGAAATTGTTTGTCCCAGACCAGTGGAGGAAGAATGTTATGTCTGAGATTCATTGCTCCGCATTGGCTGGTCATCCCGGTATTTTTGGTACCAGAGATTTGGTGAGTCGGTCCTTTTGGTGGCCTTCTTTGTCTCGTGACATCAGGGACTTTGTGCAGTCCTGTGGGACTTGCTCTCGTTCCAAACCTTGCTCTCGCTCTAGTGGTTTGTTAATGCCATTACCTGTGCCCAAGAGGCCATGGACCCATATCTCTATTGATTTCATTTCAGACCTCCCTGTCTCTCAGAGAATGACCATAATCTGGGTGATCTGTGATAGATTTTCCAAGAAGATACATCTTGTGCCACTACCTAAGTTGCCTTCCTCCTCCGAATTGGTGCCTTTATTCTTTCAGCAGGTAATTCGGTTGCACGGCATTCCAGAGAACATTGTGCCTGACAGAGGAGTCCAATTTGTTTCCAGATTTTGGAGGACATTTTGTTCGAAACTTGGAGTTCAGTTATTTTTCTCCTCTGCATTTCACCCTCAGACCAATGGACAAACTGAGAGAACAAACCAGACCTTGGAGACTTATTTGAGATGTTTTGTGTCTGCTGATCAGGATGACTGGTTCTCTTTTTTGCCTTTGGCTGAGTTTTCTCTTAATAATAGGGCTAGCTCTGCCACCTTGATGTCTCCTTTTTTCTGCAATTCTGGGTTTCATCCTCGATTTTCTTCAGGACAGGTGGAGGCTTCTGTCTGTCCGGGTGTTGACTCTATTGTGGAGCGAATGCAGCAGATTTGGGACCAAGTTGTGGAGAGGTTGTCTCTCTCTCAGGAGAAGGCCCAGCGGATTGCCAACCGGCATAGGACTGATGGTCCTCATTTTAAAGTGGGGGACTTAGTTTGGTTGTCCCAAGAAATATCCCTATGAAGGTTGCGTCTCCAAAATTTAAGCCAAGGTTCATTGGACCTTACAAGATCATGGAAAATCTTAATCCAGTTTCCTTCCGTTTGCTTCTTCCAGGGACATTTAAGATCCATAATGTATTCCACAAATCCTTATTGAAGAGGTTTGTCGAGCCGGTGGTTCCTATGGCTGCGCCTCCCGACCCTCTTTTGTTGAGGGCAATTTGGAGTATGTGGTTGAGAAAATATTGGATTCTCATTTTGCTAGGCAGAAACTCCAGTATTTGGTTAAGTGGAGAGGTTATGGTCAGGAGAACAATTCTTGGGTGTTTGCGTCGGACATCCATGCTAGGAGACTTATCCGTGCCTATCACCGAGCTCATCCTGATCGGCCTGGTTGCGCATGTGAGGGTTCGGTGACCCCTCCTCAAGGGGGGTACTGTTGTGAATGTGTTGGAGATGACTTCGGAGCTGAGGCTCCCTCCGGTGGTTGCTGAGGGTATTGAACCATTAAGGAATGGGTGTCAGGTGGGGCTGAGTGGCCTGATATAATTGAGCTAAACTCCCATGATCCTCGCCGGTAATCAATTTTTGCTTCCAGGTCTTTGTTGGAATTTCAGCTTGCTTTCCTGCTATCATTCAGATAAGTGACTTTCTGTTTATTTTTCTGTGGTTGGATTTTCCTTGCTTTTTGCAGTCTTGCCTTGGATTTCAGCTGGGTCCCCTTTGGGGTCTTGCGCTGCCCTCTGTTCTCTTTTTGTATTTGCACTTGTTCTCTGTTCCATTGATATTTTTTATTGCTGGGTAGCTGTGTGTCACACCAGAGATCTGATATAGGTGGTCGAGATCGTGTGGTTTCAGGTTTTTTGTAATCAGAAGTGCTGGTATTTTTATTAGGGTTTTTCTGGGTTGCAGACAGAATTTCTCTCCTGTACTTTACTTTCTAGACAGATTTGGGCCCCAACATTTGCTCATTCTTTTTTCTGTCTTTGTTCATGTTTTCCTCTTGTCTAACCGCCATTACATGTTTGGGGGCTTCCTGTTTCTTTGGGGCTTTACTCCGGGGCAGTTAGCTTTCCTCTTTCCGAGGCGTCTAGGATCACCGTAGGTACGCTCCACGTCTACTTCTAGTTGTGCGGTTAGTTTGTGCTGTGTGCTGTGCACACTGTCAGACCAGCGATCTGGTATTATACAGTAATGTCCCACCCTGGGACAAAGTAAAAAAGTTAAAAAAAAATGGAAATCACATGTGTAAAAAAAAAATCCAAAATAAAGTAAAAAAAAAAAAAATATTCCCCAATAAATTCATTTCTTCATGTAAATAAAAAAAACGAAACAATAAAAGTACACATATTTGGTATCGCCACGTCTGTAACGACCCGCCATATAGAACTGTCCCACTAGTTAACCCCTTTAGTGAACCCCTTAAAAAAAATACAAAGCAAAAAATCAATGCTTTATCATCATACCTCTGAACAAAAAGTGGAATAACACGCAATTAAAAAGACCAATATAAATAAACATGGTACCGCTGAAAATGGCATCTTGTCCCGCAAAAAACGAGCTGCCATACAGCATCATCAGCGAAAAAATAAAAAAGTTATAGCTCGCAGAATAAAGCGATGCAAAAATAATTATTTTTTTATTTAAAATTGTTTTTATTGCATAAAAGCGCCAAAACATAAAAAAATTATATAAATGAGGTATCGCCGTAAACGTCCTAATCCGAAGAATAAAACTCCTTTATCAATTTTACCACACGCGGAATGGTATAAACGCCCCCCCAAAAAGAAATTCATGAATTGCTGATTTTTGTTCATTCTAACCTCCCAAAAATCAAAATAAAAAGCGATCAAAAAATGTCACGTGCTCAAAAATGGTACCAATAAAAACGTCAACTCGTACCACAAAAACTAAGACCTCACATGACTCTGTGGGCCAAAATATGCAAAAATTATAGCTCTCAAAATGTGGTGATGCAAAAACTATTTTTTGCAACAAAAAGCGTCTTTTAGCGTGACAGCTGCCAATCATAAAAACCCGCTATAAATAGTAAATCAAACCCCCCTTTATCACCCCCTTAGTTAGGGAAAAATAATAAAATTAAAAAAATGTATTTATTTCCATTTTCCCATTAGGGTTAGTGTTAGGGTTGCGGCTAAAGTTAGGGTTAGGTTTGGGGCAAAAGTTAGGATTAGGGTTAGGGTTGGGATTAGGGTTAGGGGTGTGTTAGGGTTAGGTTTGTGGTTAAGGTTATGGTTAGGGTTGGGACTAGGGTTAGGGGTGTGGTGGGGTTAGGGTTGGAGTTAGAATTGGGGGTTTCCACTGTTTAGGCACATCAGGGGCTCTCCAAATGTGATATGGCGTCTGATTTCAATTCCAGCCATTTCTGCGTTGAAAAAGTCAAACGGTGCACCTTCACTTCTAAGCTCTGCCATGCACCCAAACAGTAGTTTACCCCCACATATGGGGTTTCAGCGTACTCAGGACAAATTGCACAATAACTCTTGGGGTCCAATTTTTCTGTTACTCTTGGGAAAATTAAAAATTGGGGGCGAAAAAATCATTTTTGTAAAAAAAAAATGATTTTTTTTTGTTGTTATGGATGTACGTTATAAACTTCTGTGAAGCACTTGGGGCTTCATAGCGCTCTCCACATATCTAGATAAGTTCCTTGTGGGGTCTATTTTCCAAAATAGGTCACTTGTGGGGGTTTCCACTGTTTAGGCACATCAGGGGCTCTCCAAATGCGACATGACGCCCGCAGACCATTCCATCAAAGTCTGCAATCCAAAACGTCACTACTTCCCTTCCGAGCCCCGACGTGTGCCCATACAGTAGTTTTCTCCCACATATGGGGTATCAGCGTACTCAGGACAAATTGGACAACAACTTTTGGGGTCCAATTTCTCCTGTTACCCTTGGAAAAATAAAATATTGGGGGCGAAAAAAAATCATTTTTGTTTAAAAAATTTTTTTTTTTTTTTTTTACGGCTGTACGTTATAAACTTCTGTGAAGCACTTCAGGTTCAAAGTGCTCACCACACATCTAGATAAGTTCCTTGTGGGGTCTATATTCCAAAATGGGGTCACTTGTGGGGGGTTTCCACTGTTTAGGCATATCAGGGGCTCTCCAAACGCGACATGATTAGTGTTGAGCGATACGATAATGCAAATATCGGCTATCGGCCGATATTAGCTCTATCGGCCTTTCGATAATTCGTTTAGATATTTTCGTCTTATCGAATACCGGAATCGGATTTGTCACTGTCACTGTGAGTGTCCGTCGGTCGGGTCTGTCAGGAGTCAGCGGCACTTACCTGGCAGAAGATCTCCGGCGGTCACGTCCTGGACTGCTTGATGGCCGCCATTATCTTCTCCCTGGCGGTCACATGCAGTTTTTTTGCGATAACTGCAGTGACTGCAGGGTAATCCCGGCCGTAAAGCAGTCAGTCCGATGACGTCACCGCCGGGGAAGCAGGTAATCAGCTGTGCTGCGCCGGGATGACAGGGATGATCATTCTGATGTAGCAGAGCTGGATCGTCGTGGGACACTCGTTACTATGGACTGCGTCGGTCAGGTGGTATACTTTTTTTTTTTTTCATTTTTTTACAGGAGATCGATGGCGTCGCAGGATGAGACAGTAATAAAAGAAATGAAAACTGTGTTTTTTTTTTTTTATTAAATTAAAAAACTTTTTTAGGAACATTCACCCGTCCGGGTACATAAACAATTTAACTATTTACATACAGGGACCCTGTCCGGGTTATTTAGACTTCTTTGGCTGGCCTCTTCCAGGCACCACCTGGTACTCTTCTTGAGATTGCCAAACATCCGAGGCACCAAGGACCACCAGGACCTGATGACGTCGTGTGGCCTGTACAGTGACGTCGTGACCCGCTATCTGGGTCTGTGTGGCCACCTCTTTCATCTCCCTCCGGGTCTGGAACCCTATGTCCCGGACTGTACGAACCCCAGGGTGCCTAACAGGCGCCGGGTACGGGCCAGCTATACTTATCATGTCCATAGCTGGGGCTGCTGAGGAGACCACTGAGGGAGGCTGGGGAGATTTACGGCGTGGGGTGGGCACTTTTGCAGAGGACTGGATGTGGGAGGCTGAAGGCTTCGAGGGTCTCACAGGTTCCTCACACACTGGGGAGTAGGGGTCGCACCTGGTAACATTTAGGGCGTACCACCCATTGTAACCCCAGTGTCGGGTGTAAGTCACCAAGTCTCCTGGCAACAGGTCCCTCCCCGGGTGTCCTTCTGGGAGGTGAGCCTCCACGTCCCGCCGGGTCACAAAGACTTCTCAATAAAGTCCAGGCTCCTTGATGAAGCCCCAACCACCTTTCAATTTAAAGCTCCGTACTGCACCCTTACGCCGCGGCTCACTCAGGTTCCTTTATCCTTTCTCATCCGGTCCTTATCTGCCCGGTCCTTCTCCAGGTGACGTTGGCGAAGTTTTAGGGTTTCTCGCTGCTCCCTTTGTCGCTCTGCTTCCCGCTCCCAACGTCTCCACTCTTCCTCCTGACGCCGGTTGAAATTCTCCTCCACCAGCTGCTCCATGTCTCCACCACTCCACTGCAGCTTACAGTGTCCGGTTTGCGGCAGCTCTCCTGTCGCCCCCCAGTCCTGGCGGCGCTCCCCTGCGGAGGAAGCAGACGGCTCTAAATCAGATGACAGTCGGGGCTCCGGTACAGGCAGGTAGTGCTCTGGTGCCTGCGCGGCCTCCTCCATGAGGACTGGTGTCGCTTCTTCTGTCTCAGCGACGGGGCAGACAGCGGGATCTGGGGTGCTGCTGACGGTGCTGCGGTTTTTGCAGGAACGGGTGCCTCCACTGCGACAACGTCAACCGGATCACATTGCAAGGACTCCTCTACTAGAACGGGTGCCTCACCTTCCGGTACAGACACTTCAGGTAAGAGGGATTGGCGCCGCTCCAAGTTTATTTTTAGGGCACGCCAGCTGGCTTCCATCCTGGCGACCTCCTCCCGGTGCCAGGGCCAGGCCCCTTAGGGTATCCGCCGCTTCTTGCAGCGTAGGAGGGTTTACAGGCCGGGTGCCCAACGGTGGTTCCGTGGCGATCGGGTCGCTTCCGTGGGGGGAGAGCTCTGACTGCTCCATCCCTTCCCACTTCTGCTCGTCGTGTCCATTAGCCATCTCTGCCAAGTCACATGTGTCATTAGCATCTGGAGAGGGCCCTCTTTTGTAGTGAGGCGGGACCTTCGTGTTAGTTTCCGCACACTGAGGAGGATGAGGAGGCGGAACTCCAGAGCTGTGGGGCACGATGTTACATTGCAGTACCATTTACAGTGGGCGGCCATCGTTTTCACGCCACTGAGTGAGTGACACCCACGAAGAGCACGCCCTTCTTCTTCACCAGTGCCTCGTCGTGACGCAGATATGGCGGAAAAATGGCAAATACATTCTCTGATGATTTTAGCAATTCTCAAGCACAAAACCAGTGCAATTCAGGCACACAGGACTCGCTTATAGCGAGCTACAGAATCCTGTTCGTGACGCCCAAGTTGAGTCGCACAGAGCCAGAGGTTTTCGGGGTACTCGGCACCGAGCCCGTCGACTTCTATGGGGTATGTCACGTCTTTACCCGGCAATTGAATTAGAGTCGATTTTACTATGTAGAAGTGTATAAACTATAAATATATGTATATATATCCCCCATCACCCCTCCCTATGCCATGGACTTCCATAGCCCCCACCCTGGATCTGCCCCTACTCAACATCCCTATCCCCTTTGGTACACTTGCTTTGGCAAAACTAATGTGTATTTAGTCCTGCCAATAAAGCTTCTTTGAATTTGAATTTGAATTTATATATATGTCACAATGACATGTATATTATATATATATATGTATTCTATGTGTGTATATTTTGTGTTTACAACGAAAGAAAGGTTTTTTTTTGTTGCGATATTTTGTTCCCATAGACTTACATGGGACTTCCGGTATCGAAATCGGATATCGACGATATTTAGTGCTATCGGCGATACAATTTCGATACGATATTTTTAGATATCGAGCAATATCGCTCAACACTAGACATGATGCCCGCAGACCATTCCATCAAAGTCTGCAATCCAAAAGTCACTACTTCCCTTCCAAGCCCTGACGTGTGCCCATACAGTAGTTTTCTACCACATATGGGATATCAGCGTACTCAGGATAAATTGGACAACAACTTTTGTGGTCCAATTTCTCCTGTTACCCTTGGGAAAATAAAAAGTTGGGGACTAAAAGATCATGTTTTTGGAAAAAATATGATTTTTTTTTATTTTCATGCTCTGGCATTATAAACTTTAGTGAAACACCTGGGGGTTCAAAGTACTCACCACACATCTAGATAAGTTCCTTGAGGGGTCTAGTTTCCAAAATGGTGTCATTTGTGGGGGGTTTCCACTGTTTAGGCACATCAGGAGCTCTCCAAACACGACATGGCGTCCAGCCAATTCTGTGTTGAAAAAGTCAAATGGCGCTTCTTCCCTTCCGAACTCTGCGATGCACCCAAACAGTGGTTTACCCCCACATATGGGGCATCAGTGTACTCAGGACAAATTGCACAATAACTTTTGGGGTTTTGTTACCCTTGGGAAAATAAAAATTGGGGTGAAAAGATCATTTTTGTGGAAAAAAATATGATTTTTTAATTTTACGACTCTACGTTGTAAACTTGTGTGAAGCACTTTGGGGTTCAAATTGCTCACCACAGATCTAGATAAGTTCCATAGGGTGTCTAGTTTCCAAAATGGTGTCACTTGTGGGGGGTTTCCACTGTTTAGGCACATCAGGGGCTCTCCAAACGCGACATGGCATCCAATCTCAATTCCAGCCCATTTTGGTTTGAAAAAGTCAAACGGCGCTCCTTCCCTTACGAGCTCTGCCGTGTGCCCAAACAGTGGTTTCCCCCCACATATGGGGTATTGGCGTACTCAGGAGAAATTACACAACAACTTTATCTGTCCATTTTCTCTTTTTACCCTTGTGAAAATAAAAAAAAGTTTGTAAAAGATCATTTTTGTGACTAAAAAGTTAAATGTTCATTTTTTCCTTCCACATTGCTTCAGCTCCTGTGAAGCACCTGAAGGGTTAATAAACTTCTTGAATGTGGTGTTGAGTACCGTGAGGGGTGCAGCTTTTAGAATGGTGTCACCTTTGGGTATTTTCTGCCATATAGACCCCTCAAAGTGACTTCAAATGTGAGGTGGTCCCTAAAAAAAATGGCTTTGTAAATTTTGTTGTAAAAATGAGAAATCAATGGTCAACTTTTAACCCTTATAATTTCCTAAGAAAAAAAAATTTTGGTTCCAAAATTATGCTGATGTAAAGTAGACATGTGGGAAATGTTATTTGTTAACTATTTTGTGTGACATATTTCTCTGTTTTAAGGGAATAAAAATTCAAAGTTTGAAAATTGCAAAATTTTCAAAATTTTCCCAATATTTGCAATTTTTTCATAAATAAACGCAAGTTATATCGAAGAAATTTTACCACTAATGTGAAGTACAATATGTCATGAGAAAACAGTCTGAGAATCGCGAAGATCCGTTGAAGCGTTCCAGAGTTATAACCTCATAAAGAGATAGTGGTCAGAATTGTAAAAATTGGCCCGGTCATTAACGTGCAAGCCACCCTCAGGGGTGAAGGGGTTAATACTGACCTCTTAAAGGAGAATTTTTCCTGTAATGACATGTCAGCAGTGCTTTGTTTCAAGGGGGCAGGCATAGCTATTGAAATGATCCAATAAAACCGCACCTTCACGTGAACACAAGTAATGCTCTTCTTTCTCGAGAACAAACTCTGTCTATGGGCTTTGCTGTTGAAATGAGCAGTCCACTAGCCCCTTTCACAATCAAAATTTGATGCTTTGCATACACAGGAAACCTGTGACAAGCACAAACCAGAAGTTCTGGGTCCCAGGACCAACAGTGAAACTAGGGAATGGGTCGATCTTTGCCAACACATATGTATATCAGGAACCCATCGAAACATAGTATTTTGATGTGGATAATCCTTTTAAAAAAACATCTCATTTTGACTTTCAGAATGTAGCAGGTTTTTTTTTGTTTTGTCTGATCTTATTGCTAAGGCCTCTTTCACACTTCAGTCGTGCGACGTCAGTCACAGTCTGACATCGTGGCGGATTGGCGGATCCGCCAAAAATAGTGAAAAACGGAGTCAACGGATCCGCTATTTAGGCGGAACCGTTAACGGAACCGCCAAAATAGCGGATCCGTTGACTCCGTTTCATCCGTTTTTCCATCAGTTTTAACCGCTTTTTTGACGGATCCGTTATTCAGAAGGGAGCATCTCCATCATGATTGGCTAATACTCTGTACTATGATTGGCTACTGGTACTATGTGGAAACTTATAAATAGGGTGTATTTACACCAGATTATTTGAAAGGGTTTTGAGCTAGTGGAAGCGATGGAGATGGAGATTATTTGTGACAATATGGAGAAGATTTGCGAGGATTTTAGAGTGGAGGGCAATCGTTTGGCAAGGATTGTTCAGAAGAAGGAGGAAGCCAGACGTCGGATACTGTGTCGTCGGCAGAGACGGATGTGGATCCATCCCATAAATGCCAGGCGGATGACCCGTGGGGTGTATTCGACCTTGTATATGGAGTTGAGGATGAACCCCCCGCAAATTTTTTAATTATGTGCGAATGCGTGCGGAAAATTTCGAGCTTTTGGTTGCACGAATTGAAGGAAGAATTCGGAGACAGGACACTGCACTTCGGTTTGCAATATCTCCAGCAGAGCGGCTGATGGTCACAATACGGTAATTTTTTTAAAAAAATCTTTACAATGTTTCCTTTTTTTTTTCAGTAGCTGGGTATATTTTTTGTTTTTTCTTATTTTTTATTTTTTTTAATTTTTGTTCTTTTTGGTTGAATTTATATCTTCTCCTTTTTTGCAGGTTTCTTGCTACAGGTGAATCTTTTTCATCTCTGCACTTTCAGTACCGGCTTGGGATTT
>JARQOD010000003.1:141059830-141133695 GCA_033576555.1 Oophaga sylvatica
CCTGCTTGATCGTGGTATGCTTCCAGCACCATTTGGATGTCTGCTCTCGGGACCACTATTTGCCAAACCATCTCATGGGTCCTTGGGTCGACGTATCTCCTGCACAACTTCTCACGTATATGAACAACCGGCTTCTCTCGTTCCACAGGAGCTTTGCTGGCATGGATGCATCTTTCTCCAAGGAGGAACCTTCTTGTTTTATCAACTCCTTGATACGGCTGACCACGGGATCGCTGTCCTGAGTCTCCTTCCAGCTGTGATGAGGTAAAGGGTTCAACATCTCACCACACCGCTTCCTGTAGACTCGTTGCTCTTGGACCATCCCATTTCGGTGGAACGCAGGTAGCTCGATTTCTTCCAGATCGTCTGACTCTTCCTCCGTGTCAGATTCATGCGGCATTCTGGACAAGGCGTCCGCGTTAGCATTTTTACGGCCCGCTCTGTATTTGATGGTAAACTGGTAGTTTGATAACCGAGCCATCCAACGTTGCTCCATGGCTCCCAGCTTGGCTGTTTCCAGATGCGTCAAGGGGTTATTGTCTGTAAACGCAGTGAACTTGTTGGAGGCAAGATAATGTTTAAATCTTTCGGTAATGGCCCAGACCAGCGCCAGGAACTCCAGTTTGAAGCTGCTATAGTTTTCCGGATTCCTCTCAGTTGGCCTGAGTTTTCTGCTGGCATATGCGATGACTTTTTCTTGGCCGTTCTGCTTCTGACTGAGGACCGCTCCTAATCCTTCGTTACTGGCATCTGTGTATAGCAGGAACGGTTGGCTGTAATCTGGGTAGGCTAAGATTTCATCGCCGGTAAGGATCTCTTTCATCTCTTTGAATGCCTCAGCTTGTTCTTTTCCCCAATTGAATGGAAGGTTTCTGCTCTTAAGAGGTTGTCCGACCAGGAGGTCCTGTAAAGGCGCCGCTTTCTTAGTGTAATCTCTTACAAACCTCCTGTAGTAACCTGTTAATCCCAGGAACTGGCGTACTTCCTTTAGATTCTTCGGCTCTGGCCACTTCTGGATGGCTGTGACCTTCTCGGGGTCCGGCGCTACTCCTTCGGAACTGACAATGTGTCCCAAGTACTGTACCTTCCGTTTGAGCAGGTGGCATTTAGAGGGCTTTAGTTTCATCCCAAACTTTGACAATGACTCAAATACCTCCGCCAGGTGCTTCAGATGATCTTCATATGTCTTAGAGTACACAATTACGTCGTCCAAGTACAGCAGCACAGTTTCGAAGTTGAGATGTCCCAGACAGCTCTCCATCACCCTCTGGAATGTTCCTGGGGCACTGCTGAGACCAAACGGCATCCTATCGAACTCGCAGAGTCCCATTGGGGTGGTGAAAGCAGTTTTCTCCCGGTCCTCCTCAGCCACAGCCACTTGCCAGTACCCACTAGTAAGGTCGAGGGTAGAAAAGTAGTTAGCCGTTTTCAGAGCAGCTAAGGATTCCTCTATACGTGGTAATGGGTATGCATCTTTATGTGTTATACGATTTACTTGCCTATAGTCTACACACATTCGCATGCTACCATCCTTTTTCTTCACTAGAACCAGAGGTGCTGCCCAGGGGCTACAACTATCCCTTATCACCCCGGCTTTCTTCATGTCATGCAGCATTTCCTTAGCTTTCTGATAATGGGCTGGAGGTATAGGCCTATACCGCTCTTTGATGGGAGGATGACTGCCTGTAGGGATATGATGCTGTACTCCCTTAATGGTCCCAAAGTCAAGTGGGTGCTTGCTAAATACTTGTGCGTACTCTTGTACCACCCGTAGTACCCCCTGTTTCTGGTGGACGGAAGTGGTGTCTGTCCCTATATGAAGCTGCTGACACCAGTCCGCTACCGGGGTTGCCGGATCATTATCCTCCGCTGGTTGGCGGGAGGCTAAGGACTTGGTTGTGAGGATAGAATTGTTATCTACGGCATGTAATTTAGCAACTGTAGCATAACGTGGCAAATTTACTTCATCGTCCCCCAGTTGAGAAGTCGTACTGGTACTCTCCCATTTACTACTTCCACTTCCCCTCTAGCAATCATGAGTGTAGGTCTGTGTTCTGAGCGATGGGGTTCTACTACTGCTTGGTAGTTCTGTCCCCTCAGACCTATGGCTGCTCTACACCATATTAACATTTCACTCATTGGGGGTATTACAATGGGGTTCGAGTCTGTGACCCATACATTACCGATTGCACCATCTGTAAGCTTCGCTTGCTGCTGGCACATCAGGGCCCGGATCTCCCTCTGGATCACTCCCTTCTGCTTTGGCTTGGCAACTTCAGCGAGCTGTTGGAGCAAAAACACAACTTCTCCCAGACAGTTACTGATAATGTTAGTACCTAGTATCACATTTAGACCATTTTCCTCATTTACAGTCCTGACTACTAGGAGTCCCTGATCCTTCAGCTCCACCCTGCCCACTTTTACATTTACGTTTTTGGCTCCAATTACTTCAACAGGGAGACCATTGGTAGCGTACACTGTCAAGTCAGGGCTCGGGGGCTGGAGGCTGTCCATGGACCAAAATTTATTGTAAAGGACGTCAGGTATGATGGTCACCTGAGATCCCGTGTCCAGCAGTGCAGGGATTGCAATCCCGTCCAGAATCATGGACAGGTAGGGCCGTCCACCCACGAACCTGCGGTTCCAGTCTAAGGGGCCTGATGAATCTACTCCTGGGTGTTGGCCCTCTGACCCAGGATCGGCTCGTTTAAAGGACATTGCTGAGCCATATGACCTTTTTGGTTGCAGCGGTAGCAGACGATCTCCCGGCGAGGATGGTGCTGCTCCGGAGTCGCTCCTGGGGGTGGCGTGGTCCTCCTCTGGTGTGGCGACGTCCTCCATTTCCTCCGGTTCATCCAAGGGACATCCTCCGGACAGTCGGCTGGTAGGATCTTTCCTCCTTCCTCTTTCCGCAGTTGCAGGGCCTCCATTACAGTGGCCAAGTTCTTAGTCAGCTGGCGCACTTCTGAGCGCAGACATTCCAACTCACTAGGGGGCGCCACCTGCATTTTAGCTTCCGCCACCTGCGGAGAAAAGGTGGGTACTGCCGGCTTAAGAGTGGCTTCACCCGGGTGATACTGATTTGCCACCTCAGGCTTTTCCAGGGTCGCAGTCCCTTTATTGCCATGTCCTTTAGAGCATCAAAAGTAGTGTCTCGACCACGCACCACAATTGTGGGTTACCAGGACAATGGGGTACTCAGAGCCGAGCCCATGGAAGTCTATGGGGTTGTCACAGGTAGCGGTGGCTCGGTCTGTGGCCCTGGCGGTCAGGCGTATGTTGGGGGGTATATTTACAGGGATAGATATATATATACAGTTCGTGACGCCACCTGTAGTTCTCTGGTAATTTGTACCAGCGCTGCTGTAGAGCTCTGAGGGGATGGTGAGGCAGCTAGATGTCGGGTCCCCTACAGGTGGGACTTTTCCCTCAGGTCGATAATTATGGTGGGGTTGTGCAGGGATGCAATTGAATAACACAGTCTCACACATCAGCGTCTTTCCATACCTTTTACTTCAAGTTGTTCAGGCAGGACCCAGGGAGGCTGATGGGGTTGATGGAGGATGAGTTTCGAGGCAACGGCTGAGCAAGTTAGGGGCCTCCTTAACTTTTTAATCAGGATGAGTCCAACCAGCATAAAGCGTAGTTCACTCCTTAAATTCCAGCTATTTCAACGCTGTACTGCCCGGTCAGTATAGTGGTCGAAGCCTTTCAATGATGGAACTAGGTTCTTTCTTTTGCTGATCAGGCTCAAAGTTCCTATTCCAACTGACCTCTGTTACGTACTGACACTCCAAGGCTGCTTGCTGCCACCTAAGGTCCAGTAAGCCTCTGGTTCTTTTATCACTATGCCTGGAGCTATAGTGACACTTCGGTCCCCAGTGACCGGTGACAATGTGCAGGACTTCTCCAATCCTAAAGCACTCTGAATTCCTTCCACTGTGCCTTTCGACTTACACTCTCAATCTCAGCACTAATTCTCACTCCCTCCACCTCAGGAGACACTTTCAGACTCCCTTCTGCTGAAAACCACACCCCTCTACACCCCTGCTGGGTGTGTCCGAAGTGTATGTGATGTCATGTAGAGCCCTTAACCGTTACCTCTCCACTCATCCTCCTGGTATTGTGTACCTTAAATACCAGGGCTACACAGTAGCATCTGGATGATCCAAAGACCACCAGTTTACAGTCCTGCCTTCCTCTGGAGACCTCAGTCCCCGCACGAATTGCTCTTTTAACATTTGGCTCTCATCAATGGGACTTGTGGGGTTAGCCTGTTTGAGAGCTCGCAGGGCCCCCTGTAGTCGGCAGGCGTAGTCCCTAATACTGTCACCCGGTCCCTGGAAGCACTGATAAAATGCCATCCGGAGATCCGTTTCTGTGTGGTCCTCGAAGATGGCCTGTAGCTTTAAGAGTATCGCAGGTACCGACTCCTGGGCTGCAATGGGCCAAGTCTCTACTTTTCTCTCAGCCGCACCAGCTAACTGTCCTATTACCACAGCAGCTTTTTGCTTTTCAGTCATTGAATACATATCCAAAATACTACATATTTTCCGTTTAAATCCTGGCAGGGTGCCTGGCTCGCCGCTGTATTGAGGGAGCCACTTCGCTCCTGGCATGTATGGGAGCGCTAGGGGCATAAGCGGGACCACCGGACCAGGTGAGGGGCCCGCACCTCCATCCTGCACTACAACGCCAAGCGGTGGGTTATTGGGGCCACCGGCGGGGGCCGCTCCGTCTGTCGGTTGCTGCGACATATTGGTGCCCCCTTGGTTAATCTGAGCCTACCTCTTTCACAGGCTGCAGCGTCGCAGGCACAGCGGTGGAGACAGGACCTTCGTAGCAGGCACAGCGGTGGAGACAGGACCTTCGTCGCTGGACTGTGATGTCAGAGCGTTCACTTCCTGTTTCACAGGACCTGCCGCCGCGTCAGAGCTGGGGGCGGAGCCAGGCAACAGCGCGCTTTTACAGGTACGCCCCCCTTCTTCACCAGCGCCTGAGGGCGCGAATATTGCGCTAAAGATGGCGGTATTATGGCGCCAACACAGCAAACAGTCTTTTCCGCACAAACAGTCAATATAGGCACACAGGACTCACAACTGCAAGCTTCGTATCCTGTTCGTGACGCCAAAAAGTTGTTCCGACCACGCACCACAATTGTGGATACCAGGGCTATGGGTACTCGGAGCCGAGCCCATGGAAATCTATGGGAGTTGTCACTGGTAGCGGTGGCTCGGTCCGTGGCCCTGGCGGTCGTGCAATGGGGGAATATTTACAGGGGATTATTAGGATAGGTAGTTCGTGACGCCACCTGTGGTTTCTGGTAATTGTACCAGCGCTGCTATGAGGACTTTCACAGGGGATGTTATGGGGCAGCTGGGTGGTAAGTCTCCCACAGGCGAGACGGGTCCCTGGAAGTCTATGGTGGAGATGATGCAGGGTGTAGTAATAATTCAGTCACACACAAGGTAGCT
Organism: Oophaga sylvatica; assembly: GCA_033576555.1. Classification (NCBI taxonomy): domain Eukaryota; kingdom Metazoa; phylum Chordata; class Amphibia; order Anura; family Dendrobatidae; genus Oophaga; species Oophaga sylvatica. The sequence continues at coordinate 141,065,305 of JARQOD010000003.1, forward strand.
CCTTTTCATACCTTTTACTGATGATGGTTCAAGCAGATCCCGGGGAGCTGGTCGGGGTGGAGAGTGCACATTCCGGTAACAGCTGAGCAGGTTAGAGGCCTCCTTAACTTCAATGTACATGTGAGTCCAACTTGCCTGAAGCGAAGTTAACTCTGAAACTCCAGCTTTCTCTATAGCTGTACTGCCCGGCAATGTTGTGGTGGAGCCTTCTAAGTGATGAAACTAAGTCCTTACTTTTGTCGTGCACTTGACTCAAAGTCCCTGTTCCACCTGACTCCGGTTACGTATTGACACTTAGGGCTGCTCTCTGCGACCTGTAGTCCAGATGCCTCCGGTTTTCTTGTTACTATGCCTGAAACAGTAGCAACACTTCGGACCCCGGTGTCCGGCAATTTAGTGCAGGCAATCAAATACCTGTAGCACTTCTCTCTCTTCTCCACTGTGCCCTTCGCCCTGCTTCCCGCTTTTAACATAAGCACTCGTGGCAGTTGTGGAATAATGTCAGCTTCATCCAGAGCTCGCTGCACAGCTCTCAGTTTCCTCCAAAGTCACACAGGACCGAACTGAATGGCTGCTCTGTCCTTGAGACAGAAGCTAACAGGCTGAACTCCACTGAACACTAAGCTCCACTCAGACTGATCTTATCTCAGACAGATAACTATCCAAGGGATGACTCACTCCTGAGCCTCCCGGAGCTAACTGACTGACTCCTCTCGGAAAACTATCTCTAGATCTCCCTAGCCACGTGTCACTCCCCCTTATATCTCAGATGGGTGTGTCTGAAGAGTGTGAGTGACAGTGAATGCATATCAAGCGTTGCTGTTACCTTCTAGTGCACTCTCCTGGACTTTATGTGTGCCTGCATAGCTGGGCTACACAAAAGCAAAGGTGATAACTAAATGGCTCAGGGAACAAAACATAGATATTTTGTGTCCATGGCCTGGAAACTCCCCAGATCTTAATCCCATTGAGAACTTGTGGTCAATCATCAAGAGACGGGTGGACAAAAAAAAACCTAAAAATTCTGACAAAATGAAAGCATTGATTGTGCAAGAATGGACTGCTATCAGTCAGGATTTGGTCCAGAAGTTGATTGAGAGCATGCCAGGAGATTTGCAGAGGTCCTGAAGAAGAAGGGTCAACCCTGAAAATATTGACTTGCTGCATTAACTCATTCTAACTGTCAATATAAGCTTTTGTTACTCATATGTTTGCAATTATTATATTTCTGTCTGTGATAAAAACATCTGTCAAACACACATAAAAACCAGAGGGCAGCAGATCATGTGAAAATATAATATTTGTGTCATTCTCAAAACTTTTGGCCATGACTGTACAACTAGTGTCAGGTCAGCGCCGTTACACTGATTACAATGATACCATGTCTTATTTTTTGAAGGACGAGTTGTACTTTTGAACAATACTATTGGTTTTACTATGTCATGTACTCGAAAATGGGGAAAAAAAATCCAAGTGCGCTGAAACTGCAAAAAAGTGCAATTCCACAACTGTTTTTTAGATTTTTCTTTTACCATGTTCAACAAATGCAAAAACTGACCTGCCATTATTATTCTCCAGGTCATTACGAGTTCAAAGATACCAAACATGTATATGTTGTTTTTTATGTAAATGGTGAAAAAAAATTCAAAGTTTGTTAAAAAATATTGCGTCATTTTCTGAGACTCGTAGCGTCTCCAGTTTTTCTGATCTGGGGTTGATTGAGAGCTTATTTATTGCGTGCCGAGCGTACGTTTTAAATGATACCATTTTGGTGTGGATACAATCTTTTGACCGCCCGTTATTGCATTTAGGCTGGGGTCACAAACAACGTCTAAAAAATCGGACCGTTTTAGTCGGTCGATTATCGCACAAAAATTTCATGAACATTCATCCGTCTGTCATCCGATTTTCCGGGGAGGATGCGATTTAGTCGCATATGAGCGTACGTGTAACATCCGATTGACATCCGACTACCGATTTTTTGTGGCAGCTTACCAAAATGGACAAATAACGGTTTTGAGGCCTGATACTAATTTAAATCATCAGGCAGAGCCATATTTAAGGGGTCTCCAACAGGTGTCACCCTCCCACCTTTGCACTGGTCTCATTGGTTATTTGTGCTTAGAGCTTTCTTGCAGCTTTGTCACAAACATGAGCGACAGACTGATGGTTACTACCACTGAGCGTGTACTGTTCAATTGGGTTATATCCCGATGGTTTGGGGAGCCATATCCTGTGATTGCAGATCCCAGAAGGCGCAGAAGAATGTGGGTCCATCCACTTTTGAGGATAAGTAAAGGCCATTTCCACCGTCTATATTCGTAGCTGCGTAGCCATGCCGACAAGTTTTTTCAATATTGTCGAATGAGCCTTGCTACCTTCGATAAGTTGCTGGAGATTGTGCACCCTGGGATCACATTTCAGGATACCAGCTATTTCTGCAGAGGAACGCCTTCTTCTAACATTACAGTATGTGTGTCAACGATATGTTGATGTTTTCCACAACATAGCTACTTTCCTAGTGTTGTACCAGACTTATTGTTAACTTATTGTCAGTAATGTTTTTCTCACGCTTACCCATCTTAATTATTTGCTTGTGTGTAACCCACAGAAGGCATGCCTTGTAATAGCATTTAGTGCATGCATGCTTTCACAAAGTGAGGCATTGTAAGTGTTGGGAATGCTGTGCTTCTTGTTTGCTGAGCTGATGTGTACATGTTTTCTCTTTGTGTTTTGCAGGTTCCTTTCCACTAGCCTGTCATACGCTGCTCTGCACTTAGAGTTCTTAATTGGTAAATCCACCATTTCAGGCATTGTCTGTTGTACTTGTGTTGAAATTTGGTCCAGACTACATAAAGATGTCATGCCTGAGCCCAAAATGTGTGACTGGTTGCGGATTGCACGGGGATTTCAAGAAACGTGCCAGTTTCCACACTGTATAGGAGCACTGGATGGGAAGCACATTCGTGTGCGTAAGCCGCCGAACTCAGGCTCCCAATTCTACAATTATAAAAAAAAATTCTGTAGTGTTGTTGGCCTTGGTTGACAGTCACTACAGGTTTATAATTGTAGACATTGGGGCCTATGGAAGGACTAGAGACTCCAGAGTCTTCAATTCTTCCATTATGGGTCGGCGGCTACGCAATAACCAATTGGACCTACCACCACCACGTCAACTTACAGACTCCAATCTGGAAACAGTGACTTATGTTCTTGTAGCGGATGAGGCGTTTCAATTGACACGTCATGTTATGAGGCCATATCCCCGTCGCAATCTGAACCATAGGCGGAGAATCTTTAATTTTCGCCTTTCACGTGCACGATCAGGGGCGGAACTATCGTGGAAGCAGGGGAAGCAGCTGCCACAGGGCCCGGGCTAGAAGGGGGCCCGTCCCTGCTGCAGCTGCTTCACCTACCACCACGGTAGTTCTGGGGCCCGCCGCCACCTCCGGCGCCGCTATGCAGGGCCGCCATCAGGGCATTATTAGCGTAGCTACCGGGGGGGGCAGAGGGGGCCCACCCGGAGCTACGCTACTGTAACTGTATCGGCGTGCACAGCACGCCGACACAGTTACTTTCTGCGGCAGAGCAGGGAGAATTAATCTCCCTGCTCTGCCGCCCAGCCGCTATGGGGCCTGAGCAGGCGGTGGGTGGCCGGTGCCAGCAGTGGGCCCCCCGCCCGTCATCGGAGGGTCAGCTGTATCGGCATCCAGCCGATACAGCTGACCGCATTGAGAGAGAAGGAGCGAGTGCTCCTTCTCTCCCATAATCCCCCTCTCAGCGTCTGACAGCGGGCGCGATGACGTTACTGCCCGGCGCCGGCAGTCAGACGCTGAGAGCAGTGAGCAGCGCAGGAGCCGGGAGCAAGACAGGTGAGTACTGGATTTATTATTTTTGTTAAGGGGGTGCATTATAAGTAAGGCTGCATATGGGGGAGTGCATTATAAGTACGGCTGCATATGGGGGAGTGCATTATAAGTAAGGCTGCATATGGGGGTGCATTATAAGTACGGCTGCATATGGGGGAGTGCATTATAAGTAAGGCTGCATATGGGGGAGTGCATTATAAGTAAGGCTGCATATGGGGGAGTGCATTATAAGTACGGCTGCATATAGGGGAGTGCAATATAAGTAAGGTTGCATATGGGGGTGCATTATAAGTACGGCTGCATATGGGGGAGTGCATTATAAGTAAGGCTGCATATGGGGGAGTGCATTATAAGTAAGGCTGCATATGGGGGAGTGCATTATAAGTACGGCTGCATATGGAGTACATTATAAGTTTGGCTGCATATGGGGAGTGCATTATAAGTACGGCTGCATATGGGGGAGTGCATTATAAGTAAGGCTGCATATGGGGGGTGCATTATAAGTACGGCTGCATATGGAGGTGCATTATAAGTACGGCTGCATATGGGGGAGAGCATTATAAGTAAGGCTGCATATGGGGGAGTGCATTATAAGTAAGGCTGCATATGGGGGTGCATTATAAGTACGGCTGCATATGGGGGAGTGCATTATAAGTACGGCTGCATATGGGGGAGTGCATTATAAGTACGGCTGCATATGGGGGAGTGCATTATAAGTAAGGCTGCATATGGGGTACATTATAAATAAGACTGCCTATGGGGTGCATTATAAATAAGACTGCCTATGGGGAGTGCATTACAATATAGAGGCTGTCTGTTGGGGTGCATTATAATACAGAGGCTGCCTATAGGGGTGCATTACAATACATAGGCTGTCTATGGGGGTACATTATACTATATTGAGGACTATCTGGTGTATTATGCTATATGGAGGCTATCTAGGGGGCCATCATACAGTGTGGGGATTATAGTGGCGGGGCCATCATACAGTGTTGGAGCCATTAAATAGTTTGGGGATATTAAGGGGTCAGTATATATCCAGTGAGGGGCATCATACTGTGTATAGGGGAGCTTATTGTTATAGGGGAACTCTGGTTACTGTGACTGTCAAAGGGGCACACACAGGGCATTATTACATTCTAGGGGACAACATGTGGGCACTGTTTTCTAGGGCCCATGCACCTGGCATTACTATATTATAGAGGGTGCTTTAGAATTTAGAGGTCACACAGAACCACACAGTAGGTGCAGTAATAGGGACACATAGGGCAGCAGCAGTTCAGTATTGGGGTACCAGGTGTAGTAATAGGGGCACATACTGAAGCAGCGGCTCAGTATTGGAGTATCAGGTGTAGTAATAGGGACACATACGACAGCAGCGGCTCAGTATTGGGGTATCAGCAGGATGAGGAGTTTGTGCAGGTTGAGAATAGTCCAATTGGTGACCGTGACGGTGCTGACAATGTGAGAAGTGAAACGTGTCTTTGTTGTATTCTCTGTAGTTGAGTCCTGGCTGGAGGAGTCGTTATGTCGGTCTGGGCCAGATGGAAAAGACATGAAAAGTGAACGATTCCATCAGAAAGAACGTCCGCGGTAAGTCATTATCTGTAACTCTGCTGTAATCTATTATATGTTCTGTAGGACTGGTGTTATTTACCACTGACCATATGCCGGTGATATCAATATTGGTCTTTTTATATATAGATTAATTTTGGCAACAGCGCGGTCATTTGCTGAGGTTCTCTGGTTAGGGGCCCACTCAGATGTTTCGTCCCCCCCTAAACCGAAACCCTAGCTACGCCTCTGATTATTACCCTTACTGGTGTAAGGGGCACGGGAGCTGGAGGGGCCCGCAGTGAGCGGTGTGTGTGGAGAGAGCAGGAGTCACTGTGACAGACAGCTGGGAGAGGCAGCCAGTGCTGAGCAACAGGAGGGCGGGACTTTCCAGCATCCAATCCCTGCTAAGCGCGGGCTTAGTGCAGTACAGTATTCTCCCTTGTCACACAGTCAGGAGTGAGTCACTGAGCAGCGGGAGCAGCGCAGCCCTCAGCCCCAAACCCCCGGTGAGTGTCTGAGCCTGTGTTAATAGACGGTGTCCGGCCAGGCTCCAGTCCAGTCCCTACAGCCGACGCCTCCTCAGTGAGCCGGCTACTGTGCTCAGTGACAGCGTCAGGCATACTATCAGCACAGCAGCCGGCTCACCCAAAGGACGCTGCTATGTCCTGAGTCTGACCCCTGTCTGTATCAGCTATAGCTCATGAAAAGAGCAGAGCTGAGTGCCCCCCAGATCTGAGTGCCCACCCCCAGACCCGAGTGCCCCCAGACCCGAGTGCCCCTCCATACCTGAGTGCCCCTTCCCCCTTCACCTCCTGCAAAGAAGCATAGACTGCTGAGCCCAACCAGCTCCCTGACAGGACACAGCCCCCTCTCAAGATTCCCTGCATTTACTCTCTGTCAGGGGGCAGATGGGGCTCAGAAGCTTTAGGCCATGTTCACACGTTGCACAAATGCTCCGAAATTTTGCGGAGCATTTCCACAACTCCCCGTCGCGGGTAAAACACATACGTAATTAGTATGTGTTTTCCCGCAAAACACAAGCATTTTGCAAGCGTTTTTAGCTTGCAGAATGCTCGCTCTTTTCCAAGCGATTTGAAGCATCGCTTTGAAAAGTGATTGACAGGTTTGGTTTCACTAGTCACGCATAGTGCTTGACAAGGAAACTTGTCCCAGGAAACTGCAGGCCCTATCAGGGGCCTAGGGCCCCGAAAACAGCAGGCCTCATTACAGTGCTGCAGATGGCGACCAAAATGGTCGCCAAAGCGGCTAAAAATTTGCAAATGGCGACTGGATTATTCAATCCATTCGCCGTTTGCGATTAGTGATTTTTTTTTAAAAAATATATTTTTTAAAATGGCGGCCGGGGGGGGGCCCATTGTGAAGTTTGCTGTGGGGCCCTGCCGTTCCTAGTTACGCCCCTGTGCACGATGCCTGGTGGAGTGCACCTTTGGTATTCTGTGTGCTAAATGGCGAATAGTACAATCATCCATTCAACTGAGTGAAGCTAATGTAAATGTGGTAGTAAAAGCATGTGTGGTCCTACATAACTTCTGTAGAATGCATGAATGCTCTTCACCTGATGTGGCTGACCTTGGGTCTGGTAATGTGTATATGCCTCTGAGACCACTCATCCATCTCCATCGTCCACCTTCTGGCCTAAAAGTACGTGATGTGTTGACTAATTATTTTGAGTTCCCCTGAGGGTGCTACTCCCTGGCAAGAGGAGGCCTTATCTATGTAGTGTGCTTATTTAGTTGTCCCGTAAACCAATTTTGATTTACCTCCTTGTGGTTGTTGTGGTGTTTTTACTCTCATGTTGGTTATACGTTACCCAGCCCAACAGGTATAATAATAACAACATACAACCGATGCGACTTAACACTTTTTATCTTTCGTGTATTTTTTGGTCGCTTACCAAAAAAAACGTACTGGACAAATATGTCCAAAGGGCTAAATAAGGTTTTGGCAAAGAAAATGTACAACAGTCACAAATGTAAACAACATAACAAAAAGACTCCAACAATAAATCTGACCTACAAGTTATGGTAGGTGGGGGGTGGTGAAGGTGGAGGCCCAGGTTGTGTGGGTTGGGTTGACTGGCCAGGTTGTGTGGGTTGGGTTGACTGATCTACCGCCAGCGTGTCACCGTGAGTAGTGGCAGAATGGCCTGTTTGTTGTGTGTTTCTGGCTGGATCCTGATGGGGGTTTGGGTAGGGGAACATGGGAAACTAGTGTGGGTGTCATGTATAGTGTACAGTTCCTATAGCGTCTTGTGCTTGGGTGCGAGGAAAACACATGAGACATAGGTTGATATGAAATGACTTGTATTACTTCATACAAGCATGCAGAAAAGGTCACACAGTTTGCAGGAACAGAGGCAGGAGAACACAGCAGGCCAGAGTAACTTCAAGCTCTACAATAACTCTCCAAGCAGGTTCAGGATCTCTTCTCTGTACCGTAATTCCTCTGCAAACATGGATTCACCAGACAGCAGGTTTCCAAAGTGCAAAAGTGTTCCAAAGTTCCTCAGTAGGAAATAGCTGGAGTCCAAAATCCTAGGTTTCCAGGAGTCAGGTCACAGGCTGACTGAGGCTTGATTCAGGAGCACTGATTGTTCAGCTGAGGCTGCTTAAGAAGCAAGAGGGAGAGAATCAGGGCGGGAACATGAAAACTGGAAGCTCCATATTAACTGAGGGCAAGAGCTGCAGAAAGACAGAAAGCAAAATGGCCGACGGAAAACTGAGTTTCAAGGAACATGTCAAAAGAGACAAAGAACCTTACATTACTCCCCCCTTAAGGACAACCTCCGGTTGACCTCACACCAGGCTTGTCAGGGTACCTCTGATGAAACTGGCAGAGCAGGCGAGGAGCATTTACATTATTGACTGGTTCCCATGAGTTGTCCTCCACTGGGTAGCCCTGCCATTTAATCAAATATTGCAACTGATTTCTGTACAACCTGGAATCTAGAATCCTTTCCACCATAAATTCTTCCTGACCATCGACCAGCACTGGGTCAGGGCAAGGAGAAGAGCGTCCAGGAAACGTATTGGGTGTTGCAGCCTTTAGTAGGGATACATGAAAGACAGGGTGGATTCTCATAGTTCTGGGCAGTTGAAGACGACAAGCAACAGCACTTATAATCTTACTGATCTTATAAGGTCCAATGTACTTATGTCCCAATTTAGACGATGGAATCTTTATTTAAGATTTCTGGTTGACAGCCAGACCAAATCTCCTACCTTGAAAGCTGGTGCAGGTTTACGAAATTTATCTGCTGCTTTCTTGTACCTTTCCTGAGCCAATTCTAGATTTTCCTTTAGAAGATCCATATTCTTTTGTAAAGAAGTGATTCTTTCAGCCACTGCCGGCAAGGGCGTATCTATGGGAAATCGAGGAAGAATGTTAGGATGATAACCTAGATTGGAGTAAAAAGGAGACTGCTTAGTGGAGGCGCTCTGAGAGTTATTATAAGAGAACTCAGCCAGTGGAAGTAGATCCACCCAATCATCTTGTAGGTGGCAGATAAAGCAGCGGAGATACTGCTCCAGGGTGTGATTGGTTTGTTCTGTCTGTCCATTAGTCTGGGGATGAAAAGCAGAAGAAAGGTTTACTTTAATGTCCAATGCGGCACAGAAATTTTGCCAAAACCTTGAAGTGAATTGCACCCCTCGATCCGAAATGACCTCATCCGGTACTCCATGTAAGCGAAACACATTCTTAATCATCAAGTCTGATGTCTGTTTTGCAGTGGGTAAGCCGACACAAGGGATAAAATGAGCTGCCTTTGTTAGACGATCAACCACCACTAGAATGGTGTTCTTCCCTTGAGAGGTTGGTAACTCCACAATGAAGTCCATAGAAATGGATCCCCACGGGCGGGACGGGGTGGGAAGAGGTTGTAACAGACCAGTTGGTGAGGAGCGAGGTGTTTTGCATCTTGCACAGACTTCACATGAAGTGACATAGTTTAAAACATCTTTCCTGTAAGTGGGCCACCAAAAGAAACGAGAAAGAAATTCTTGTGTCTTTAGAATTCCCCTATGCCCGGCTATCTTGGAATCATGGATGAGTTGCAATACTCTCAATCTGACTGTTTCAGGTATATACAGACGTTGTCCCTGAATCCACACACCATTCTTAAAGACAAGACTTACGTCCCTTGGGGGTTGAGCCAACAAAGAATCCGCATGGTATGCTTCCTTGATGTCCTTAAGTAGGTCTTGATTATGAATCACTCCCAGGAATCTAGAGTCAGGAAGAATAGTCTTAGGAGGAGTAAGTGGACGTGTCTCTGCTGAATGAATCCTAGAGAGTGCATCAGCCTTTCCATTGCGCGATCCTGGTCTATAAGAAATTACAAAATTAAACTGGTTTAGGAAAAGATTCCAGCGAGCCTGGCGAGGAGTCAGGCACTTAGCCGACCTGATAAATTCAAGGTTACGATGGTCTGTCAGGACGACTATTTGCTGTGCAGCTCCCTGAAGAAGGTGTCTCCATTCCTTGAAGGCGGCAATAATGGCCAACAATTCTCTATTGCCCACATCGTAGTTCCTCTCAGCCGAAGACAACTGCTGGGAAAAGAAGGCACAGGGATGCAAGACATTCTTCTCACCTGTTCTCTGAGAGAGTATAGCTCCAACGGCACAGTCTGAAGCATGCACCTCTATTATGAAGGCAAGCTCGGGGTTGGGATGTACTAAGATAGGTGCGGTGGTAAATTTATCCTTTAAACAGGAAAATGCTTCCTGAGCTTGCGGGTCCAGGAGAACCTAGACTGTTTCCGGGTAAGTTGGGTGATAGGTGACACTACCTCAGAGAAATTCCTAATGAAACGTCTATAGAAGTTGGCAAACCCGATGAAGCGCTGCACCTCCTTCACATTTCTAGGAATTGGCCAATCCTTGATGGCTTGGGTCTTGCTTCCATCCATACTAATCCCTTGCGTAGATAGTACATACCCCAGAAATTGAATTTCGGTCCTATGGAATTCACACTTTTCAAGTTTGATGTAGAGATAGTTTTGTCTTAGGCGTTCTAAGACCATTCTCACATGTCCATGATGTTCCTCTGTGGAGTTAGAAAAAATTAGAATATCATCCAGATAAATCACCACAAATGTATCTAGGAGATCCCTGAAGATGTCATTCACCAAGTGTTGGAAAGTGGCTGGGGCGGTACTCAGACCAAAAGGCATAACTAGATATTCGAAGTGTCCATAGCGTGACCTGAATGCAGTCTTCCATTCATCCCCAGGTCTAATACGGACCAAGTTATAGGCCCCACGGAGATCAAGTTTAGAGAAAATTTTGGCGTGCCGCACTCTCTCCAACAACTCAGGGATTAAAGGCAATGGATAACGGTTTCTAATAGTAACCTTATTGAGTTCCCTATAGTCTATGCAGGGTCTCAGACATCCATCTTTCTTCTTCACAAAGAAGATGGGTGCACCTGCGGGAGATGAAGAGGGGCGTATGAAGCCTTTGGCTAGATTTTCATCTATGTAGTCCTTCAAAGCTTTTAGCTCGGGCCCCGCTAGGGGGTAGATCTTACCAAAAGGTATCTCGACTCCAGGCAATAATTCGATTGGACAATCATATGGACGGTGAGGAGGGAGCTGATCAGCGTTCTTCTTGTCACATAAATCCACATAGTCCTGGTATACAGCTGGTAGTTCAGGGACTGACATGGTTCCTTTAGGAACAGAGCAAGCTGAAACTCCTTGACTCATCTGTTTCTCCGGAAAGTGTAATTCCTTGGTTTCCCAGTTAATCGTAGGATTCTGCGCCTGCAGCCATGGTAGCCCTAGAATAATGGGAAAGTGGGGAGAAGAGATAAGCATAAAAGACATTTTCTCCTGATGATCTTTACCCATAAGGACCCTCAAAGGCTCTGTTTCCTGATCCACTGGTCCAGAGGTCAGCAGGGAGCCATCCACAGTCTCCATCTGTACTGGAGTAGCCTTCTTTACTGAACGTATCCCCTGTTTCAGAGCAAAGGAGATATCCATAAAATTTCCACTTGCTCCTGAGTCGATCATAGCAGAGCTAGACACCCACACTGAGTCCACCCAGAGTTTGATGGAAAGGAAGCAATGAGAATTATTTCTTTTACAACTCAGCTGGGACACCGCTGAGGAAACTTGAAAAATTGCAGCGTTTATACCGTCATTGTCCCCAGAACTAACAGAGTTTAAGTCCGAAAAATCAAGATCTCTTGCAGCAGATCTCTCTGGAGTCTGAGGCTCGGACATGACAGAGCTCCTCTCGCAACACTCACAGTGAATGACTGCTGCAGTAGTCTTACGAGAACGGCTGGGGCAGTTTATAATGAAGTGCCCTGACTTACCACAGTAAAAACATAGATTTTCCTTTATACGATGTTCTTTGCATGCATCACTAACCCGTCTTTGTAAAGAGTCCACCTGCATGGGTTCAGGTTCTGGTTCCCTTGTGATCCTACTCAAAGGTTCCTTAGCTGAGGAGGGAGGTAGGAAAAGGTTAGTGCGATTATTTTCGAACCATCTCTCTTGTCTGCGTTCAGTCAGACGAGCATCAATACGGATACAATAGTTAATAAAGTCACCTAACGCAGTGGGAGGGTCGGCACGAGCAAGTTCATCCTTAATCAGTGGAGACAACCCTTTCCGAAAAATAGATTTTTTGGCGGAAGTGTCCCAAGTGGTATCAAGAGCCCATCTCCTGAAATCCAAGGCATATTCGGCTACTGAACGCTTACCTTGGCGCAAAGTTAACATGGCTGCTTCAGCTGTTGCACCTCGATTGGGGTCATCAAACACCTGCCCCATGGCTGAAATAAAAGCATCAAGGTGATTCAAACAATCATCCTCAGTCTCAATCAGAGGGTTTGTCCACATCAAAGCCTTATTGGTAAGCAACATGATTATAGTAAGCACTTTGGATCGTTCAGTGGGAAATTGTGAAGCATGTGCAGAGAAAAATAGATTGCATTGGTTAATAAATCCCCTGAATTTCTCACGTTCACCGCCAAAACGAAAAGGAGGTAACTTGGGGATCCCATAACTCGGGGTTATGGCAGGAGCCTGGACTTGTTCCTCTAGAGCCTCAATCCTGGCTCGTAATTCCTGAGTAGTTTGTCCAAACACTTGCAAATTATGATTAGTGAGGTCCTGTAGGCTTGCAAAACGGGTCTTTATAGTCTGTATATCTGCAAGGATTGTATCAGTCACTCCGCAAAGCTCCTTTATGCGGGCCTCCATCTTCCAGATCTTTTAAGGCAGAAGTGCTGGAATGGTTGTGAGAAGTCACAACCACTGTCATCACAGAAGGTATTAAACGGACATCTGATATCCACAGTCACAGCAGACACGGCTTTCCCAGACCCAGCAGACACTAAACATTGGCTCCTGAATCTTGTCATGTATAGTGTACAGTTCCTATAGCGTCTTGTGCTTGGGTGCGAGGAAAACACATGAGACATAGGTTGATATGAAATGACTTGTATTACTTCATACAAGCATGCAGAAAAGGTCACACAGTTTGCAGGAACAGAGGCAGGAGAACACAGCAGGCCAGAGTAACTTCAAGCTCTACAATAACTCTCCAAGCAGGTTCAGGATCTCTTCTCTGTACCGTAATTCCTCTGCAAACATGGATTCACCAGACAGCAGGTTTCCAAAGTCCAAAAGTGTTCCAAAGTTCCTCAGTAGGAAATAGCTGGAGTCCAAAATCCTAGGTTTCCAGGAGTCAGGTCACAGGCTGACTGAGGCTTGATTCAGGAGCACTGATTGTTCAGCTGAGGCTGCTTAAGAAGCAAGAGGGAGAGAATCAGGGCGGGAACATGAAAACTGGAAACTCCATATTAACTGAGGGCAAGAGCTGCAGAAAGACAGAAAGCAAAATGGCCGACGGAAAACTGAGTTTCAAGGAACATGTCAAAAGAGACAAAGAACCTTACAGTGGGTAGTCATAAGTATAGGGCTGCCCACTTTGACTATACCCCCAAATATGCCCATGTCGACCATACCCATGTTGTGGCCAGCCTACAACATTGGGTATGTTCAAGTGGGCATATTGGGAATGGCCACTCTGTCCCATCTGTTGTACCTGATACGGTACAGGTTGGTAGGAAGGAGGTTGTGGAGGAGGAGTTGGTATCTGTGGGACACAAGGAGGAGGTGGAGGAGGAGGTTGATGATGAGGAGGAGGTTCAGAGGCTGATGCAGACTCCCTTCGCTGGCTTCCCAACAACCATAGTAGATTTTCTGAGGAAAGCTGCCACCTTTCGAAAAAATCTAATACAGTGTTGGGATCATTTGGTGGGGTGCCTGCATCCAGAAGAATTTGTAGACCACCCTTGATCTGCAGTCTGTGCTCACGTGGAATACCCTTGAGGTATCGGGCAAGACTGCGTCCAAATGCCTCCTCCCCATCATCATGTGCAGCATTGGACAAATAGTCAAGAACTCCTCTTTCCACCTGCCTCCTTGTGCCTGAACCAACTCCTTCTCTTCTGCACCTGGCTCGCCGTGGAATGACAGAAGGTGGCGAAGACACACACTGTGGCCTAGTAGGGCTGCTGCTCAGGGGATTGTCTTCTTGCTGTGGAGGCAGGCTTTCAGACTCTTCTGCTGCTGGTGGTGGTGGTGGTGGTGCTGCTGCTTGGCTGGATGAATTAGCTGCCGAGGAAGGGCCAGCCTCCTCAACAACGTCCCCCACGGGGTCTATTACTGCCTCCGAGTCCGAAGCAGTGTCTCTCTCCATAAGGTTAGAGTCTGTGCTATAGAGGAAAATAAAAAACACAATTAATATTTTGTATCAAAACCAGTAATAGCCTTTCTACAGACATGCACTTACGCTCGCAGATCCATAACCGGCGCAAGAAAATCGAGGCGATCGAAGTAGACATATTTCCTTTTACTGCCTCCTGATGCCCCACTGCGCGCCCTCAGCTGCCTCTCTCTGCGGTAGCAATCACGACAGCTGCGCCACCGCCTTGTGACATCTGTCACTGCAAAATGACATACAAAAATAACAAAAACATTACTTATATGGCCTTCTAAAATACGTAAGAAATCTGTACCTATCACCATCAACATTCTATTTGTTTGGGCTGTTATGCGTACATACAAAAGTTGTATGGTGGCAAACTTACATGATCATAGTAGAAGGGTACATGCAAAGAAACATAGCTGTATGAGGTATGTGTTTGAACAAGTAGCATAACTTTGGGCCAGAGCTTTGGCCTTAACAGAAGGGACACAGATTAACTATATGACCTACACATTTCTTGTGAGCTCAAGATGGCTACAAACATTTTACACCCTAAGTAGGCAACCATTACTGATGGATGTGAATATTGGGATGTTGTTTCTGTAGTCACATAACAATGTGGCTTTAAACATTGTAACGCGTTTTATAGTAATTTAGGTTTGGGACAATATAAGGGCAGAAGTAAATTATATCACATTGTTGTTGGCACATACAGAGCAATAACAAAATGTTTGTAGGGTTCTAATTATTGTACTTACTTATGCGCTCTTGCCCTAGATCTGTCGGCAAAATCAGGGAACATTTGGCGACATATTCTCCTCCAAGCCGCCTCCTTGCGCGACCTGTTGGAGTAATGGCCATCTCGCTGGTCCCAAAGTTCTGGCCTCTCCTGGACCAGAACTATCAACATTTCAACGTTAATGTTGGTGCCCATGGTTCTGGACTCCGTGGAGGCGTTTTCCTGTTTTGATTTGATATCTGGTAGCCTAATTAGCATGTGGAGCCTTCCTGACAATTACTGATGCAATTTCCTGTCACATGGAAGAGTCGTGCGCTTTAATCGCAAGTCACACGTGCGGTCCGTTTGTAATCCGATTTTTCATTGCACCCATAGACTTGCATTGGCGATTGTCGACCCACTATCGGTGACAATCGCAGCATGCTGCGATTGCACTCGCACGTTTAAAAACGGACCACAAAAAATCTGATACTGGGAGCTGCTCCATAGATTAACATTGGTCTGACTGCAATGCGATATTTCATCGCTTTGTAGTCGTACGATTTTGTCGCCAGTGTGACCCCGGCCTTAAATGCACTGTTGCAGCGATCAAAAAAACATAATTCTGGTGATCAGGTTAATTCTTTTTTTATATTGTTAGATCAGGCGATTCTGAACACAGTGATACCAAATATGTGCATGTTTTATTTTTTTAATTGTTTTATTTTGAAGGGGAAGTGATTTGAACTTTTATATTGTTTTTATTTTTTTATATTTTTAAAAACTTTTTTTTTTTTACTTTTTGCATGCTTCAATAGTCTCCATGGGAGACTATAAGCTGCAGTTGTCTGATCACCTCTGCTACACACAGGCGATGATCAGATCTCCTGTATGTAGCAGAAATGCTTACTTGCTATGAGTGCCGACCACCGTGTGGCGCTCATAGCAAACCGGTAATGACAACTATAGAGGTCTGCTGCAGACCTCTGGTTGTCATGTCAACCCATCGCTGACCCGCGTTCATGTGACAGGGTCACCGATGGGCAGGATTAGTGACGTGCTTTTGGCGCGATCACGTTAAATGCTGTCAGCGATTGACAGTGGCATTTAACAAGTTAACAGCCATGGGTGGATCGCGATTTCACCCACGGCTGTTAGGGGTACGTATCAGCTGTTCAAAACAGCTGACGTGCCGGGAAAGATGTGGGCTAAGTGCCAGAGCCCACATCAAAGGGAGGGATACAACAGTCACCGTACAAGTACAGCGCCTGTCATGAAGGCGTTAAACGTACTGTAGATAAATGTCACATGTAATCCGCACCAAAAAAGCAGCAACAAATGCACAAAAAAGCAGCAAAACCTGCTTTTTGTAAGCAGCTTCTTTACTGCCAAGAGAGCAGATTTTGCCCATAGACAAAAACGCAACAAAAATGTAATGTGTGAACATAGCTCAATAATTATGGGTATAGCTGACAGCCTAGAACAGACCTTCATGAAGAAAATGTGATTTGTAACAAGCAAATGCAGCATTGAAGTATTTTGGCAGACCTGAAAAAAATTATCTTGTGAATGAATAACACAGAATGAATATACATGTGGTATAAGGCAAGAGACACCAGCACGGAATATATTGTGCTGTATTCAAAATTAAAAGTACTTGTGCATCGCCATCTGGTGGTCATTTTTATACTGCAGGACTCACAGGAAAGCGCTAAGTATCTTTATTAGTAGTGATGAGCGAGCGTGCTTGGATAAGGCGTTATCTGAGCACACTTGTGCTTAATCGAGTATTTTCGGCGTGCTCGAAAAATATGTTCAAGTCTCCGTGGCTGCATGTCACACGGCTGTTTGACAGCCACTACACATGCAGGGACTACCTAACAAACAGGTAATCAATGCATGTGTAGCAGCTCTCGAACAGCTGCGCAACATGCAGCCACGGTGACTTGGGCATATTTTTCGAACACGTCAAAATATTCGATAAGCATTCGCGCATGCTCGGATAATGCCTTATCTGAGCAGGCTCACTCATCATTATTTATTAGGTCACGCTCAGTATTTGGTCAGTATTTCACTTTAGTATTTGTAAGCCAAAACCAGGAGTGGGTGATAAATACAGGAGTGGTGACGTGTTTCTATTATACTTTTCCTCTGATTGTTCCATTCCTGGTTTTGGCTTAGAAATACTGATGTACAATACTGGCCAAATACTACGCCTGACCATGGCCTTAACAAGAGACAAGTGTAATTTTTTGAAATTCGAATTCATTATTTTCGCAAAATTGTTCTCAAAAATTAAATTTGTGGTGAATTGCAAGTACGGTAATCCAATTCCCCTAAGACATGCATAAAAGGTTGAGGTCTCCTAGGACTGTATCAAAATAATTTCAAGCTCTTTAATGCAAACACAAGCTTACTTGTGTCAAATTTGTCTCAACATATATACAGGTATAAGGAATGGTAATGATTGTTCACTGCTGTTACACACTATCTGTAATGTTTCTTTAGTGTTTCCTTGCTTTCTCTCCCTATGTCTCCTGCAAAGCTGTGACCTGTAATCAGAGTCGGTTTTAGGCAAAGTGGGGCCCTGGGCTAAAGTTTAAGGCAAAATGGGGCCCCAAATGCTCACATTTTGCACATCACACATAAGCATTTCGGTTGTATTTATATACGCTGAGTTCAGGCCGCTAAATGAGCATGATCGACAATATTGAAGTTGTTTCCCGGCCTCTTTCCACTTACTGAGTAATAATGATGGGGACAGAACAATCACTAATAGATCAATCTGTCCCCATACAGTATCATCATGTTATCAGCAGCATATCTGCAGTTTTCACCAGGAGATGTGCTGCCAAGAACAATGACTTTTGTTCTGGCATAAACAAGCCACTTACTCGATGAATAAGCAGCATTTTGCTTGTTTAGTATAATACACCCCATAGTCCTCCATATAGTATAATGTGCGCCATAGTCCTCCGTATAGTATAATACTCTCCCCATAGTCCTCAATATATTAAAATATACTCCTCAATCCTCCATGTTGTATAATACACTCCTCCTCATAGTCCTCCATATATTAAAATACACTCCTCAGTCCTCCATATAGTATAATACACTCCTCATTATCCTCCATATAGTATAATACACTCCTCAGTCCTCCATATAGTATAATACACTCCTCAGTCCTCCATATAGTATAATACACTCCTTATAATTCAATATATAGTATAATGCACCCCCATAGTCCTTCACGTAGTACAGTTCACTTCCCATAGTAAAATACACCCCACAGTTCTTCACATAGTATAATGTATTCCCCATAGTCCTCTATACAGTATAATGCAGGTCTCATATAGTACATATAGTATAATGCACTGCCCATAGTCCACTAGAGTATAATGCAGCCCCTCAGAGTATAATGCAGCCACCCCACAGAATATAATGTAGCCCCCTCATAGAGTACAATGCAGACCCCCCCATAGAATATAATGTAGCCCCCTCAGAGTATAATGCAGCCTTATAATAGAATATAATGTAGCCTCCTCATATAGTATAATGCAGCCCCCCATAGAATATAATGTAGACCCCTCATATCGTATAATGCAGCCCCCCCCATAGAATATAATGTAGCCCCCTTAGAGTATGATGCAGCCCCCCTCATAGAATGTAATACAGCCTCACAGTCCAGTACTCACTCACTGATATATAAAAAAAAAAAACACAATCCTCACCTCCTCCTCATTCCCTGTGCTACTCCAGGCATTGCTCAAGTCTCAGCAGCTGCACTGCCCGGCACACAGCAGGTGTGCGATGAAGTGATGTCATCGCGCACCCGCAGTGTCAGAAACGAGTGGAATGATGGGAGAGGTGTCTGTGACAGTTGAATATGGTGCATGGGGAGGGGGGCAGCGGCTGGCGCCGGGCGGGCCCTCCTTACTCACAGGCACCCATATCGACCTCACTCACCAGAGCTTGCAACCTATGAATAGGTTACACAAGAGGTATAAGTGATTATGAGATCGCTCCGCTATGGGAGTAAATCTTATATCAAGTGAATATTAATAAATTACTATTATACAAAATAATAGTATAAGCTTACCATAATGCCTAACATCTGTTTTACCAGTTTGTACTTACAAATATAGCAACCAGTATGGGGGTCTTGATTATCCACCAGTAAATGTTTTCATAGTCATCCCAGCACCTGAATGAGAGAATTATTATTAGAACCATGAAAGTATGATACCAACCACCAGTAGATGGCACCATTAATTCTGTTATGTTCACTGGAATTTAAAGCAGTTGTTAAAATAAATTATAATTTTTCCAAACTCATATATTTTTGCTAACTCCCCTAGAGACAGCCAGGAAAAAAAGATGTTGAGACTCCCAAAAGAAATCTCCCAGATGCATTGTGTCCTGTTCATACTAAAGTTATCCTTGTCTGCATCCAGGAGTGAGAGCCAAAGTTGGGACAGGCATCAGGGCATTGTAGCTGGAGGTGTCCAGGAAAGAAAATGATTACAAGCTGCCGGAACAAGGAGAGGTGAGCATCTGCAGTCTGGACCTATGTCTGCATTATTTTAGGGGACTGGTCTGGGAGTTTGCTTCAATTTAGACGCTCTGTGGTATGTATCACTTTAGAGGATCATTCTATATTGTTGGGGACTAGAATCTTTTTTAGGGGTTTGGTTTATGGTCTATATTATTTCAGGGGGTCTGGCATTTGCATTAATTTAAAGATTCTGCTTTGGGGTCTGCATCTATGAAGTCTTCTCCGGGCAATGTATTACTCAATAAGGTATGTAATTATTTATGGGTCAGATCTGGTGTCTGTATTTTAGGGTTTCATAAAGGGGGTCTTAAGCACTATTTAGGATTTGGGAGCATGTCCCATATAAGCATATTTACTAAATGAAAAAAAATGTACAATGCGCATCACCTACAAATTTCTACCACAGGCATTGGTTGATCATGGCCATGTCCTTCTACTCCTATTGTTCACTCCATTCCCAACCTCCACATCATCTTGATGTTCTGTCCCCCACCATCTTAAATGAAGAAACCTTCTGGAAATGCTGTTTTCCTGGAAGTTTTGTCTTTTTCCCAGGACATTAGCCATGGACAACTTCCCAGAGAACTTCCCAGATCTTTCTGGAGAATTGGTAAGGTAAAAAATTGAAATCACTCAAAAATCTGCTTGATGCCCCTTCTCAAAAGTTGGAAAGTGTGAACTCTGATATAATAAGAATACAATCTCTGAGATGCATCGCTTAAATACTAGGATCTGTTCTGTTCAGTTTTATGCTTCGTTTGATACAAACACAGAAGCCAAGAACTTTACGCAAACCGCAGGAGACTTCCATTAGCCTGTGAGCTAATCTATAGAGTAAAGCTTTTAAAAGGACATTGAGTAAAGTCATAGGGAGTACCACAAGTGATTCATACATAAGTGGTCCACTATAGCATACACCATAGAGGTATAGTCCTCCATAT
This sequence comes from Oophaga sylvatica, assembly GCA_033576555.1. Taxonomy (NCBI): domain Eukaryota; kingdom Metazoa; phylum Chordata; class Amphibia; order Anura; family Dendrobatidae; genus Oophaga; species Oophaga sylvatica. Next base: position 141,085,698 of record JARQOD010000003.1, read on the forward strand.
ATTAAAATACACTCCTCAGTCCTCCATATAGTATAATACACTCCTCATAGTCCTCCATATAGTATAATACACTCCTCAGTCCTCCATATAGTATAATACACTCCTCAGTCCTCCATATAGTATAATACACTCCTTATAATTCAATATATAGTATAATGCACCCCCATAGTCCTTCACGTAGTACAGTTCACTTCCCATAGTAAAATACACCCCACAGTTCTTCACATAGTATAATGTATTCCCCATAGTCCTCTATACAGTATAATGCAGGTCTCATATAGTACATATAGTATAATGCACTGCCCATAGTCCACTAGAGTATAATGCAGCCCCTCAGAGTATAATGCAGCCACCCCATAGAATATAATGTAGCCCCCTCATAGAGTACAATGCAGACCCCCCATAGAATATAATGTAGCCCCCTCAGAGTATAATGCAGCCTTATAATAGAATAAATGTAGCCTCCTCATATAGTATAATGCAGCCCCCCATAGAATATAATGTAGCCCCCTCAGAGTATAATGCAGCCTTATAATAGAATAGAATGTAGCCTCCTCATATAGTATAATGCAGCCCCCCATAGAATATAATGTAGACCCCTCATATCGTATAATGCAGCCCCCCATAGAATATAATGTAGCCCCCTTAGAGTATGATGCAGCCCCCCTCATAGAATGTAATACATTATCCTTGTCTGCATCCAGGAGTGAGAGCCAAAGTTGGGACAGGCATCAGGGCATTGTGGCTGGAGGTGTCCAGGAAAGAAAATGATTACAAGCTGCCGGAACAAGGAGAGGTGAGCATCTGCAGTCTGGACCCATGTCTGCATTATTTTAGGGGGACTGGTCTGGGAGTTTGCTTCAATTTAGACTCTCTGTGGTATGTATCACTTTAGAGGATCATTCTATATTGTTGGGGACTAGAATCTTTTTTAGGGGGTTTGGTTTATGGTCTATATTATTTCAGGGGGTCTGGCATTTGCATTAATTTAAAGATTCTGCTTTGGGGTCTGCATCTATGAAGTCTTCTCCGGGCAATGCATTACTCAATAAGGTATGTAATTATTTATGGGTCAGATCTGGTGTCTGTATTTTAGGGTTTCATAAAGGGGGTCTTAAGCACTATTTAGGATTTGGGAGCATGTCCCATATAAGCATATTTACTAAATGAAAAAAATGTACAATGCGCATCACCTACAAATTTCTACCACAGGCATTGGTTGATCATGGCCATGTCCTTCTACTCCTATTGTTCACTCCATTCCCAACCTCCACATCATCTTGATGTTCTGTCCCCCACCATCTTAAATGAAGAAACCTTCTGGAAATGCTGTTTTCCTGGAAGTTTTGTCTTTTTCCCAGGACATTAGCCATGGACAACTTCCCAGAGAACTTCCCAGATCTTTCTGGAGAATTGGTAAGGTAAAAAATTGAAATCACTCAAAAATCTGCTTGATGCCCCTTCTCAAAAGTTGGAAAGTGTGAACTCTGATATAATAAGAATACAATCTCTGAGATGCATCGCTTAAATACTAGGATCTGTTCTGTTCAGGTTTATGCTTCGTTTGATACAAACACAGAAGCCAAGAACTTTACGCAAACCGCAGGAGACTTCCATTAGCCTGTGAGCTAATCTATAGAGTAAAGCTTTTAAAAGGACATTGAGTAAAGTCATAGGGAGTACCACAAGTGATTCATACATAAGTGGTCCACTATAGCATACACCATAGAGGTATTCCCAAACCCAGAAGAGGGAAAAAGCAAAGGAACTGCTTTGTTTAAAAAAAAAAGTCCAGCAATTGGCCAAGGGGCGTAGAAGAGGGAAACAAACACCAGTTTTGCCATTAGTAGCAAAGCCTACTAAATTCTGTGTATACCACTATTACCAGATTTTAACAAGGATCTGTTACTTGCTCAAAAAATGTTCTTAAATACATTTTAAAAAATCCCTGAGCTCTCCTGATTCTGCTGCTCTTTTCCGTTTTGAGCTGCTTCACTCCAATGCAGAGGTATTCACAATTGTTACTTCTGAAAACTAAGTGAAATCTCTGCTTGAAGTCCAATTGGGCGTTTCTTCAGAGACTTCTTTGACAGCGTCCATTTTCACCCCTTCATCCCAGATGCTGCCAATCACAGGACATCAGTGTCTGAGACTGCTAGATTAGCAGCTTAGCTATGATTGGCAGCATCAGGGAGGGCGGTGTGAAAGCGCACGCCTCTAGACATTACATCCAGTTAAACAACAAGCAGAGATTTCATATAGTGCACTTGTAACAAGGGTGACCGGGGTGGTAGTCCTGACTGAGCTCACCCACAAAACACAGTCTGCAGACTCCCTGGCACCTTGCACATGGAACACAGGACTGACACAGCTTTTTCCTACAGGTTACGTTCTCTTTCTCTGATCACACTACTCCAGGCAAGTAGAGTTCAAGAATGTAGCTGTGGTCCAACAGGGAATAACTTTTAATAATCGATGATGAAAAAGACAAGTACAACACTGGCTTCCAGCTCTCTCCCTGACACTGTCCACGGCCGTACCCACAACAGCCGCAGGAGCCGAAAATTCACAGTTGTCCCCTCGCTGAGATCTGGATGCTTATATGGCAATGCACCATCTGTCCATATACATCTGCCCTGGGCAGCAGCATCCTGACGCCTTTCCTTGCTGCTGACCCAGCCCACATTTTTAACTTGTTGCTATCCCTGTCTCTAACATAAGCGCTGACAAAGCAGGTACATAATACAGAGTACATCACATACATAACAAATTACGATGCATAGCTTACAGGTGCAACATATATGGCGGTACACACATTGCAAACACAGCATAGACACATATAAAACATTAGCAATGAAAATGGGGTATAAATAGCTTCCAACAGAATCATTTTATTATATACCTGATGAAGGCCTACATGGCCGAAACGCGTTGTGTTTTTTTATAACAAAAAATGTTTTAATGTTTTTATTGTCTTTTATAAAATTTTGCATTTTACCTAGCCAATAAAATATCATCTGATTCAATATCAGAGAAACTTAGTTCTTTGGCTATATAACCCTCTTATTCCAAATTGGGTTAAGGATCCTGTGAAGGAAGTGCCCTGAAACTTTTTTATTCGCAATAAAACATTACATTACGTTGCAAGTTTCACAACAATATACATATTTATCACAAAGAGGGCGCATAGGTTCCATGTGGGGGAGAGGCAAATGAGGGGTCCTGCCACCTCCTTACACACTCAAGAAGAAACAAATGTAAATATCTCTACAATGAAGCAACGCAGCACAAAACGGAAAAGCACTGCAGTGACGCAGCTCAAAACAGAAAAGCACTGCAAAATCAGGAGAACTCGGATGTTTGCAAGTTACATAACTCAATATTTTGAGAAAGTGTTCACTTTAAAAGGCAGACATGAAAGTAATTCCAAGAGACTAAAGCATGCAACCAGGATAATTTTTAAGTGGCCGTTTTGTTGTTGGTAATGAGGTCTGTTTTGTCACTTGATGAAACTATGGTGAAAAATGCCAAATTCTCACCCAGTGTTATCAAAGCTGATCCGAGTCTTTATCCACACTGCAATGGTAAGTGCCGGGAGACCTGCAAAATTAAGCAATTGGTATAAAAGTTCCTAATAATGGACAGCAGACCCGCTAAAAATGGGTAACTTGTTAATTGTATATGTACTAAAGTCTAACTAAGAAAATATGTGCAGGAACTGGGGGAAGATCATTACTGAAACCCAATATACATATAGTGAAATACTAATGCAATGATGTCATAAGTGCCTGATCTTTCCCCTACAGTATATGATATACTTATGCCATTATCACCTACTCTACAAAAATTAAATAATGTTATGGTTGGATGTGTACATTTTTCCAACCTCTAAGTTTTCTTTCTATAAATTTCTCAGTGGCTTTTTAAGGACTTGGGAGGTGGAGGCCCATAGTCAGCTGTCCTATTGTATTTCCTATAATCTAATCTCAAGTATGAGAACGGACTCACCCCAGCCAATAACGATGTACCACCAAAAATACCTCTTCTGTGAGGTAAATGTGAGAGTAAGAAGAGTGTGCAGATACATTCCCTCCACAGAAGCCAAGAGAAATTGGCAAGGATGGAGTACTGGAAGAAAACCACAGCCGCCTTACAGTTTACCTGAAATGAGAGGAAGTTCAAGAGTTTAAGGAGTTTTCCATTACAAGAATAACTTGGCTTTTTTTTTTCAAAAATAGCACCACCACCATCCACAGGCTCTGTGTGGTATTACAGCTCAGCTCCATTCCTTGGACTTTCTATGTAATGTTGAGTCCTCCAGGGTGGGACATATTCTTTCAACCAGACCCCGTGCATGATTCCTCCTCCCCCCGGCAGGGATGCTGGCGCCTACACTGCCTCGGCCCCTGTCCTGCATTCCTCCTCCTTTTCCTGCTGCTGCCCGGGGTCTGCGCATGACGCGCAGATCCTCGAGCACTTTGCTTAGGGCGCAAGCGCACGTTGATTCTTTCTTAATGGAGCAGCACAAGCTGTCCTAAAGTGTCCCCAGCCAATAGCTGGGACACACTTATCATTTAAGGTACCTCTAACTGAATGGAGGTGCCTGAGAAATGTGTAAAGTTAGTCTCTTGCACACTTACTTGTTTTCAGGTCCCCAGTACCTGCCAGTCTGTCTACCTGTCCTGTTATTGGACATTTGGTTCTGTAATTAAGAATTGTTTGGATATATTACTATTCTAGATAATGATGTTTACTTCAGTATATCCCTAGAGTTCGTTAACATTTGCTTGATTAAGTATTTATGTCCTGATATTGAGTGGAGTATGCATTTGCTGTTTTAGTTTTTCTGCCATCTTGTCGCATTAGATTGTAATCCATGTCTGTATGTTATTTTGAAAATTATCCTAATATACAGTTAGGTCCATATATATTTGGACAGAGACAACATTTATCTAATTTTGGTTCTAGACATTACCACAATGAATTTGAAACAAAACAATTCAGATGCAGTTGAAGTCCAGACTTTCAGCTTTCATTTGAGGGTATCCACATTAAAATTGGATGAAGGGTTTAGGAGTTTCAGCTCCTTAACATGTGCCACCCTGTTTTTAAAGGGACCAAAAGTAATTGGACAAATGACTCCAAGGCTATTTCATGGACAGGTGTGGGCAATCCCTTTGTTATGTCATTCTCAATTAAGCAGATGAAAGGGCCGGAGTTGATTTGAGGTGTGGTGTTTGCATTTGGAAGGTTTTGCTGTGAAGGAAACATGCGGTCACAGGAGCTCTCCATGCAGGTGAAACAAGCCATCCTTAAGCTGCAAGAACAGAAAAAAACCCATCCAAGAAATTGCTACAACATTAGAAGTGGCAAAATCTACAATTTGGTACATCCTGAGAAAGAAAGAAAGCACTGGTGAACTCATCAATCCAAAAAGACCTGGGAGCCCACGGAAGACAACAGTGGTGGATGATCGCCGCATACTTTCTTTGGTGAAGAAGAACCCGTTCACAACATCAACTGAAGTCCAGAACACTCTCAGTGAAGTAGGTGTATCTGTCTCTAAGTCAACAGTAAAGAGAAGACTCCATGAAAGTAAATACAAAGGGTTCACATCTAGATGCAAACCATTCATCAATTCCAAAAATAGACAGGCCAGAGTTAAATTTGCTGAAAAACACCTCCAGAAGCCAGCTCAGTTCTGGAAAAGTATTCTATGGACAGATGAGACAAAGATCAACCTGTACCAGAATGATGGGAAGCCAAAAGTTTGGAGAAGAAAGGGAACGGCACATGATCCAAGGCACACCACATCCTCTGTAAAACATGGTGGAGGCAACGTGATGGCATGGGCATGCATGGTTTTCAATGGCACTGGGTCACATGTGTTTATTGATGACATAACAGCAGACAAGAGTAGCCGGATGAATTCTGAAGTGTACCGGGATATACTTTCAGCCAGATTCAGCAAATGCTGCAAACTTGATTGGACGGCGCTTCATAGTACAGATGGATAATGACCCCAAGCATACAGCCAAAGCTCACAGGAGTTCATGAGTGCAAAAAGTGGAACATTCTTCAATGGCCAAGTCAATCACCAGATCTTAACCCAATTGAGCATGCATTTCACTTGCTGAAATCCATACTTAAGAGGGAAAGACCCACAAACAAGCAAGACCTGAAGGCTGCGGCTGTAAAGGCCTGGCAAATCATTAAGAAGGAGGAAACCCAGCGTTTGGTGATGTCCATGGGTTCCAGACTTAAGGCAGTGATTGCCTCCAAAGGATTCGCCACAAAATATTGAAAACAAAAATATTTTGTTTGGGTTATGTTTATTTGTCCAATTACTTTTGACCTCCTAAAATGTGGAGTGTTTGTAAAGAAATGTGTACAATTCCTACATTTTCTAACACATTTTTGTTCAACCCTTAAATTAAACGTTACAATCTGCACTTGAATTCTGTTGTAGAGGTTTCATTTCAAATCCAATGTGGTGGCATGCAGAGCCCAACTCGCGAAAATTGTGTCACTGTCCAAATATTTCTGGCCCTGACTGTATATAATAAAATTGGTATTATATATTATTATTTATTGATCATTGCTCCTTCTTTTTTCACCTTTGGCATTTTATCTACCTGTCCAGTACCTGTTTGCCTGTACTTGCCTTGTCTTAAGGAGACAAGATGTATTACAGATATATCAACCCACACCATCCAGTGCTTATCTGTATGCTAGCAGAACCTGCCGGGACCTGCCAGTGCTTATCTTTATGCCAGCCGAACTAGCTTGCACCTTCCAGTGCCTATCCATATACCAGCTGGACCAGCCCACACCTGCCTGTGCCTATCTGTGTACCAGCTGGAGCAACCTACATCTGCCAGTAATTATCTGTATACCACCCAGACGAGCCCACACCTGCCAGTACTTATCTGTATACCAGACGGACCAGCCCACATCTACCAGCGCCTATCCATATACTAACTGTACCAGCCATACCCACCAGTTCCTGTGTTCCTGCCGTGCCTGCCTGTATCAGCTGTACTTTCGCCGTTCCAGCTACCTGTCCCTTGGGGTTCGGCTGCCATGCGTCAGAGGTCTGACCTAATGTAGCATCTGGTGTCCATTGGAAGCCAAGCCTAACCCCACCATCAGGGGCTTTAGTGAAGAGTCAGGTGCTCACTTAGTCACGCCCCTCCTGACTCTCCTCGGACCATGGCACAGTGGTTCCACCACTCCCTTTACACCTGGGCTTTGGCTAATATACGATGATCTTGTCTTAGATACTTGATTGATATTTTAATGTTTCATAAAAAAATAAAAATCACCCTAAAATGGATTGTAATGAATTGGGAAATATGCATAGTAAAACATTTCATTAATATGGTGAAGTAGCAACAATTATGTCATATAACAGTATCTATACTTAGCTTTGGCGGTCACTCAAACATATGTTTACCGTAGACATGGTGCAATGATCAATATCCTCATCTGCAAATAGAATGGCATCTTTAATAAATACTGCAGCTCCACGTATGATGAAAGATACAAAAAGATTCATGTGGATGTAATTTCTGGGGCAATGAAGTTTCCTGTGGAGAAAACACCAAGACATGGTATCAAACTTGGGGTCATTCAGTTTGGAAAAATGAAGGCTAACAACAATAAGTGGACAGTGCAAAGATCTTTCCAATGATCTTTTTACGCTTAGACCTTCAACAATGACAAGGGGGCATCCTCTACATCTAAAAGAAAAAAGTTCCATCATCATCACAGGTCGCAATTGTTTACTATAAGGGCACGGATTATTTTCTTAAAATTCTGGAGACGGAACGTCAAGCTATCTATTTATCTATCTTGTGTGCTAAGTATCTTCATTTTCTAAGTATAGTTTAAATAGCAGTAATGTAGTCTACATATCATGTATTCAGTGTTTGCATTGTGACTGCACTTGTGAACTGATTCATATTAAGAGACAGATATCTAATAATATGAATCAGTTTGCAAGTGCATAGATACAATATTTGCTTAAGCTTGTGCCCTTCTTGCGATAATTTTGCAATTTTCAAACTTTTCATTTTTAGGCCCTTAAGTCAGAGAGTTATGTCACACAAAATAGTTAACGGGAATCTGTCACCCCATTTTTCGACCTTCAGCTGTAGCCACCGCCATCAGGGGCTTATCTACAGCATTCTGTAATGTCACCTGAAAGAGAAGAAAAACGAGTTATATTATACTCACCCAGGGGCGATCCGCCGTCCGGTCCGGTCCGATGGGTGTCATGGTCCGGTCCGGTGCCTCCCATCTTCTAGCGAAGCCCTCCTCTTCTTAGCTTCCCGTCGCGGCTCCTGCGCACTGCTCTGCCCTGGTGAGGGCAGAGCAGAATACTGCAGTGCGCAGGCGCCGGATCTCTCTGACCGGGAAGCTAAGAAGAGGAGGGCTTCGCTAGAAGATGGGAGGCGCCGGACCACACCGCGACGCCCATCGGACCGGACTGCGGACCGCCCCTGGGTGAGTATAATAATATAACTAGTTTTTCTTCTCTTTCAGGTGACATCGGGGGCTTATCTACAGCATTCTGTAATGCTGAAGATAAGCCCCTGATGGCGGTGGCTACAGCTGATGGTCGAAAAATGGGGTGACAGATTCCCTTTAATAAATAACATTTACCACATGTCTACTTTATATCTTCATTATTTTTGAAACATCAGTTTTTTTGTTAGGAAGTTAGAAGGGTTAAAATTTGATCAGAAAGTTCTAATTTTTACAATAAAATTTACAAAACCATAATTTAAAATGACTTTGAGGGGCCTATATGACAGAAAATACCTCAAAACCAGATTCAAGAAGTTTATTAACCTTTAAAAGGCTTCATGAGAATTAATACAATGTGGAAGGAAAAAAATGTACGTTTTACTTTTTTCACAAAAATTTTACTTTAGCCCCATTTTTTTATTTTTACAAAGGTAACAGGAGAAAATATAACCAAAATTTGTTGTGCAATTTCTCCTGTGTACACAAATACCTCATATGTGGGGAAAACTACTGTTTGTTCACATGGCAGGGCTCAGAAAAAAAGGAGTGATATTTCGGAAAGCAGACTTTGATGGAACGGTCTGCGGGTGTCATGTAGCGATTGGAGACCTCTGATGTGCTTAAACAGTGGAAACCCCCTCACAAGTTACCCTATCTTGGAAACTAAATTATGGAATTTATCTAGACATGTGTATGCAAATTGCCTCTTCTAGACATGTGGTGATCACCTTTAACCCGCAAGTGCTTCAGAGAATTTTGCAACGTTGATCTGTGAAAATGAAAAAAAATATTTTTCTGACAAATGTTTTAGCACATTTTTTCATTTACACAAGGATAGCAGGAGAAAATGGACCCAATAATTTGTAGTGCAATTTCTCCTGAGTACACCGATACCCCATATGTGGTCGCAAATTACTTTTGAGGCACAGTGTAAAGCTCAGAAGGGAAGAAGCGCCATATTGAAGTTCAGATTTTACTGGAATGGTTTGAGGGTGCCATGTCACACAGGCAGAACCCCTGAAGTGCCAGACCAGCAGAAAGCTCCCTGGAGATGACCCCATTTTACAAACTACACCTCTCAATGAATTCATGTAAGGGTGCAGTGATCATATTGACACCACAGGTGTGTCACAGAATTTTATACTATTGGGTAGTGAAGAAAAAATAATTATATTTTTCCTTTCGCCACAACAGCACCCTACTGAGAGAGGGGATCCGCCCACCAGGACAGGGAACCTACAGGTTAAAAGGGGGTGGACCCCTCGCCTCCTCAGTTGGTTTCCTGTCCTGAAATGGTTTTGCGGTGCGGTGTCTGTGGGAATTGCAGAGCCTGGGATTCCAGAAGCAGTGCCGGGGTGCTGTGCCTGTTCAGGCCCCACCTGGGTCACATGGGCATGGCACAGGTGGAGGTGAGGTTCCTTGTGTTCATCCGGAGGTGCTGGCATCGCCTGTGCCATGTGCAGGCCATTTCTGGATCAGGCCTCCACACATGTACGTTAGTTAGTGACATGCCTGTGACCCGTAAATACATTTTCGTAACTTCCGGGGGGAACCGGGAAGGTGTATCATGGATGAGGAAGTGAGGGGGCATGGCCAGGCCTTCTTAGTCGCAGCATGTAGCAGGATGCTGTGCCGGAAAATGTCTACCCCAAGAGACATTGAGAAGCACCCACCACCTAAAGAGGTGGTCACCGAGCAGCGCAGAAGTGGCAAAGGCAGCAACAGTGGTCACTCTAGAGGGAATGACACCACGGATGCCAGAAGCGAACGGGATCAGCGAACATCTATCACGTGCTGTGTCTCCACCTCCTGAACTGATACCCTACTAACAAGCTTCAGATGGTGAGTGCATACCATGGTCACCTAATAAACTGAATCCTGTTAAAGAAATCTGTTAAAACCATGCACAAACAGTGTGCTTTATGCACAGAGCCTCTGCCTTCTGCTTATCTCAAAAGACTGTGTCAGTCATGTACTGTGTATGCCAAACCCTGGAGGAGGAAGCTCCTGTATGTATGTCTGATCTTAGAATGTTTATCAGCGAGGAGATTAGGAGCTCCCTTAAGGGGCGGAAAACCTGTAGAAAGGAGGCTAGCCTGTGTAGAGTGTCAGCAAGAGGGTGGCAAATTGAATCTGCAGAATCCTCTTTATCTTCATCTTTCTCAGACGAGGAGGTGAGGTCTTGTTTTCCCTTTGAGAATATGGATGTATTGGTCAGATCAGTCTTTTCCACCATGGGGATGGCTGACAGGAAAGGGCCCAAGTCTACTCAGGACCTGATGTTTGCAGGCCTATGCCAGAGGAATCGGAAATCCTTTCCTGTGAATGACATGGTGAAGAGCCTCGTGAGAATAGAGTGGGAGAAGCAGGACAGACGAGGGTTCCTGCCATCCTCCTCAAAACGTAAATACCCCTTTGATGATGACTTGTTAGCAGAATGGCTTAAAGTCCCCAAAGTCAATGCTGCAGTAGCCTCTTCATCAAAATGGTCAGCTTTGCCCCTAGAAGACGGAGCTTTCCTAAAGGATCCATCTGATAGGAAGGCAAAAATGTTTCTGAAGCAGCCTGGGTGTCGTCGGCCAGGGCATTCAAACCAGCTATTGTGAGCACCTGCACCGCCAGATCGATGATGGTCAGGCTGGACCAACTGGAGGACCAGATATGATCTGGAACACCTAGGGACAAGTTACTGGACTCCTTTCCACAGATCCATGGAGGGACAGCCTACCTGGCAAATGCTTCCGTTGATTCATTGCGGTTAGCTGCCAGGTCTGCTGGTCTGTCCAATGTCATATTTCCAGAGGAAGTGTAGAAACCGAGACTGGGAGCCAGCAGAGCTGAAACAGAAAGGTGCCTACTTTGATGGGGCCTCATCGTCCCAATATAGGCGCAAGTATCGTTAGCCCTGATCTCCCGGTGGACGGTAGATTGAAATATTTCTTTAAACAATGGGTCCGTATAACGTCCAACACCTGGATCCTTGGTATAGTGTCATCCGGGCTAAAATTGGAATTACGGAGTATTCTTCTGGACTCCTTCATATTAACAACCTTAAGGTGCTCCCCCGATCGGCAATGGGCCATGGAATTGGAAATTCTGCAGTTAATGGATAAACTGGTCCTAATTGAGGTTCCTAAGGACTAAGAGGGAGGGGGCTTTATTATCCTCTGTTCTTGGTCTCCAAACCTGAAGGTTCCTTCAGAACCATTATTATTTGCGGAAGCTGAATTCATTCCTAGGCTCTCATACCTTTTAGAATGGAGTCCATAAAGTCTGAAACAAAGCTTCTCTTTCCCAGGTGCTTCATGACAGTCCTGGACCTAAAGGATGCCTATTATCACCTGCTTATATAGCCTATATACGAGGACCACCAACAGTACCTCAGAGTGGCTGTATGGCTGGGCGATCAGGATAGACACTATCAGTTCGCTGCTATGTAGTTTGGTCTATGAATTGCACCATGTGTGTTCACCAAGGTGATGGCAGAGGTGAGGGCCCATTTGAGGGAACAAGATACCCTGGTTATTCCATACGGCTGATGATTTCCTCATAGTAGGGAGGTCGCCGTCCAGTGCAGTAGCTAGCTGAGCTATATAATATCGTCCCTACAGGGTCTGGGTTCGATAATCTATCTGGAAAAATCAAGACTAGTTCCCTTGACCCTTCATAGATTCCTCGGCCTCCTCTTGGATTCGGTAGCTCAACATTGCCTTCTTCCAGAGGACAAAAGGCTAAGCATCATCCACAAAGTCGGGAAGATAATAGACAATCCAGATCTATCTTTGATAGATACAATGTCCCTGCTGGGTTCTCTGATGTCTTGTATGCCGGCTGTGCAGTGGGCCCAATTTCACACCAGGGCTCTACAGAATGAGGTGCTTGAAGCAGAAAAGAGGTTGTGGGGCCACCTCGATGGAAGAATGTGGTGTCAGTCGCCACTGTGGGCAATCTATCCTGGTGGCTAGACCTGCTACATCTGTCCAAAAGGGAGTCATGGGAAATAAAACCCGACAGTATAGTCACGACAGATGACAGTCCCTCGGGGTGGGGAGCTCACGTGGGAGACAGACTAGCCCAGGGGAAGTGGCCTACCAGGGAGGCGCAGGGTTCTTCAAACCTGAAGGAATTAAGGGCAGTGAAGTATACGCTTCTTGAGTTTCTACCCATTCTGCGGGACACCCACGTATGGCTACACACCGACAACACTACAGTGGTTGCCTTTTTGAATCGTCAGGGGGGACAAGGTCACAATCACTAATGTCCACCGCAGACATATACTCACCTTGGCTGAGAATCATCTCCTCTCCCTGTCGGCATGTCACATCAGAGGGAAACACAATATTCAGACAGACTATCTCAGTCGACACTCCCTACGCCAGGGGGAATGGTCCCTAGACCGACAGATTTTCAAATGGATCATACGGTTATTGTGCCTCCCAGACATAGACTTTTTCGTCACAAGGAGCAACAGACAGGTCAGGAGGATTGTGTCACTACAGGCATCAGACCAGCCAGAGGTAGTAGACTCTCTTCAAGTCCGGTGGGATTATACTCTGGCCTACGACTTCCTCTGATGTGTCTGATTCTGCTAGTGCTCAGAAAAATCAGAGACGAGAGATCAAGACTAATTCTGATTGCCCCCTTCTGGCCCAAGAGGTCTTGGGTTTCTTGGCTGAGGGCAATGTCCGTGACCGACCCTTGGGTGCTACCAATGAGCTTGGGGCTTCTCTCTCGGGAGCCATTACATCATCCGCAGATGGAGGGTCTCCACTGACAGCGTGGAATTTGAGAGGGAGCTACTGAGGCGCAGAGGGTTTTCAGAAGCCCTAGTCATCACCTTGCTGAAGAGTATAAAGGAGGTTACCACAAAAATTTATTAGAAGGCTTGGAGGAGGTTTTTACTATTCCACTCAATTCCACTGTCAGACCATATTCCAATTCCGGCAAGTCTGGAATTTTTGCAGAAAGGCTGAGAATTGGGGTTATCTGTTAACACCCTTAAAGGTTTCTGCTCTGTGTGCACTGTAAAACTATAATGTAGTAGGGGACAGATGGGTCACTAGATTTATAATAGCCTGTGAACGCAGTAACCCAGTGCGTATTGCTAGATTACCTCCGTGGGATTTAAACCTTGTGCTGGACGCATTAACAGTTCCCCCCTTCGAACCCTTAGATTCTGCTTCTATTAAGGTTCTAACCCTCAAAACAGCTTTGTTAGTAGCCTTAACTTCTGCAAGATGAGTCAGTAACATTCAGGCACTATCAGTAGATACTCCTTTTTTGATGATTTATCAGGATACGATAGTTCTGAAACAGGACCCGGTGTTATGAATGTGCTAGAGATGGTTTCTGAGCAGAGGCTCCCTCTGGTGGTTACAGACAGTACTGAACCTTTCAGCGAGGAGTGGTAATCTGGAATCACGGACTGGTCTGATATAAGGGAGGTTCACTCTCATGATGGTTGCCGGTGATCAATTGTTCTTGTCTCAATTGTGGTTACTGGTTCATTTTGAAGTTTGCTGGAGTCTTGCCTGCATCTCCAGCTTTCAGATAAGATATTTTTTGCTTTTCTTTTTGTGCTTGCTTTTTGCATTGTTTTCTGCACTTTTGTGGAGGTCAGCCAGGTCCCCTCCTGGGGCCTGAGCGCCTCACAGTTTTTCTGCAGCCACTGTTATTTGCTCATTTGCTTTTTCCTGTTTTTTCAGCGGCTGCGGCTTGGTTTTTGTTCACATTGATATCTGATTCAGTGGGTGGCGAGATCGTGTGATCTCAGTATTTTTGTAGTCAGAATTGTTGGATTTTTGTAGGGTTTTCTGGGTTGCAAGAAAGTAATATTTCCTGTCCTATCCTATTTAGTCAGCTTGTGGCCCCAGCGTTTGCTCAGTCTATTTTCTGCCTGTGTTTGTGTTTTCATCTTGTCTAACCGCCATTATATGTTTGGGGGCTTCCTATTTTCTTTGGGGATCTGCTCTGGGGCAGATAGCTTTCATCTTTCTGCCTTTAGGTGTAGTTATCTCTCAGGCTGTGACGAGGCGTCTAGGATCAACGTAGGAACGCTCCACGGCTACCTCTAGTTGTGTCGTTAGTTTAGGAATCTGCAACCCATCAGTTACCAACATCTCAGGTGTTCGGCTGCCCTGCTGTTGTTCCTGTCCTCCTCAGTTACCGAAACATAACAGTATCACCGGCCATAACTGAAAATTATATGGTACTCACAGAAGGGAAAAATAGTGTGGCAAGAAAAAAGTTGTCAGAGTTGTCAGAGATTTTTTTTTTCTGTCTGTTGCATTTTTTCCCTCTTTTTCTCTGGGTGCTGAAGAGGATTTTTTTTTCTCTCAATGGAGTTTGCACAGTTGTCTGGCCGTGTGGATCAGCTTGCCACTGAGGTTCGGAGTATTGCTACCTATCTTGCTGGGTTGCCGGTTGTGGAACCTAGGATTCCCATGCTAGATTTGTTTTTGGGGGATCGGGCTAAATTTCTAAATTTCAAAAATAACTGTAAGTTGTTTTTTGCCTTAAAGCCTAAGTCTTCAGGTAACGCAGCACAGCAGGCTCAAATTGTCATCTCTCTCCTGCGTGGCGACCCTCAGGATTGGGCTTCTTCCCTGACACCTGGGGATCCTGTTTTGAATGATGTTGATGTATTTTTTAAGGCTCTGGGGTTGTTGTAGGATGAACCTAATGTCACTGATCAAGCTGAGAAAACCTTGTTGGCATTAAGTCAGGGCTGTGAAGCCGCTGAACTGTACTGTCAGAAATTTCAAAAGTGGGCAGTCCTGACCAAATGGAATGATGATGCTTTGCAGCCCTTTTTCGGAAGGGGCTGTCAGAGAATGTAAAGGATGTTATGGTGGGATTCCTGCTCCCTCTGGTCTCAATGATTCTATGTCATTGGCTATTCAAATTGACAGACGTTTGCGTGAGCGCAGAGGTATGCGTGAGACAGTGTTGCCTTGTGAGCCAGTTCTGAGCCCATGCAGTGTGATAGAGTGACTTCTGGGGCTCAGCGTCATGAGTTTCGAAAGCACAATGGGTTATGATTCTACTGTGGTGATGCCTCTCATGCTATTCAGTCTGCCCTAAGCGGGGAAGACGTTTTGCACGCTCAGTTGTCTTGGGTAGTGTTCAGACTAAATTTCTGTTGACTGTTACCCTGATTTGCTCCCTGTCCACATTTTCTGCTCAGGCTTTTGTTGATTCAGGAGCAGCTATTAACCTGATGGATTTTGACTTTGCCAAACGTTGTCGGTTTCCCATGACACCCCTGCGGAAGTCTATTCCCCTGCTGGGCATTGATTCTACCCCTTTGGCGGAGAATAAACCCCAGTTTTCTACTCAGGTGATAATGAGGGTTGAACCAGATCATCAGGAGAGTTGCAAATTTCTGGTGCTGTATAATCTGCATGACATTATTGTACTAGGTTTCCCTTGGTTACAGTCTCATAATCCTGTTTTGGATTGGAAATCTGTGTCTGTGACCAGTTGGGGCTGCCAATGTGTTAATGCCGACACTCCTGTTTTTTCTGCCTCTCCCAAGTCTCAGGATGTTCCTTACTTTTTGACTGATTTTTCGGATGTATTCAGTGAAAGTAAATCTGCATCTTTGCTCCCTCACAGGAGCTACGATTGCGCTATTGAATTAGTGCCTGGTGGTAAATTTCCTAAAGGTCGCCTTTTTAACTTGTCTGTACCTGAACACGATGCTATGCCATCTTATATCAAGGAGTCATTGGAGAAGAGTCATATCAGACCATCCTCTTCACCCTTGGGTGACGGTTTTTTCTTTGTGGCCAAAAAGGATGGTTTATTGAAGCCGTGTATTGATTATCGTCTCTTGAATAAGATCACTGTGAAGTATCAATATCCGTTACCCTTGATTTCTGACCTATTTTCCAGGGTGAAAAGTGCTAGTTGGTTTACCAAGCTTGACCTCAGGGGGGCGTATAACCTTATTCGCATTAAGCACGGGGATGAATGGAAGACGGCGTTTAATACCCCAGAGGGGCATTTTGAGTACCTAGTGATGCCCTTTGGGCTCACTAATGCTCCTTCCATCTTCCAATCCTTCATGAATGATATTTTCAGGGATTTTGTGGATAAATTTCTGATTGTTTATTTGGATGATATCTTGATTTTTTCCAATGACTGGGACTCTCATGTGAAACATGTTCGGACTGTGTTCCAGATTTTGAGAGAGAATGCACTGTATGTGAAGGGATCAAAGTGTCTTTTTGGCGTACAGAAGGTCTCATTTCTGGGATTCATTTTGTCTCCGTCTGTTATTGAAATGGACCCGGTCAAGGTTCAAGCCATCTGTGATTGGGTCCAACCTACTTCATTAACGGCTCTTCAGAGATTTTTGGGTTTTGCCAATTTTTATCGTAAATTTATTGGTAATTTCTCCGGTATTGTTAAACCATTGACTGATTTGACCAAAAAGGGTTCTGATGTGGTGAATTGGCCTCCTGAGGCAGTCTCTGCGTTTCAGGAACTTAAGTAGAGATTCACTTCTGCTCCTGTTCTATGGCAGCCTGATGTTTCTCTACCGTTTCAGGTGGAGGTTGATGCCTCTGAAATTGGGGCAGGTGCCGTTTTGTCTCAAAGAGATAAGGAGACCTCTAAGAGTAACCCTTGTGCCTTTTTCTCACGAAAATTTTCTCCAACTGAACGTAATTATGACGTGGGTAATCGGGAGTTATTGGCCATGAAGTGGGCCTTTGAAGAGTGGAGACATTGGCTGGAAGGAGCCAAACATCAGGTGGTGGTCCTCACGGACCATAAGAATCTGGCTTATCTCAAATCAGCCAAGCGACTTAATCCTAGACAGGCCAGGTGGGCCTTGTTTTTCACACGTTTTAATTTTGTGGTTTCTTTTCTTCCTGGCACTAAGAATGTTAAGGCGGATGCCCTCTCAAGGAGATTCTTTGCGGACTCTCCTGAGTTATCTGATCCTACTGTTATTTTGAAAGAGGGTGTAGTTCTTTCCGCCATCTCGCCCAATTTGAGACTGGCCTTGGAAGGGTGTCACGAGGATAAACCTGAGCGCTGCCCTATTGGGAAATTGTTTGTCCCAGACCAGTGGAAGAAGAGTGTGATGTCTGAGATTCATTGTTCCGCGTTGGCTGGTCATCCAGGGATTTTTGGTACCAGAGACTTGGTGAGTCGGTCCTTTTGGTGGCCTACTTTGTCTCGTGACGTCAGGGAATTTGTGCAGTCCTGTGGGACTTGCTCTCGCTCCAAGCCTTGCTCTCGCTCTAGTGGTTTGTTAATGCCATTACCTGTGCCCAAGAGGCCATGGACCCATATCTCTATGGATTTTATTTCCGACCTCCCTGTTTCTCAGAGAATGACCGTTATCTGGGTAATCTGTGATAGATTTTCCAAGATGATACATCTTGTGCCATTACCTAAGTTACCTTCCTCCTCCAAATTGGTGCCTTTGTTCCTTCAGCACGTGGTTCGGTTACATGGCATTCCGGAGAAAATTGTGTCTGACAGAGGAGTCCAGTTTGTTTCCAGATTTTGGAGGACATTTTGTTCTAAACTTGGTGTTCAATTATCTTTCTCCTCTGCTTTTCATCCTCAGACCAATGGACAAACCGAGAGAACAAACCAGACCTTGGAGACTTATTTGAGATGTTTTGTGTCTGCTGATCAAGATGACTGTGTCTCTTTTTTGCCTTTGGCTGAGTTTGCTCTTAATAATAGGGCTAGCTCTGCTACCTTGATGTCTCCATTTTTCTGCAATTTTGGGTTTCACCCTCGATTTTCTTCGGGACAGGCGGAGGCTTCTGTCTGTCCGTGTGTTAACTCTGTTGTGGAGCGAATGCAGCAGATTTGGGATTAGGTAGTGGAGAGGTTGTCTCTCTCTCAGGAGAAGGCCCAACGGTTTGCCAACCGGCATAGGACTGATGGTCCTCGGTTTAAAGTGGGGGACTTGGTTTGGTTGTCCTCAAGAAATATCCCTATGAGGGTTGCATCTCCAAAGTTTAAGCCCAGGTTCATTGGACCTTATAAGAACCATAGAGATAATTAATCCTGTTTCCTTCCGTTTGCTTCTTCCAGGGACATTTAAGATCCATAACATGTTCCACAAGTCCTTATTGAAGAGGTTTGTCGAGCCAGTGGTAACTATGGCTGCGCCTCCTGACCCTGTTTTGGTTGAGGGCAATCTGGAGTATGTGGTTGAGAAAATATTGGATTCTCGTTTTTCTAGACAGAAACTCCAGTATTTGGTTAAGTGGAGAGGTTATGGTCAGGAGGACAATTCTTGGGTGCTTGCTTCGGACATCCATGCTAAGAGACTGATCCGTGCCTATCACCGAGCTCATCCTGATCGGCCTGGTTGCACAAGTGAGGGTTCGGTGACCCCTCCTCAAGGGGGGGTTACTGTTATGAATGTGCTAGAGATGGTTTCTGAGCAGAGGCTCCCTCTGGTGGTTACAGACAGTACTGAAACTTTCAGCGAGGAGTGGCAATCTGGAATCACGGACTGGTCTGATAAAAGGGAGGTTCACTCCCATGATGGTTGCCGGTGATCAATTGTTCTTGTCTCAATTGTGGTTCCTGGTTCATTTTGAAGTTTGCTGGAGTCTTGCCTGCATCTCCTGCTTTCAGATAAGATATTTTTTGCTTTTCTTTTTGTGCTTGCTTTTTGCATTGCTTTCTGCACTTTTGTGGAGGTCAGCCAGGTCCCCTCCTGGGGCCTGAGCTCCTCAGTTTTTCTGCAGCCACTGTTATTTGCTCATTTGCTTTTTCCTGTTTTTTCAGCGGCTGCGGCTTGGTTTTTGTTCACACTGATATCTGATTTAGTGGGTGGCGAGATGTGTGATCTCAGTATTTTTGTAATCAGAATTGTTGGATTTTTGTAGGGTTTTCTGGGTTGCAGAAAGTAATCTCTCCTGTCCTATCCTATTTAGTCATCTTGTGGCCCCAGCGTTTGCTCAGTCTATTTTCTGCCTGTGTTTGTGTTTTCATCTTGTCTAACCGCCATTATATGTTTGGGGGCTTCCTATTTTCTTTGGGGATCTGCTCCGGGGCAGATAGCTTTCATCTTTCTGCCTTTAGGTGTAGTTATCTCTCAGGCTGTGACGAGTCGTCTAGGATCAATGTAGGAACGCTCCACGGCTACCTCTAGTTGTGTCGTTAGTTTAGGAATCTGCAACCCATCAGTTACCAACATCTCAGGTGTTCGGCTGCCCTGCTGTTGTTCCTGTCCTCCTCAGCTACCGAAACATAACAGTATCACCGCCATAACTGAAAATTATATGGTACTCACAGAAGGGAAAAATAGTGTGGCAAGAAAAAAGTTGTCAGAGTTGTCAGAGATTTTTTTTTTCTGTCTGTTGCATTTTTTCCCTCTTTTTCTCTGGGTGCTGAGGAGGATTTTTTTCTCTCAATGGAGTTTGCACAGTTGTCTGGCCGTGTGGATCAGCTTGCCACTGAGGTTCGGAGTATTGCTACCTATCTTGCTGGGTTGCCGGTTGTGGAACCTAGGATTCCCATGCTAGATTTGTTTTTGGGGGATCGGGCTAAATTTCTAAATTTCAAAAATAACTGTAAGTTGTTTTTTGCCTTAAAGCCTAAGTCTTCAGGTAACGCAGCACAGCAGGCTCAAATTGTCATCTCTCTCCTGCGTGGCGACCCTCAGGATTGGGCTTTTTCCCTGACACCTGGGGATCCTGTTTTGAATGATGTTGATGTATTTTTTCAGGCTCTGGGTTGTTGTAGGATGAACCTAATGTCACTGATCAAGCTGAAAAAACCTTGTTGGCATTAAGTCAGGGCTGTGAAGCCGCTGAACTGTACTGTCAGAAATTTCGAAAGTGGGCAGTCCTGACCAAATGGAATGATGATGCTTTGCAGCCCTTTTTCGGAAGGGGCTGTGTCACGGGTGTGTCGCGGCGGAGATCGTCGCGATTGGACACCCTGACTTCGCACAGCTGAGTTTCTGGTGCTGGGTGTTTTTCAGCACTGAGGGAGTTAATTCTTTCTCTCTCGATGCTGGACAGACCAGCCTCGCCCAGCTGCGATTGATGTTTTGTTAATTAGCTTCCGTAATATACCTGCTGGTCTGCTGGGGAAGTTGCCGGTGAAAGCATTCATTCAGACCAGCAGAGCGGATCGATTCTGAGAAGACTTAAGCTAAGAGTGCCTGTTGTGGTTTTTCCCCTCCTCGCTTATTGTTTATCTTCTTAACCTTTTGTGTTCCTCTGTAGTGGAAGTTTTGTATGCAAGGCAGTGTTTTCTTTACCCCCTGTCTGTCTCGTTTGTATTTGACTGTGTGTAAGCTGTTGCCTGCCCATTCCCTGTGGTGGTAATCAGGGTCCTTCTCAGGACTAGATTACAGTGGCCAGGGATCTACAGGAGACAGGGTTACGCTGGCGGCCTGGACCTCTGTACCATTAACAGTACCTCCAGGTAGAGGTAATAGTCAGGACCCCAGTTCAGGGTCAGCATAGACCCCGGTCCACCTCTATCCTGAGACAGCGTTTCACGTGCACAGTATAGACCCACAATACATTGGATATTATGTCAGGTAAGACATTGCTGGCAGATTCTACGTATACATGTTGATATTTTCTATAATATGAAATATAGAGTGTTGTCTCATTAGATATATGTTACTATCATAGAATATATCTGTTATACGTCGTGACAGGCTGTCAGAGAATGTAAAGGATGTTATGGTGGGATTCCCTGCTCCCTCTGGTCTCAATGATTCTATGTCATTGGCTATTCAAATTGACAGACGTTTGCGTGAGCGCAGAGGTATGCGTGAGACAGTGTTGCCTTGTGAGCCAGCTTCTGAGCCCATGAAGTGTGATAGAGTGACTTCTGGGGCTCAGCGTCATGAGTTTCGAAAGCGCAATGGGTTATGATTCTACTGTGGTGATGCCTCTCATGCTATTTCAGTCTGCCCTAAGCGGGGAAGACGTTTTGCATGCTCAGTTGTCTTGGGTAGTGTTCAGACTAAATTTCTGTTGACTGTTACCCTGATTTGCTCCCTGTCCACATTTTCTGCTCAGGCTTTTGTTGATTCAGAGCAGCTATTAACCTGATGGATTTTGACTTTGCCAAACGTTGTCGGTTTCCCATGATACCCCTGCGGAAGTCTATTCCCCTGCTGGGCATTGATTCTACCCCTTTGGCGGAGAATAAACCCCAGTTTTCTACTCAGGTGATAATGAGGGTTGAACCAGATCATCAGGAGAGTTGCAAATTTCTGGTGCTGTATAATCTGCATGACATTATTGTACTAGGTTTCCCTTGGTTACAGTCTCATAATCCTGTTTTGGATTGGAAATCTGTGTCTGTGACCAGTTGGGGCTGCCAATGTGTTAATGCCGACACTCCTGTTTTTTCTGCCTCTCCCAAGTCTCAGGATGTTCCTTACTTTTTGACTGATTTTTCGGATGTATTCAGTGAAAGTAAATCTGCATCTTTGCTCCCTCACAGGAGCTACGATTGCGCTATTGAATTAGTGCCTGGTGGTAAATTTCCTAAAGGTCGCCTTTTTAACTTGTCTGTACCTGAACACGATGCTATGCGATCTTATATCAAGGAGTCATTGGAGAAGAGTCATATCAGACCATCCTCTTCACCCTTGGGTGACGGTTTTTTCTTTGTGGCCAAAAAGGATGGTTTATTGAGGCCGTGTATTGATTATCGTCTCTTGAATAAGATCACTGTGAAGTATCAATATCCGTTACCCTTGATTTCTGACCTATTTTCCAGGGTGAAAAGTGCTAGTTGGTTTACCAAGCTTGACCTCAGGGGGGCGTATAACCTTATTCACATTAAGCACGGGGATGAATGGAAGACGGCGTTTAATACCCCAGAGGGGCATTTTGAGTACCTAGTGATGCCCTTTGGGCTCACTAATGCTCCTTCCATCTTCCAATCCTTCATGAATGATATTTTCAGGGATTTTGTGGATAAATTTCTGATTGTTTATTTGGATGATATCTTGATTTTTTCCAATGACTGGGACTCTCATGTGAAACATGTTCGGACTGTGTTCCAGATTTTGAGAGAGAATGCACTGTATGTGAAGGGATCAAAGTGTCTTTTTGGCGTACAGAAGGTCTCATTTCTGGGATTCATTTTGTCTCCGTCTGTTATTGAAATGGACCCGGTCAAGGTTCAAGCCATCTGTGATTGGGTCCAACCTACTTCATTAACGGCTCTTCAGAGATTTTTGGGTTTTGCCAATTTTTATCGTAAATTTATTGGTAATTTCTCCGGTATTGTTAAACCATTGACTGATTTGACCAAAAAGGGTTCTGATGTGGTGAATTGGCCTCCTGAGGCAGTCTCTGCGTTTCAGGAACTTAAGTAGATTCACTTCTGCTCCTGTTCTATGGCAGCCTGATGTTTCTCTACCGTTTCAGGTGGAGGTTGATGCCTCTGAAATTGGGGCAGGTGCCGTTTTGTCTCAAAGAGATCCAGAGACCTCTAAGAGTAACCCTTGTGCCTTTTTCTCTCGAAAATTTTCTCCAACTGAACGTAATTATGACGTGGGTAATCGGGAGTTATTGGCCATGAAGTGGGCCTTTGAAGAGTGGAGACATTGGCTGGAAGGAGCCAAACATCAGGTGGTGGTCCTCACGGACCATAAGAATCTGGCTTATCTCAAATCAGCCAAGCACTTAATCCTAGACAGGCCAGGTGGGCCTTGTTTTTCACACGTTTTAATTTTGTGGTTTCTTTTCTTCCTGGCACTAAGAATGTTAAGGCGGATGCCCTCTCAAGGAGATTCTTTGCGGACTCTCCTGAGTTATCTGATCCTACTGTTATTTTGAAAGAGGGTGTAGTTCTTTCCGCCATCTCGCCCAATTTGAGACTGGCCTTGGAAGGGTGTCACGAGGATAAACCTGAGCGCTGCCCTATGGGAAATTGTTTGTCCCAGACCAGTGGAAGAAGAGTGTGATGTCTGAGATTCATTGTTCCGCGTTGGCTGGTCATCCAGGGATTTTTGGTACCAGAAACTTGGTGAGTCGGTCCTTTTGGTGGCCTACTTTGTCTCGTGACGTCAGGGAATTTGTGCAGTCCTGTGGGACTTGCTCTCGCTCCAAGCCTTGCTCTCGCTCTAGTGGTTTGTTAATGCCATTACCTGTGCCCAAGAGGCCATGGACCCATATCTCTATGGATTTTATTTCCGACCTCCCTGTTTCTCAGAGAATGACCGTTATCTGGGTAATCTGTGATAGATTTTCCAAGATGATACATCTTGTGCCATTACCTAAGTTACCTTCCTCCTCCAAATTGGTGCCTTTGTTCCTTCAGCACGTGGTTCGGTTACATGGCATTCCGGAGAAAATTGTGTCTGACAGAGGAGTCCAGTTTGTTTCCAGATTTTGGAGGACATTTTGTTCTAAACTTGGTGTTCAATTATCTTTCTCCTCTGCTTTTCATCCTCAGACCAATGGACAAACCGAGAGAACAAACCAGACCTTGGAGACTTATTTGAGATGTTTTGTGTCTGCTGATCAAGATGACTGTGTCTCTTTTTTGCCTTTGGCTGAGTTTGCTCTTAATAATAGGGCTAGCTCTGCTACCTTGATGTCTCCATTTTTCTGCAATTTTGGGTTTCACCCTCGATTTTCTTCGGGACAGGCGGAGGCTTCTGTCTGTCCATGTGTTAACTCTGTTGTGGAGCGAATGCAGCAGATTTGGGATTAGGTAGTGGAGAGGTTGTCTCTCTCTCAGGAGAAGGCCCAACGGTTTGCCAACCGGCATAGGACTGATGGTCCTCGGTTTAAAGTGGGGGACTTGGTTTGGTTGTCCTCAAGAAATATCCCTATGAGGGTTGCATCTCCAAAGTTTAAGCCCAGGTTCATTGGACCTTATAAGATCATAGAGATAATTAATCCTGTTTCCTTCCGTTTGCTTCTTCCAGGGACATTTAAGATCCATAACGTGTTCCACAAGTCCTTATTGAAGAGGTTTGTCGAGCCAGTGGTTCCTATGGCTGCACCTCCTGACCCTGTTTTGGTTGAGGGCAATCTGGAGTATGTGGTTGAGAAAATATTGGATTCTCGTTTTTCTAGACAGAAACTCCAGTATTTGGTTAAGTGGAGAGGTTATGGTCAGGAGGACAATTCTTGGGTGCTTGCTTCGGACATCCATGCTAAGAGACTGATCCGTGCCTATCACCGAGCTCATCCTGATCGGCCTGGTTGCACAAGTGAGGGTTCGGTGACCCCTCCTCAAGGGGGGTTACTGTTATGAATGTGCTAGAGATGGTTTCTGAGCAGAGGCTCCCTCTGGTGGTTACAGACAGTACTGAACCTTTCAGCGAGGAGTGGCAATCTGGAATCACGGACTGGTCTGATATAAGGGAGGTTCACTCCCATGATGGTTGCCGGTGATCAATTGTTCTTGTCTCAATTGTGGTTCCTGGTTCATTTTGAAGTTTGCTGGAGTCTTGCCTGCATCTCCTGCTTTCAGATAAGATATTTTTTGCTTTTCTTTTTGTGCTTGCTTTTTGCATTGCTTTCTGCACTTTTGTGGAGGTCAGCCAGGTCCCCTCCTGGGGCCTGAGCTCCTCAGTTTTTCTGCAGCCACTGTTATTTGCTCATTTGCTTTTTCCTGTTTTTTCAGCGGCTGCGGCTTGGTTTTTGTTCACACTGATATCTGATTTAGTGGGTGGGAGATCGTGTGATCTCAGTATTTTTGTAATCAGAATTGTTGGATTTTTGTAGGGTTTTCTGGGTTGCAGAAAGTAATCTCTCCTGTCCTATCCTATTTAGTCATCTTGTGGCCCCAGCGTTTGCTCAGTCTATTTTCTGCCTTGTTTGTGTTTTCATCTTGTCTAACCGCCATTATATGTTTGGGGGCTTCCTATTTTCTTTGGGGATCTGCTCCGGGGCAGATAGCTTTCATCTTTCTGCCTTTAGGTGTAGTTATCTCTCAGGCTGTGACGAGGCGTCTAGGATCAACGTAGGAACGCTCCACGGCTACCTCTAGTTGTGTCGTTAGTTTAGGAATCTGCAACCCATCAGTTACCAACATCTCAGGTGTTCGGCTGCCCTGCTGTTGTTCCTGTCCTCCTCAGCTACCGAAACATAACAACCCGGCTTATTTACCAAAAGTCGCTTCTAGGTTTCATAGAGGCCAAGAGATTTATTTATTATCCTTCTTTGATAGCCCTGCTACATCGGAGGAACAAAGGTTCCATACTCTAGATGTCAGCAGAGCTGTGCTAGAGTACTTAGAGAGGACTCAATCTTGGAGGCAGAGTAGGGTTCTGTTTGTCTCCTTTCAGGGCCTGAAGAATGGGTCGGGTGTCACAAAAAGCACTATTGCCCGGTGGATAAAAGACGCGATCTGCCTATTTTATTCAGCCAAAGGTGAAACCACACTGGAGGAAGTGAGAGCCCATTCAGCACGGGCCATGGCTTCCTTCTGGGCTGAAAAGGCGGACATCTCCATTGATTTGATTTGTAGGGTGTCAACGTGCTCATCACCTTCCACCTTTTATAGACACTACCGTCTTAATCTATCATTCGCTGCCGGTCTAGACTTTTGGAGATCAGATCTTAATGCTGTGGTCCCTCCCAGGTGACAGTCTCTGAAAGTTCTCAGTAGGGTACTGTCGTGGCGAAAGGAAACCGGACATTACTTACCGGTAATGGGATTTTATGGAGTCCACGACAGCACTCGCACATTACACCCTGTTATAATTCACCTGGCTTCCTGCACTCTGAGGGAAAATGTGTTGTAAAATTTTCACTCTTTAGAGGTGATGGTATTTGTTATGTAATAATGATTATTGTGTACTGATCCGGTTGGCGGTTCCTCTCATACTCTGAAACACAACTGAGGAGGCGAGGGGGACAGCCCCCTTTTAACCTGTAGATTCCCTGTCCTGGTGGGCGGATCCTCTCTCTCAGTAGGGTGCTGTCATGGACTCCGTAAAATCCCATTACCGATAAGTAATGTCTGGTTTTACCAGTACAAAGATACCACCAAAATTTTGTCTTAACCCTAGATTTTCATATTGGGAAATAGGTAAAAATGGCACCAAAATTTGTCCCACAATTTCTGCTGAATGTAGAAATACCCCATATGTGACTGTACAGTACTGCTTAGCCATATGGCGAGACTTGGGATGGACACAGCGCTATTTGCCTTCTCAAGCATAGATTTACCTAGAATTTTTTACGCACACCATATACAGAGTTCCTAAGAGCTCCAAGAGCAGAATACCCCCGCCAGTTTGGAAATTATACCCCTTTGGGAATTTATCTATAGGTGTAGTGAAAATTTTGACTGCATGAGTGTTTTCCAGAAACAATGGATGTTGCCAAGTGAAAATTGCAAACTACCATTGTAGTGAACAGTACGTTGTAGTGACTAGTACACTGTAGTCCCCAGTAAGTTGTAGTGCCCAGCTCATGCTTCTGGAGTCATGCATCCATAAATTAGAAGGGCTGTCATTGCTGCAGATATGCCAAATGTGGACACAAAATGTGGTTTAGACACATTGTGGGGCTCAGAAGGAAGGGAGGCATTTGGATTTGGATTTGGGAGCAAAGAATTTTCTGAATTTCTTTTGGGGTGTGAGGAGCAATTTTGCTTTTTACAGAGCCTTTGCGCTATCAGTAACGTGGAAGCCCCTATATTTCTGTTAAGAGATAAAGGACTCACTTTTTTCCACAAAAATGATCTTTTCGCCCCCAATTTTTTATTTTACCAAGGGTAACAGGAGAAATTGGACCCCAAACGTTGTTGTGCAATTGTTCTTGAATATGCCGATACCCCATACGTAGGGGAATACTACTTTTGAGGCACAGTGCAAAGCTCAGAAGAGAAGAGGCGCCATATTGGGGATCAGATTTTGCTGGAACGGTTGGAGGGTGCCATGTCACATTCGCAGAACCCCTGAGGTGCCAGAGCAACAGAAAACCCCTATATGAGAACTCATTTTACAAACTACACTCCCCAATGAATTCATCTAAGGGTGCAGTGATCATATTAACACCACATGTGCCTCACAGAATTTTATACCACTGAGCGGTGAAGAAAGAATAAATTACATTACATTTTTACCACTAAAATGTTTTAGCCCCAAGTTTTTAATTTTTCTCGGGGCTGAAATATTTTTTAAAACAAACTGAGGTCCATTTTTTCCTGAGTGTGCCAATACCCTACATTTAATCGGAAATATTTTTCAGGCACAGTGCAAAGCTCAGAACGCAAGGAGCGCCAAATTTTACTGTTATGGTTTGCAGGTGCCATGACCCACTGGGAGAGCCCATGAGGTGCCCGAACAGCAGAATCTCCAATAAGTGGCCCCCATTTTATGAACTACACCTCTCAATGAATTCATCTAGGGGTGCAGTAATCATATTGACACCATGGGTGTGTCACAGAATTTTATACCATTGGGGAGTGAAGAAAAAATAACTACATTTTTACCACCAAAATTTTGCTTTAGCCAAAGATTTTACATTTTCACACAAGAAGTGGGTAAAAATGGCACCAAAATTTGTCCCACGTATGTCCGTGGGAAAAACATGCTGACATGTCCATTTTTTTATGTCAGGCCAAGGCCACAAAACATCCCGCACAGGTGCATATGCATAACACACATTGATGTCATCCATGTGACACGCAACGGCGCCGGTGAAGAAGCGTTACAGTAAGCGCTGTTCCCCGGCGCCGGGTGCTGAACACTGCTCTCATCATTCTCCCCTGCTCTGCGGCTCTCATACTTATCCCCTGCTCTGCTGGCAATCGGCGCAAGTAGGGGAGAATGATGAAAGTTACATTTAAGTGATAAAAGAGATATCAGCCTACCCCTGCTAATAACAGTGACAGCAGGAGCAGCTGTTGGGGGTATTCATCAGCCGCGGCCTCTGCTATAAATAAATATAAAAAACGGTGTGGGTTCCCCTGTATTTTCTATAGCCAGCCACGCAAAACTCACAGCTGGGGGCTGTAAACCTCAGGGGTCATCTTCAGCAAGGTTGGTTATCAAGCTGTTTTTTTTTTAAATTATTTAAATAAACAACTAAAAAATGGCTTGGGGTTCCCCCCATTTTTGACAACCAGCCTTGCTAAAAACCCTGTAATACAACTAAAATAAAAAACCAACAATATATCATATCTGTCAATCATTCTGTCCCACGCCGTAATCCATGTCTGAGGGATAATTCGTTTTCAACTTGGAGAGAGCCAATATGATACCATCCAGGCTGAGGACCCCCCCTGCACACATGTGATTTGCTGACATGTACTGACGAGCTGCTCTCCCTAATGCTCTCAATGTTCAATGAAAAACTGAGAGAAGCAGGAAGAGAAGCTCGTTGTCACAGGACCATAAGTA
The DNA here is from genome assembly GCA_033576555.1 of Oophaga sylvatica. Lineage (NCBI taxonomy): Eukaryota > Metazoa > Chordata > Amphibia > Anura > Dendrobatidae > Oophaga > Oophaga sylvatica. The sequence goes on from JARQOD010000003.1 coordinate 141,114,565, forward strand.
TGAAAATCGCATATGAGTGAAGTGTCCATGTGATGACTACTGGAACCTGCAGAGCTGAATCCTGACATTGCAGCTTCTGAATTTTCACAACGAATGCACTGCACACTTTTAGAGTTCTCCTTACTGGTGGCAAGAGTACATCGTCATGTCAGCACAAGCATGTGATTTATATACTTCTGGCCACATTCCGATTAGACGTGCCCAGTCTCACTCTGTTCATTTTCATTGAGTGAGGCCACACATGTCTAGTCAGCATGTGACCGCTTGTATGTAAATCGCCAGCACGACAAAATCCTAACAGCGTGCAGTGCGCACGGTGAGAATTCAGAAGTCTGCAGTTACATAGAATGACTGCAGACTCAGCACAAACCTGGACAACCCCTTTAATGCTCCTAACATAAATAAAAACATGAGAATTAGTCAGTTTCACAAATAATATTTTCATTCAGGTACCTTATAGATGACGTCGTCTCTGGAGTCGTTCTCCTTCTTTTCTTCTTCTTGTCCAGACCCCATGATGAGTCTTCTCATCCACAGCTCCATCTCTGCAGACCTCTATCTTCTCTGGTCTTCTGCACCAACTCTCCATTCGACGCCTTTAAAGATAGAAGTATCATTATAATGCTCCTAAATAAAAATATCTGCAATATACTGTCGCCTCACACTATTCCCCTCCCTCCTCATACTGTCTCCTCATATATTTACCCCCTCACTCTCTATTATTTCTTTACTCACACACACCCCTGACTCCCCATACTGTGTCTGCACACATCCCATCACCCTCACTCCCCATACTGTGTCTACATGCATTCACCCGTTCACTTCCCATACTGTCTGCACCCATCCCCCCACTCACCATACTGTATCTTCACCCACCCCCTATACTGTTTCCTCATACATGCCCTCATACATACTCTTCAGTGCCCTCAAATCCCCCCACACACATTAAATCCCCCCACACATGAAGTATCCCCCATCCCCACTCCAAATCCCCCACACATTAAATGCCTCCATCCCCACTCCAAATTTCCCACACACATTAAGTATCCCCATCCCCACTCCAAATCCCACCACACACATTAAGTATGCCCCACTCCAAATCCCCACACACATAAAGTACCCCCCATCCCCACTCCAAATACCCCACAAAAAAAGTATCCCCATCCCCACTCCAAATCCCCCCATATAAAGTATCCCCACTCCAAATACCCCCACACATAAAGTATCCGTATCCTCCATCTCCACTCTAAATCCTCCCCACACATTAGGTACTCCCCATCCCCACTCCAAATCCCCCCACATAAAGTATCACCCCCACACACATCATGTCCCCCCGTTAATCTTCCGTGGTTTCTTCAGCTCCACAGTGGAGCACACTTACCACCAGTGTTCCCCCTTCTGGGCGCCACCGGCGAGTGACGTCAGCAGCGTGATCAAATGACCTGATCACGCTGCTGGCGTTGCTCTGACCGGCGGTCAGAGCTTCAATTGTACTGGCGTCTGTAGATTTGATCACTGTACAATTGATCACTGGGAGCCGGCACGCGGCAGCCTCTCTGCGCCGGCTGTCAGCTTGACAGCCGGCACAGGGAACCGCCGACTCCCAGGCCGGGGGCGGCAGAATGCAGTCGCTTGGGGGACACTGTGGACCGCTGCATTAGGCGGCCCGACTGCGCCCCCCTGCCAGCTGCACCCGGGGCGCATGCCCCGGCTCCCCCCCTGGATACGCCTCTGGCCGGGGGTGACATCACAGAGGTAAACTCCAGTCACTGAGGCTCCGTTCCCTGCCGGGCTGAACTGCAGTGACTTCTGTGAGATCCCGGACATCACCGTTAGCTGTGAGAACGAGGGCTTCGATGGAATAGGTGTTTGGCGAGTATAACAGTGTTTGTTATTTTTAAATAAAAAAGTAAAACTGTGTTTGTTTTATTTCTAATAAAAGACTTTACTCTGGCTGTGTCTTTATTTACCATGTAACTATAGGATTAGAAATGCATAGGTGTGTTATAGACACTTCTCCATTGCTAAGGGATTGATGTCACTTGACAATACAAATGTGACATCAACCCCACAAATATGAAATTCACATGCCACCGCTACAGGGCAAGTTGGAAGAGCCGGGCAAAGCGCCAGAATTGGCGCATCTAATAGATGTGCCTTTTTTGGGCAGTTGCAGGCTGCTATATTAGGTTGGGGGAGTCAATATCCATGGCCCCTTACCAGCCTGAGAATACCAGTCCCCAGTTGTGAGCTTTAGCAAGGCTGTTTGTCAAAAAGGGGAGAACCCACGCTGTTTTTTTAATTATTTATTTAAATGATTAAAAAAAACAGCTTGGGGACCCCTCTATTCCTGATAACCAGCCTTGCTGAAGCTGACAGCTGAGGGTTGAAGCCCCCAGCTGTGAGTTTTGCCTGGCTGGTTATAGAAAATATAGGGGAACCCACGCGTTTTTTTTTCATTTATTTATTTATTTATAGTTCAGGCAGTGGCTGAAGAATATCCCCATCAGTCGCTCCTGCTGTCACTGTTATTACCAGCAGCAGGGGTAGGCTGATGGGAGTAATAGTCCCATCAGCCACCGCCTGCTGTCTCTTTTATAACTTAACCATAACTCTCATCATTCTCCCCTGCTCTTGCTGATTGTCGGCAGAGCAGGAGAGAATGATAAGAGCTGTGTTCAGCACTCGGTGCCGGGGAACAGCGCTTACTTTAATGCTTCTTCCCTGACGCCCGTCGATGTGGTACTGATGCGACACACTCATGACACACCTGTGCCGCAAGTATTACAGACTTGTGTGAAAGAGGCCTTATAGCGGGTTTTTATGTTTGGCTGCTGTCACACACTAAAAGACGCTTTTTATTGCAAAAAAATAGTTTTTGCATCACCACATTTTGAGAGCTATAATTTTTCCATATTTTGGCCCACAGAGTCATGTAAGGTTTTTTGCAGGATGAGTTGACGTTTTTATTGGTACCATTTTCAGGCACATGACATTTTTTGATCACTTTCTATTCCGATTTTTAGGAGGCAGAATGAACAAAAACCAGCAATTCATGAATTTTTTTTTGGGGGGGGTTTATACTATTCCGTGTGTGGTAAAATTGATAAAGCAGTTTTATTCTTCGGGTCAGCATGATTACAGCGATACTTCATTTATATCTTTTTTTATGTTTTGGCGCTTTTATATAATAAAAACTATTTTATAGAAAAAATAATTATTTTTGCATCACTTTATTGTGACTGATCCTGGCACCTAGTGCTGGGTGTCAGCCATCATAATCAGCTGACACCTGGTGCTATGACGTAATATTCCGTACCTGGTCAGTTAGGTCCAGGTCATATGGATGGAATATTACATCATATGTCAGATAGGGGTTAAGCTTTTGTTGGGAACATTTTGCATAAAATTTTGGATCACATTTATCTTGCTCTCTATGCTGAGTACTTTTGGATTTCCATCTAAATCTCTGAATGACATGATGCAGATGAAACCCTGAGGGATCCATTCACTACAATGAGGCAGTAGAGTTACTCTGGACTCCATTAGGCCTCTGCGCAGCATTGTCCTGCTTTTCAGAAGTGCACAAAACTGGTGCAGTGGGCTGGAGGCACATGGAGTACATATTGTTCTGGCAGCATGAAGCCATACAAAATTTCCTGTGGACCTTCCTGCAATGTTCGGGGACTACAGCCTGAAGCATGCACTGAAGAGTGTGCCTTAATCCCTTCCATAACTTCCTGCAGCATCCAGGGGACAATGGCTAGAACAATGCCCTGAGGAATGTGCCTCAATCCCTTCCATACAGAGGAAGCTGGACAGGGAACCACCGTGAGGGAAATATAGCAGATCTCGGGAACACTGCGTTGCCAGATGTGGAGTCCCTAGGGCTAACAGGAGCTATTAAAGTAGGGACAATCTGAGCTGAATGTAAGCGGATGCTTGAAATGTACTGTGCTGATAAAACTGGAATCGCAAGGTGCTGTGCCTGATACTGCTTGTAAAGACTGATGTACTGGAAATGTCCAGTAAAGTTGATCTTGTTAAAACGAACCTGTTGGCCCCTGATATGTGTGCGGCTTATCCTTGAACCAAAGATGTGGATGCAGCTGTAAGGGGTTGGGGGTTTTAATCCCTTTTAAATCCTCCTGTCATGTATATGTCATGCCGTTGCTTTGTTATTATGTGTTTTAACTTAATGTCGCTGCTACTGTAAGTATAGGGAAAGTGAAGTGGGTATTAGAGGGCATTGAGCTCACTAGTACAACTCTTCCTTCCTGTACATAGTTAATGTAGGAGGGGTCACCTAGATAATAGGATTAGGTCTTCCTGTTTGTGGTCAGTGGGGCGAATACGCCCTGTGTGCTCAGGTGGCCTCTGGCCCGGGCAAGCTAGATACCCCGCAACTTTTGGCAAGAAGACAGTGCCCAGGCATCCAGATAGTGAGGGAGACAGCATCATCTCCCCGCGGGCTGCCACTAGGAATTTCGGGGCCCCATACTGGCAAAATTTATGGGGCCCCCTTGAGACTCCGCCCAGGCTCCACCCCCCAGTTCCGTATCCACCCTAGCTCCTCCTCCACCACATAAACCTTCCAAAATCCCTCCGCCCTTTCATGGAAAAACTTCACTTCTGCACCATGCTCTCACCAATGACACATTAACACCAATCACTCGATGAATATGCAGCATTTTGCTTGTTTAGTATAATACACCCCATAGTCCTCCATATATTATAATGTGCACTACATATAATGTATCCATAGTCCTCCATATAGTATAATACACTCCTAATAGCCCTCAATATATTAAATACACTCAGTCATCCATATAGTATAATACACTCCTCATAGTGCTCCATATAGTATAATGCACCGCCATAGTCATCCATGTAGTACAATTCACTTCCCATAGTATAATGCACCCCATAGTTCTTCATATGATATAATGTATTCCCATAGTCCTCGATACAGTATAATGCAGCCCACATATAGTATAATGCAGTCAGCCTATAGAGCATAATGCAGCCACCCCACAGAGCATAATGCAGCCAACCCACAGAGTATAAGGCAACCACCCAACAGAGTATATTGCAACCACCCCAGAGTATAATGCAACCACCCCACAGAGTATAATGCAACCACCCACAGAGTATAATGTAAACCCCCCATAGAATATAATAGAGCCCCCTCAAAGTATAATGAAGCCCCCATAAAATATAATCTAGCCCCCCATAGAATATAATGCAGCCCCCATAGAATACAATGTAGCCACCTCATACAGTATAATGGAGCCCCCACATAGAGTATGATGCAATCACCCCTCATAGAATAAATAAATATAATACAGCCCCATAGAATATAATGTATCCCCGAATAGAATATCATACAGTCTGCCTCCCCAAAGGAATATAACGTAGCCCCTATAGTATATTACACAGCCACATAGTATATAACACAGCCACCCTATAAAATATAATATCCCCCAATAGTATATAACACAACCCACATAGTGTATAGCGCGGCCCGGATAGTGTATAGCACGGCCCACATAGTATATAGCAGGGCCCACATAGTATATAGCACGGCCCACATAGTATATAGCACGGCCCACATAGTATATAGCAGGGACCACATAGTATATAGCAGGTCCCACATAGTAAATAGCAGGGCCCACATAGTATATAGCAGGGCCCACATTGTATACAGCAGGGCCAACATAGTATATAGCAGGGCACATATAGTATATAGCAGGGCCCACATAGTATATAGCAGGGCCCACATAGTATATAGCAGGGCCCACATAGTATATAGCAGGGCCCACAGTGTACAGCAGGGCCCACATAGTATATAGCAGGGCCCACATTGTATACAGCAGGGCCCACATTGTACAACAGGGCCCACATAGTATACAGCAGGGCCCACATAGTATACAGCAGGGCCCACATAGTATACAGCAGGGCCCACATAGTATACAGCAGGGCCCACATAGTATACAGCAGGGCCCACATAGTATATAGCAGGGCCCACATAGTATATAGCAGGGCCCACAGTGTACAGCAGGGCCCACATAGTATACAGCAGGGCCCACATTGGATATAGCAGGGCCCCTATAGTAGACAGCAGGGCCCCCATTGTATATTGCAGGGCCCCTATAGTAGACAGCAGGGCCTCCATTGGATATAGCAGGGCCTCCATAGTATACAGCAGGGCCCACATTGGATATAGCAGGGCCCCTATAGTAGACAGCAGGGCCCCCATTGTATATTGCAGGGCCCCTATAGTAGACAGCAGGGCCCCCATTGGATATAGCAGGGCCTCCATAGTATACAGCAGGGCCCACATTTTACAGCCCTCATCTCTCCTCCCCCCCCCCAGGAATGGCCGGCCCCACAGCAGGACAGATTTATAAAAAAAAAACACTCCTCACCTCATCCTCGTGCCAGCGCTGCTCCCAGCTCCTGTCTCCTGCTCTGCCCGGCACACAGTGAGCGCGCTGTGTCAGAGGCAGAGCGGGGAATGATGGGAGAGGGAGCGTCAGCTGACGCTCTCTCCTCCATTATCGCTTTGAACTGTGCCGGCTGACGCCGGTATAGTTCAATGCAGCGGCGGGGGGAGTCGGCGCTGGGGGCAGGCGGGCCCCCTGCCACACAGGGGCCCCATAGCGGCTGCGTGATGTGCCGCTAGCTGGGGGCCCCTTGAGGTGCAGGGGGAGCCTCAAAATGTTGGGGGCCCCCGGGCCCGAGCGCGGACCTGCGTGCTCGGGCGGCGGGCCCCCCCTAATGACCGGGCCCCATACAGCAGTAAGGGTTCTCATGCCCTGATGGCGGCCCTGTCTCCCCGAGCAGCAGTGGCGCACACCACAAGTGTAAACAGGTAGCTAGAGCTGCAAATATAGTCAGGGGAGCTGACAGGAACGTTTCTTAAGAGAAGTGTCACAGCAGGATCAAGCGGGCGGATGTTCAGCATGTGGCAGTACTTAGCGCGGGCAGACGCCTTTCTAGCTGGGGCGAAACAGCAGAAGGAACTCCCGAAAGAAGCCAGGCTGCACAGGGAACATACCGGTGAAGCGTACAGAGCTGTACGGCCCGCTGTAGAACCGTGTAACAGGACAAGCAGGGAAAGAAAGGAAGAGTTGATATGTGATTTAAAGGCTGCTAGTATCGCTGTGCGGGATTTGTCTTTTGAGTAGTTCGGATATTAAAGTGTTACATTTCAAGTTTTACTGTGACTGTGCGTCTACTCATTCACTGAAGGAGTCTTGCAATCCCTGGTATGCTCCACAGAATACGGAGTGTGTCTGTGAAGGGAGGCCAGGGCTCAGGTGCTGCAGTATCCTTGGTTATGACTACAGCCCTGGCCGACCTTTACACAGCGGAGGCCTCAGGCCTACAAGTGAGTGCAAAGCAAACTTAACAGCACAACATATAAAGACTGGGACACCGTGTGTTTGTGGAGTGCCAGGACGTGGAGAAGTAGCAGCTCATCCATGGCTACCGTCCTGGGCGCCTTACAATATAGCGATATTTTGGCTTAAAAATAGTGAAACTTTCCCAAGCTTTTGTGGAGTCCTGATAAATTTGTTGGAGCCAGTGGGCTGGTGATTGGTGGATGATATACTCATGTTGCTTTAATACCTGGGCTACCTAACTACATAAAAACAGAACCTTCGAACAAAATAAAGCAAGTGTCAACAGATGCAAGCTGCTATGACTGCATAATATACAGACAAAGGCATGCAGTAGCACTCTATAAGTGCGATGATACATGCAAACATTGAATACATGACATGTAGATTGCTTTACTGCTTTTTAAAATATACCTATAAAATGAAGGTACTTAGCACACAAATTGACGAATTCATGAAAGCACACCAGCTGCGACAAGGCGACCTTTCTTTGATAGAAACCTAAACTTATTATTTATCAAGCATGGATCTCCTGGGCCAAAAGGCTACAGTTTTAAAGGGCACATAAAATTCAGTACTTTGTATGCCATGCAGTCATAACAGCTTTCACCTGTTTTTACTTGCTTTATTGTGCTCAGAGGTAATGGTCAGTTTTTTGTAGTGTACTGTGGTGGCTGACTCCATAATTGGCTGAGCACGCTTCTTCCCATCAGCCTTTAATCAGTGCTAGAATCTACTTGCTTTTTAAATTTGTAGGCTAACAAAAAACAATATTAGGGTTAGGGTCCCAAATAAAGGTCATCTTGTTATGGCTGGTGGGCGCTCATGAATTGGCAAATCTATGAGTTAAGTACTTTCATTTTTTTGGTATCTATCTAATATATAAAGCTGAATGTATGTATGTGTGTATGTATGTGGGTATGTTTGTCCGGGATTGGAATCCGCACCGTCGCATTTTGGGCATGAAATTTTGCACGCCCGCACGTCTCGACCCCAGGAGCGTCATAGGCTATGTTTTGAGTAGAAATTTTAACCCCGCGCGTTCCAAATCGCCAAACAATTTTGGCCCTATCTACATAATGGGGAGAAAGCTGAATGCTTGTGTGTATGTCTGGCATAGGAATCTGCATTTACGGGCATGAAATTTTGCACACCAGCACGTCTCGACCCCGGGAGCGTCATAGGCTAGGTTTTGAGTCGAAATTTTAACCCCGCGCATTCCAAATCGGCAAATAATTTTGGCCCGGGATAGGAATCTGCACCGTTGTACTTACGGGCATGAAATTTTGCATGCCCGCACATCTCAACCCCAGGAGCATCATAGGCTATGTGTTGAATGGAAATTTTAACCCCCGCACGTTCCAAATCGCCAAACAATTTTGGCCCTATCTACATAATGGGGAGAAAGCTGAATGCTTGTGTGTATGTCCGGCATAGGAATCTGCATTTACGGGCATGAAATTTTGCACACCCGCACGTCTCGACCCCGGGAGCGTCATAGGCTAGGTTTTGAGTCGAAATTTTAACCCCGCGCATTCCAAATCGGCAAATAATTTTGGCCCGGGATAGGAATCTGCACCGTTGTACTTACGGGCATGAAATTTTGCATGCCTGCACATCTCAACCCCAGGAGCATCATAGGCTATGTGTTGAATGGAAATTTTAACCCCCGCACGTTTTGGTGTGTGATTTTTATGTGCAGAATAAATTTTTGTTAACATAGTCTATTTTGTTACAGCTAACAGCAGTTATTAATTAACCCGGGCGAAGCCGGTACTACAGCTAGTATATATATAAAAATGAGTGTATGTATGTGTGTATGTTTGTGTGCATCAAGCCACGTCCACTCCACATAGCAACCAATCACTAAGCATCTTTCATTTCACCAGAGCTGTTTAAAAGATGAAAGCTGAGCTGTGATTGGTTGCTATAAGCAACAGTTTTCCTTGTAGACAGTTGTGGTAACTGAGGCCTATTATTCTTATCAATTCTACTAGAAATAGGCGTGAAATGAACATTTGTGTATCCTTAGTGGTGCTAACACCGCCGGGAGATCGGCATACCGCTAACAGCTGATAGGTCGCCAGCTTTGGCGGGGGATTCAAATCAAATTCATTGGCTGAGCTGCAGGTGGCTGAGCCAATGAGCAGCGGGGGATTTGAATCCTGCGCCACTCATTGGCTATGCTGGCGACAGCTCAGCCAATGAGCGGTACCGCGCGGCTTTGAGTGGTTGTGGAATTCAAATCCCCCGCCAAAGCCGCGCGGCACCGCTCATTGCTGGCTCAGCCAATGAGCGGCTCGGGATTCAAATCCCCCGCACCGCCGGCTGAGCCAATGAGCGGTGTTGCGCGGGATTTGAATCCCCCGCCAAAGCCGCGCAGCCAGGGGCGGCTCAACCAATGAGCGGTGCCGCCCGGGTTTGGCGGGGGATTTGAAGGTATGTGCACACGTTGCAGATTGACTGCTGAATTTTCTGCACAAAAACAGAATTTCTTGGCAGAAAACGCAGATGCTTTTTTGATGCGTTTTTTCATGCGGATTTGTATGCATTTTGTAAGCTAAATAAAGATGTGTTATTTAACAAAAAAACATATAGAGTGCTTTCAGTGGGAGAAGCAAAATAGGAATCTTGTGGGTATGATACCTTTTAATGGCTAACAAAAATAGTTTAAGATATTACAGGGCGAGCTTTCGAGACTGCTTACGTCTCTTCATCAGGCTGGTGTAACAAAATAATTGAAGAAACACAATTATATACAGTGAAAAACATGGATGGTGTGATGCATGGACATTTAAATAAACAAACACTGAAATAAACAAACCCTGAGCTTAAAGAGAGAATCCTTAATTAGGTAAGATTAGATAAGTGGTGTGAAAGTTTTATGGACCCCATAGGCATGTGAGATCAAAGGACTGGTGGTGTCTCCATTGTTTTTGGAGGAAGTAGCTCAGATTTGGTAATGGGCCATGAATCCTCCTGACAGATTGAGTCCTGTGTGAACAGAATCAAAGATGTTAATAAATTTGCATTCCCAAACCCTGCAATGTTTTTGCGATTGGAAATTGCCTTTCAAAATGACAATTTTCATATTGTCTATGTCAGGGGTGGGCAATTAATTTTGCCAGGGGGCCGCATGAGAAATTGGGATGGTTTTAGAGGGCCGGACTAATATAATTAACTCCGTTCTACCCAATACTGTATATATACATATATATATACATATATATATATATATATATACTGTATACTGTATATATACATACCTGCCCATTATCATCATCTTCTCCCCATCATCATCAATGCCTCCCCATTATCAGCAATGCCTGCCCATCATCATCTTCTCCCCATCATCAATGCCTGCCCATTATCATCAATGCCTGCCCATTATCATCATCTTCTCCCCATCATCATCAATGCCTCCCCATTATCAGCAATGACTGCCCATCATCATCTTCTCCCCATCATCAATGCCTGCCCATTATCATCAATGCCTGCCCATTATCATCATCTTCTCCCCATCATCATCAATGCCTCCCCATTATCAGCAATGACTGCCCATCATCATCTTCTCCCCATCATCAATGCCTGCCCATTATCATCAATACCTGCCCATTATCATCATCTTCTCCCCATCATCATCAATGCCTGCCCATCATCATCATCATCTTCTCCCCATCATCAATGCCTGCCCATTATTATCAATACCTGCCCATTATCATCATCTTCTCCCCATCATCATCAATGCCTGCCCATCATCATCATCATCTTCTCCCCATCATCAATGCCTGCCCATTATCATCAATACCTGCCCATTATCATCATCTTCTCCCCATCATCATCAATGCCTGCCCATCATCATCATCATCATCTTCTCCCCATCATCAATGCCTGCCCATTATCATCAATACCTGCCCATTATCATCATCTTCTCCCCATCATCATCAATGCCTCCCCATTATCAGCAATGCCTGCCCATCATCATCTTCTCCCCATCATCAATGCCTGCCCATTATCATCAATACCTGCCCATTATCATCATCTTCTCCCCATCATCATCAATGCCTCCCCATTATCAGCAATGCCTGCCCATCATCATCTTCTCCCCATCATCAATGCCTCCCCATTATCAGCAATGCCTGCCCATCATCACACACAGACAGCACATAAGCACTCTCTCACATACATACACACACACACACACACAGACACACAAAGCACCGCACTACATAGACACAGACACACACAGAGACACGTCTTACCTGTCCAGCGTCCCCGCTCTCTGACACAGCCGGCCGCTGAATGATGACGTCATTCAGCGGCCGGCTGTGAGAGGAAGCGCCGGTGGAGCCCGGAGCTGCAGCAGCGGAGGCACGGGAGAGGTAAGTATTGTGCCAGCTGATGCCGGGGCCCTGAGACTGCCGGAGCGCCTCCGCGGGCCGGTCACTGACAGCCGGCGGGCCGGATGCGGCCCGCGGGCCGCCCCTTGCCCGGGTCTGGTCTATGTTGTGTCCTGGACCACAGAAATGTTTAGCCACAGGGAGATGGTTTTTTTTGTCTGTAATCGTATGGCGATGAGACCTCATCCTTGCTCTCAGTCTCTGTCCTGTTTCTCCAACATAGAGGCCACCCACAGGACATATATTGCATAGAATTAAATATACCACATTAGAGGAGGAACATGTGAATGTCCCGGGGATCTTATAGTTTTGCTGTGTGTTGGGGACTTGGATCTTGTCGTTGGTCTCTATATGACTGCAAGTTTTGCATCTTCTCCCATTGCAAGGATAGGTCCCTCTTGGTGAATCTGAGGGCATTGAACTTCGGATCATGATGTTTCTTAAATTTGGAGGTTGCCTGCAACAAAGCAAGGGGGGTTCTTTGAAAAATATTTTTAACTGGTCATCCTTGTGTAGTATATGGTGAAGTTTTTTAGCCGTTTTTCTCAGTATTTCAAGCTGTGGGTTGTAGGTCACTACCAGAGGTACACGGTGATTTTCCTCTCTTTTCCTGTATTGAAGTAATTGACTTCTAGGGATCCTTGTGGCCCTAATGATCTGGTCATCAATGGAGGTGGGATGGTAACCTTGAATTAAAAATGACATTTTAAGTTGGGTTAGGTGTTTATCCCTGTCCTTAGGACTGGAACAGATACGGTTGTATCTGAGGGCCTGGCTGTAGACAATGGACTTTTTAATGTGTTTAGGATGGAAGCTGTCCCATCTGAGGTATGTGGGACGGTCAATTGGTTTCCGATACACAGATGTTTGGAACGAACCATTTTGGACTTTTATGGTGGTGTCTAGGAAGTTGATTTTTGTTTTTGAGTGGTCCAATGTCAAGTTTATGGTAGGATGAAATTTGTTGAATTTGTCATGGAAATCTAGAAGTTCTTGTTCGGACTCAGTCCAGACTATTAAGATGTCATCAATGTAATGGAAATAGGCAAATGGTTTGATGGAGCAGGATGTTAAGAAGTCATCTTCCAGTTTAGCCATGAATCCATTGTAATTAAGTTGTATAGCTTTACTGTATATTTCTGTAATTATCTAGTGTGCCCTTAAGGCAATTAAACCATAAAATTAATCTTGGGCTGATGCTTTTACTCTGATCACGAATCTTAGAATACCCAGTGGGTAACAGGACAACCTCCCCGGCGGCCATTTGCTCTAGGTGCAGTTCCCTTACTGACCTGAGAGACAAAGGGGGCACCGGAGAGCTGTACCTGTGGAGTTACGTCCCATTGGTGACGTAGGAGGAAAGGGGTCGTCCTTCACATTTGGTAGCGGCGGTGGGATCAGAAGCTGTGATACCCGGGCTACCGTGTGGCGATTGGCTTAGTTCCTCACAATCATGGCTAAACTGGAAAATGACTTCTTTACATCCTGTTCCATCAAACCATTTTCCTATTTCCATTACATTGATGACATCTTAATAGTCTGGACTGAGTCCGAACAAGAACTTCTAGATTTCCATGACAAATTCAACAAATTTCATCCTACCATAAACTTGACATTGGACCACTCAAAAACAAAAATCAACTTCCTAGACACCACCATAAAAGTCCAAAATGGTTCGTTCCAAACATCAGTGTATCGGAAACCAATTGACCGTCCCACATACCTCAGATGGGACAGCTTCCATCCTAAACACATTAAAAAGTCCATTGTCTACAGCCAGGCCCTCAGATACAACCGTATCTGTTCCAGTCCTAAGGACAGGGATAAACACCTAACCCAACTTAAAATGTCATTTTTAATTCAAGGTTACCATCCCACCTCCATTGATGACCAGATCATTAGGGCCACAAGGATCCCTAGAAGTCAATTACTTCAATACAGGAAAAGAGAGGAAAATCACAGTGTACCTCTGGTAGTGACCTACAACCCACAGCTTGAAATACTGAGAAAAACGGCTAAAAAACTTCACCATATACTACACAAGGATGACCAGTTAAAAATATTATTCAAAGACCCCCCCTTGCTGTGTTACAGGCAACCTCCAAATTTAAGAAACATCATGATCCGAAGTTCAATGCCCTCAGATTCACCAAGAGGGACCTATCCTTGCAATGGGAGAAGATGCAAAACTTGCAGTCATATAGAGACCAACGACAAGATCCAAGTCCCCAACACACAGCAAAACTATAAGATCCCCGGGACATTCACATGTTCCTCCTCTAATGTGGTATATTTAATTCTATGCAATATATGTCCTGTGGGTGGCCTCTATGTTGGAGAAACAGGACAGAGACTGAGAGCAAGGATGAGGTCTCATCGTCATACGATTACAGACAAAAAAACCCATCTACCAGTGGCTAAACATTTCTGTGGTCCAGGACACAACATAGACAATATGAAAATTGTCATTTTGAAAGGCAATTTCCAATCGCAAAAACATCGCAGGGTTTGGGAATGCAAATTCATTAACATCTTTGATTCTGTTCACACAGGACTCAATCTGTCAGGAGGATTCATGGCCCATTACCAAATCTGAGCTACTTCCTCCAAAAACAATGGAGACACCACCAGTCCTTTGATCTCACATGCATATGGGGTCCATAAAACTTTCACACCACTTATCTAATCTTACCTAATTAAGGATTCTTAAGCTCAGTGTTTGTTTATTTCAGTGTTTGTTTATTTAAATGTCCATGCATCACACCATCCCTGTTTTTCACTGTATATAATTGTGCTTCTTCAAATATTTTGTTACACCAGCCTGATGAAGAGACGTAAGCAGTCTCGAAAGCTCGCCCTGTAATATCTTAAACTATATTTTGTTAGCCATTAACCCCTCTCTGCCATCAGACGTACTATTCCGTCCATGTGACCCTGGACCTAATTCCCATGGACGGAATAGTACGTCATGGGCGATCAGCTGCGCTCCCGTGGGGAGCGCAGCTGATCGCCGCCGGGTGTCAGCTGATTATCACAGCTGACACCCGTGACTGTGTGTCAGGAGCGGTCACGGACCGCTCCCGGCACATTAACCCTTGGCACACCGCGATCAAACATGATCGCGGTGTACCCGGGGCACAGGGGAGGATCGCGCAGGCAGGGGGCTCCCTGCGCGCTCCCCTGAGACCCTCAGAGCAGCGCGATGTGTCGCGCTGTTCCGAGGGTCCGTCCTCCCTCCAGGTCCCCGGATCCAAGATGGCGCCGGGGTCCTGCAGGGAGGCGGCTTCCTCAGTGCCTGCTGAGAGCAGGCGCTGGGGAAGCCTGCAGCAGTGCCAGAGCGATCGCTGGTGTGACAGAGTGCTGTGCACACTGTCACACCAGCGATCTGCTAAAATACAGTGATGTCCCACCCTGGGACAAAGTAAAAAAGTAAAAAAAGTAAAAATAAAAAGTGTAAAAAAAAATCATAAAAAAAAAAAAAAATATTCCCCAATAAATTCATTTTTTCCTGTAAATAAAAAAAACAAAACAATAAAAGTACACATATCTGGTATCGCCGCGTCCGTAACGACCCCCCCTATAAAACTGTCCCACTAGTTAACCCATTTAGTGAACCCCTAAAAAAAAAAAAAAAAAAAACGAAGCAAAAAATCAATGCTTTATCATCATACCGCCGAACAAAAAGTGAAATAACACGCGATCAAAAAGACCGATATAAATAAACATGGTACCACTGAAAACGTCATCTTGTCCCGCAAAAAACGAGCCGTCACACAGCATCATGAGCGAAAAAATAAAAAAGTTGTAGCTCGCAGAATAAAGCGATGCAAAAATAATGATTTTTTATATAAAATTGTTTTCATTCTATAAAAGCGCCAAAACCTAAAAAAATGATATAAATGAGGTATCGCCGTAATCGTACTGACCCGAAGAATAAAACTGCTTTATCAATTTTACCACACGCGGAACGGTATAAACGCCTCCCCCAAAAGAAATTCATGAATTGCTGATTTTTGTTCATTCTAACCACCCAAAAATCGAAATAAAAAGCGATCAAAAAACGTCACGTGCTCAAAAATGGTACAAATAAAAACGTCAACTCGTCCCGCAAAAAATAAGACCTCACATGACTCTGTGGGCCAAAATATGCAAAAATTATAGCTCTCAAAATGTGGTGATGCAAAAAACTATTTTTGCAATAAAAAGCGTCTTTTAGCGTGACAGCTGCCAATCACAAAAACCCGCTATAAATAGTAAATCAAACCCCCTTTATCACCCCCTTAGTTAGGGAAAAATAATAAAATTAAAAAAATGTATTTATTTCCATTTTCCCGTTAGGGTTAGGGTTGCGGCTAAAGTTAGGGTTAGGGTTGGCGCTAACGTTAGTATTAGGGTTAGGGTTGGCGCTAACGTTAGGATTAGGGTTGGGATTAGGGTTATGGGTGTGTTAGGGTTAGGTTTGTGGTTAGGGTTGGGACTAGGGTTATTGGTGTTTGGGGTTAGGGTTGGAGTTAGAATTGGGGGGTTTCTGCTGTTTAGGCACATCAGGAGCTCTCGAAATGTGACATGGCGTCTGATCTCAATTCCAGCCAATTCTGCGTTGAAAAAGTCAAATGGTGCTCCTTCACTTCTGAGCTCTGCCATGCGCCCAAACAGTAGTTTACCCCACATATGGGGTATCAGCATACTCTGGACCCCAAGAGTTATTGTGCAATTTGGCCTATTTCTCCTGTTACCCTTGGGAAAATAAAAAACTGGGGGCGACAAAATCATTTTTGTAAAAAAAAAAATGATTTTTTTTGTTTTTACGGCTGTATGTTATAAAACTTCTGTGAAGTACTTGGGGCTTCATAGCGCTCACCACACTTCTAGATAAGTTCCTTGTGGGGTCTATTTTCCAAAATGGGGTCACTTGTGGGGGGTTTCCACTGTTTAGGCGCATCAGGGGCTCTCCAAATGCGACATGATGCCCCCAGACCATTCCATCAAAGTCTGCAATCCAAAACGTCACTACTTCCCTTCCGAGCCCCGACGTGTGCCCATACAGTAGTTTTCTCCCACATATTGGGTATCAGCGTACTCAGGACAATTTGGACAACAACTTTTGGGGTCCAATTTCTCCTGTTACCCTTGTGAAAATAAAATATTGGGGGCGAAAAAATCATTTTTGTAAAAAAAAAAAGGATTTTTTATTTTTACGGCTGTACGTTATAAACTTCTGTGAAGCACTTCGGGGTTCAAAGTGCTCACCACACATCTAGATAAGTTCCTTGTGGGTCTATTTTCCAAAATGGGGTCACTTGTGGGGGGTTTCCACTGTTTAGGCGCATCAGGGGTTCTCCAAATGCGACATGACGCCCCCAGACCATTCCATCAAAGTCTGCAATCCAAAACGTCACTACTTCCCTTCCGAGCCCCGACGTGTGCCCATACAGTAGTTTTCTCCCACATATTGGGTATCAGCGTACTCAGGACAAATTGGACAACAACCTTTGGGGTCCAATTTTCCTGTTACCCTTGTGAAAATAAAATATTGGGGGCGAAAAAATCATTTTTGTAAAAAAAAAAGGATTTTTTATTTTTACGGCTGTAAGTTATAAACTTCTGTGAAGCACTTCGGGGTTCAAAGTGCTCACCACACATCTAAATAAGTTCCTTGTGGGGTCTATTTTCCAAAATGGGGTCACTTGTGGGGGGTTTCCACTGTTTAGGCGCATCAGGGGCTCTCCAAATGCGACATGACTCCCCCAGACCATTCCATCAAAGTCTGCAATCCAAAACGTCACTACTTCCCTTCCGAGCCCCGACGTGCGCCCATACAGTAGTTTACTCCCACATATTGGGTATCAGCGTACTCAAGACAAATTGGACAACAACTTTTGTGGTCCAATTTCTCCTGTTACCCTTGTGAAAATAAAATATTGGGGGCGAAAAAATCATTTTTGTAAAAAAAAAAAAGGATTTTTATTTTTACGGCTGTACGTTATAAACTTCTGTGAAGCACTTCGGGTTCAAAGTGCTCACCACACATCTAGATAAGTTCCTTGTGGGGTCTATTTTCCAAAATGGGGTCACTTGTGGGGGTTTCCACTGTTTAGGCGCATCAGGGGCTCTCCAAATGCGACATGACTCCCCCAGACCATTCCATCAAAGTCTGCAATCCAAAACGTCACTACTTCCCTTCCGAGCCCCAACGTGCGCCCATACAGTAGTTTACTCCCATATATTGGGTATCAGCATACTCAGGACAAATTGGACAACAACTTTTGGGGTCCAATTTCTCCTGTTACCCTTGTGAAAATAAAATATTGGGGGCTAAAAAATCATTTTTGTAAAAAAAAAAAGAATTTTTTTATTTTACGGCTGTACGTTATAAACTTCTGTGAAGCACTTTGGGGTTCAAAGTGCTCACCACACATCTAGATAAGTTCCTTGAGGGTCTAGTTTCCAAAATGGTGTCATTTGTGGGGGGTTTCCACTGTTTAGGCAGATCAGGAGCTCTCCAAACACGACATGGCATCCAGCCAATTCTGCGTTGAAAAAGTCAAACGGCGCTCCTTCCCTTCCAAACTCTGCCATGCACCCAAACAGTGGTTTACCCCCACATATGGGGTATCAGCGCACTCAGGACAAATTGCACAATAACTTTTGGAGTCTTGTTTCCCTTGGGAAAATAAAAATTGGGGTGAAAAGATCAATTTTGTGGAAAAAATATAATTTTTTAATTTTACGGCTCTACGTTATAAACTTGTGTGAAGCACTTGGGGGTTCAAATTGCTCACCAAAGATCTAGATAAGTTCCTTAGGGGGTCTAGTTTCCCAAATGGGGTCACTTGTGGGGGGTTTCCACTGTTTAGGCACATCAGGGGCTCTCCAAATGCAACATGGCGTCCAATCTCAATTCCAGCCAATTTTGGTTGGAAAAAGTCAAATAGTGCTCCTTCCATTCCGAGCTCTGCCATGCGCCCAAACAGTGGTTCCCCCCCACATATGGGGTATCAGCGTACTCAGGACAAATTGGACAACACATTTTGTGGTCCAATTTCTCCTGTTACCTATGGGAAAATAAAAAATTAGTGACTAAGAGATAATTTTTGTGGGAAAAAAATAGGATTTTTTATTTTCATGCCCGGGCATTATAAACTTGTGTGAAGCACTTGGGGGTTCAAAGTGCTCACCAAAGATCTAGATAAGTTCCTTAGGGGTCTAGCTTCCAAAATTGGGTCACTTGTGCGGGGTTTCCACTGTTTAGGCTCATCTGGGGCACTACAAACGGAACGTGACCCCCATCAATGTTTGCATTCCAAAACGTTACTGCTTCTTTT
>JARQOD010000003.1:141133795-141194231 GCA_033576555.1 Oophaga sylvatica
ACACATGCAAACTTCTGCCTGGTGTGTTATGTTTCGGTAGCTGAGGAGAAATAGCAAAAATAGCCAAAGTAGCAATACACCAGAGAGGCTGGAAAGTATTGGGTTGCAGGACCCTAAACTACCGCAACACTAGAAGTAGCCGTGGAGCGTACCTACGGTGATCCTAGACGCCTCGTCACAGCCGGAGAGATAGCTACACCTAAAGGCAGAAAGATGAAAGCTAGCTGCCCCGTAGCAGAACCCCCAAAGAAAAAGGAAGCCCCCAAACATGTAATGGCGGTTAGACAAGAAGAAAATACGAACACAGACAGAAAATAGAATGAGCAAACGCTGGGGCCCAATTCTGTCTAGATAGAAAAGTATAGGAAAGAATTCTGACTGCAACCCAAAAAAAACCCTGATAAAAATACCAACACTTCTGATTAACAAAAAACCTGAGATCACACGATCTCTACCACCTAAATCAGATCTCTGGTGTAACACACAGCAATTCAGCAAATAAAAAGTGACACAGGAACAGAGCAAAAGTGCAAACACAAACTGAGCACAATTGCAGCGCCAGGCCCCAAAAGGGGACCAGGCTGAAGTCCACTGCAAGGCAGCGAACAAGCAAGGAAAATCCAACCAGAGGAAAAAAAAACAGCAAATCACTTATCTGAATCAAAGCAGGAATGCAAGCTGAGCTCCAAGCAAGACCTGGAAGAACAATTGATTACCGGCAAGGCTGATGGGAGTTCAGGTCACTTATATCAGACCATTTAGACCCAGCTGAAAGCCATTCAGCAATTGGTTCATTACCCTCAGCAACCACCGGAGGGAGCCCCAGCTCCGAAGTCGCCTCCAGTGTGTTCACAACACTGGTGCCTTATTCTATTTAGATTCCTGCACTGCACAGGGATTGACGCCAGTGCTGACCTGACCTTCCCTTCATCCTATCCCCATTCAGTACATGAAGGAAGAAGCAGGGGATGATGCCAATGCAGCCAGTCAGCTTAATTATGCTTAGTGACTTAGCCAGCCCAGCAAGAGCAGCCGAGGCATAGACAGAACCGCAGCATAGTGACAGTCATGCTCAGTTGAGTTTTGCAGACTACATGCCCTCCCACATTCAGACCTGAGAATAGAGCTTCTCTGAATATGAAACAGTTGTCCTTTTGCAGCTCCTTTCTTTGATCTGCTGCTCACCTCTCACTCCTTTTATCACTGTCCTGTGTTCATAGAAGCTTTCTACACAAGACATTGGATTTAACCCTTTTGTTGCCTCTCTGCCGTTGACGTAGAGAACTCTGTTTTTAGCTAGGTAGTAAAAGGGTTAAATCTTGTGCCTTTTGTAAATGGGTTTTACAAACTAAATATAATGATCAGATGTGAAGAGGTCATTGCTGTTTCTTCTGACAGTCTGTGAAGCTGTACCACAGAGTTCTGCTCACAAAAGCCCCCAATACACAATAAAGGGAACCTGACTGATACCCAATTCTTTGCAAATTTTTCTCATGCAGATATTTTTCTACTTCCCTGGGAATTTGCAATGAAGTTGCGTGTACGTAGCCCAATTTTATTTGTGCACTGCCAGGGAGGCAGCAGTGATGCTGGATTCAGCCAGCCGCATAATTTGCAAAGAGTTGGCAGTAATGTCGCTTTTGAAAATCATGTCACCCACGCCCACATGGTTGTGCTTACACAAGGAGATGAAACATTTGTCCAGGGAAATACAGTTGTGTTCAAAAGTTTACATACCCCAGCAGAATTTTTGCTTTCTTGGCCTTTTTCCAGAGAATATGAATAACACCAAAACTACCGGGATGGTTCGGGGACCCCATTTCTCTCTCCTCTGATGTGCTGTATCACATCAGAGGAAACAGAAATAAATGGGAAACCAGACTTTTTTTTTCACGGTCAACACTGGGGACGGTAAAAACTGACCCGAATCATGTTCTCCGGGGTCTCAGCTACCACCGGTAGCCGAGATTCTAGAGATTTTCCAACGCTGGGGGGCGCTACACACTTATTTCTCAGCGCTGTTAAAAAGTGGTGCTGAGGAATAAGTACCCTTAACTGCTGCCGTTAAAAAGTGTATCGGCGGTCGTTAAGGGGTTAATATATGTTCCAATAAATGTGATTTATCAGTGAATCGATTTGTTGTGACTCACAGTACTGAGAAGTCTCAAAATGCTCTTAAAAGACTTGTGTAACACTCGGAGGTCCCTGTGATTTTCTGGATTTTTCTATAAATTCTATCTCTCACAGTTGAAGTGTACCTGCGATAAAAATTATAGACCTCTCCATTCTTTATAGGTGGGAAAACTTGCAAATTCATTAATGTATCAAATACTTATTTTCCCCACTGTAGGTACACATACAGAAAGCAAAATGCAGATGTAAAATTTGATTAGTAAAGCAAATGTGCAAAACAAAAGGTTTGCAACAAACAGTACTTTGTGAGGTAGATAGTCTCAGTTAAATGTTTGGATTTTGGGAATTTTTATGTCTATTTTTTTTAAATAATTATTCCCCCTTCACAAAAAGGATTGCACAAGAAAGGCAAAAACCTTTTATATTTGTTTGTGACAAGCAACCACAATTTCAGATTTCTTTTTTTCTGTAAAAAATTCTGCTGCTAGTGATGAGCGAGTATGCTCGTTGCTCGAGTTTTTCTCCTAGCATGCTCAGGTGTCCTCCGAGTATTTTGGCGTGCTCGGAGATTTAGTTTTTGTCGCCGCAGCTGCATGATTTGCGGCTGCTCGACAGCCTGAATACATGTGGGTATTTCCTAACAAACAGACAATCCCCACATGTATTCAGGCTGTCTAGCAGCTGCAAATCATGCAGCTGTGGCGACAAAAACTAAATCTCCGAGCACGCCGAAATACTCGGAGGACACCCGAGCAACGAGAGTACTCGCTCATCGCTAACTGCTGCTGCTTTCTAGTGCATTAAAATGAAGAAAAAAATTGTATTTCTAAGGCAGCAAAGCAGATGGCAGTTACACCATGCCACTGATCAATCACACCGAGTCTGGCACTTCCGCTATTGGCACCTCTCTTTTCTCTGCCCCTATCAATTGAATCTCTGCCTTATTCACAGACTACTACACTCATCTTCATTGCCGCATTTGTACAACACAGTACGGTGTGGAATATTTGATCAATGTTTTAGGGCTTTCTCCTCCTATTTCTATTGCTGAGCTGTGAGCTCTGACATCGAACTCACTCTCCTACATCTCACCAAAATGTCTGCATTTCCTGCACAGACTGTTACACGGGCCATAATTGTCCTCCTGATTGGCTGCACTATATCATGTGGTGTGATGGCATCAGGGTAATACAGGGAAGCCGGTAAGGTCACACCTGATGTCATGTAAACCTTCTGTAGATGATACAATCTTTTGCAATGTGTAAAAAGAATATGATCGGTTTTTAACGACCTGCACAAATCCAATTGCAAATTGTTCATATTCGCCAGTACCAACGAATTTCATGAAATTTGACTCACATTTGATTGCCATAAAATCAATTTGCTCATTTTAATTGACAGCCATAAAATTAATGACTAACCTTGTAACAGATGGATGGTCTACAAACCTTACTAAGAACTTCTTCACTCTGTTTCATTGATGGGGTTATAAAACAGTGGTTTCCCTCAATGATTTACACTAGCCTTATGGGTCCTGAGAGATGAGTTTTCTTAAGGAGGCTATCATTATTAATGATGATTGTGTATATAACAGAGTACAAACACCTAATATTGGACAACAATGCAAAAAAAACAGTGAAATACCAAGGCAATTGAGTTATGGTAGAAAGTATAAAGAGAGATATATAAAGATTTCATAGTCCAATGAAAAGAAAAGAGATACCAAAGTTTCAAAATATCTTCACATGCATACTTCATATCTATGGTGAGATGTATATTACTCATAGACACCAGGGACCTTTGCTGTAAATTAACACAGCAGCATTATATTCTCATCACCTCTGAAAATAAGTACTTCATATTGACAGAATGTAACTGTGAAAACCTCTGGGACGATTAGAAGCAACCACTAGATCCCACACCAACAGTGCTGCCTGTAGGCCAAGCCTAATTATGTGGTTGTCAGTCACTCTTGATCCTGATGCATTAGATAGGCCGAAAATATTCTCTGAAGATTAGCATATGACTCCACAGTTTGGTTCCTCTCCCCTTCCACTGAGGCTTAACCACTTTATTATCACTTACTTTTCCTGTCTGTCGGCCAAGGAAAGAATTAAGACTTTGACTACATTTGCATTTAAAGAGCTGTCGGGGTTCATTATACACTTCCAAAAGGGGAACATGGTGTTCTTATTGCTTAGCAAGTCATACAGCTTAATCACACGGTTCATTACATAATACACCTGTGATTCCTTGAAGATTACACCAACTGAATGCAAGGTTGTAAACTTTGTCAATCAGGCATTTAATTCTATATACCACTGGGAAAAGGATACCGTGATGTTCAAAATGAAAATAATCTCAGGAAGGAACAACTCTGGAGATGAGAAGACCAGAGCCATGAATACTTATTTTCTTATCAGCACTTCTATTTTTCTACATATTAAAAAGCTTCTTTAAAAAAAAAGGTTCCCTAAAAATAGTTCTCTGCAAATGACTATGTTCTTCTACCTAATCTTTAAAACATAACTCATCAACGGATCAGTTTTCTTCTAATGTTCCAGAAGTCTAACGGGACATAACAATGCATGTTGGTTGATTAGCTTCTGATTGAAACAGCTGATAATTATTACAAATATAATATCAATTGACCTGGATTTTTAATGAGAAGAAGAGCTAGTAAATACAGTTTGACCAGTAATTCAAGTTCATTGTGATATGTAGATGTAGTCAAGAATGTATTCAGAGGAGATATAAAGTAAAGGTGGGCATATGTGTAAGGAATGTACTAGGACTAATTTGTGCCCCTCTTTCCCTGCCCGTGTTTCTACATCTCTGAAAAGCTGGTACCTTTAATACATTATACTGTGAAATGTAATGTATATTTCTAATACTGCTATATAGCGTATGTCCGATGTATGTTATGTGTATTGTAAATGAATATGTATTGTATGGATATAGGGAAAGTGTAGTAATTAGATTATCTCACTAGAGGGTGCACAATAGAATACAGTAAGATAAGATAGACTCACAGGATTGCTAGTTGAGTTTGGAAGGGCCAACTGGGATAAGTTAGAAAGAGCTTCCTGGGATTAGTCAGTAGGGCCTGGGAGCACGGGCAGGGCAGTTGTGCCATGCAACATTAAAGTAGAAGAACCCAGCTCGTCCAGGGGCTAAGAGCAATAGTCACCTGGAAAGTGAAGGAATACAGGGCAACTTCAACATGGTGGCAGTAAACTACGCAGGAAGACGCCTAAATGTCCAGGGCGAAACGGACAGTGAATTCCTGAAGATAGTTAGGCTGGCCAGACACGGTACCGAAGGCAATGGTGTGACCCTGCGATATTCCTGAAGTGAGGGACAGCACAGGGAAAGGAAATGCTATGCTTTGTGAAGGAACTTGTTCTTTACCTGTGACTGTACTGGACGAGCTGTGTAAAGAACTGAGAAAAGTTGATTGTTTAAAATTGGATTTGGACTCTGCCTGTCTTTGACTGGTGCTTGAAAGAAGGGAACTTCGGCAGACCAGAAAGGACTCTGATGGACAAGAGAGCAGACTAAAAGGTACTCTACAGCAGGGACAATGTATTTATGTGGCGGGAAGCCAGGGTGCGACAAAGCAGTCACCATTAGACATGACTACCCCCCTGGTCCCCATTTCACACGCATTAGACAGAAGTTGTTTGAGGTTGAACAACAATTGAATGAATGTTCAAGGGGTTGTCTGGGATTTTAACATTGATGACCTATTCATAGGAGAGGTCATCAATGTTTGATTGGTGGGGGTGCGACACCGAGCACCCCTGCCAATCAGCTGTTCTCATTGTTGTCTGGCACTGCTCAGTTTTGGAGCTAGACAGCATAGCTCTGTCGACTACTGTATAGTGGCAATGGCCAAATACTACACATCTGCCCCCTATTCATATCAATAGGGGGTGAATGTGCAGTACCTGGCAGCGGTCACTATTCCATTGAAGGAGTTGTGCTGTAACTGAGCATTTCTGGCCGCTGCTGACAGTGGAAACAGCTTATCGGCAGAATTCCAGGTGTCACAACACCACTGATTAGACATTAATGGCCTAAAATCAAAAATGGGTCATCAATGTTTAAGTCCCAGAAAATCCCTTTCATTTTCTGGATTAGGCGTTGCGCTAAGGAAGCCAAACACATTTAAGTTGACATTGGCATTAAGGTTCTCATACACCTTCAATAGCTGTTGCCTGAATGCTTGTTAATCCAGAACTATGCCTATGGGCCTCTTAATACACATGCAAGCTCAGTCTGGCCAACATGCATGTGTTTTTAAAAGAGAGAAGGATTAAACTTCTGCCAGATATCTTGGGTTGTGGCCTATCTAAACTGACAATGGAAGGATTAGGTGTTGAAACTCAATTTTCTCATTCTTTTTTTCATCATCATCTGTTGGGAACAGACGAAAGACCTCTATACACAAAGGACAGTCATCCCAACAAAATTGTTGAGTTTAGCCAACTTTGCTTTGGCTCTGATATGTAAGCCCACAAAAAAAGTTGTTCACTATGGCCATACAGGTTCGATTATGTAGGGGGTGTAACAATCATTCACAGAACAATTGTTAATGTATAAACTCTGTGAGCCAAATATAGTAATCTATCGGCAAGTATCAGATGAAAATTTTAAAAATAGCTAAATGCTTTCCAGGTGATGAAATTCTGTTTGTTATTAAATTTCACATGACTTATTTTCGGCTTGGTTGAAATCATCCATTTAGCTGCTGTATGGACACACCTTAAAAAAATTGGCCAAATGTTTTTTGACTGTGGCTAAGAACTGAATGTCATGGAGCCTATTAGACTTGAGGCTCAGCTTATATTGGCCCTATCCTGGTGTTCTGAGGACATCATGAACTTGTACAGTGCTTAAAAGGAACCTGTTATTAGACAATGACCTACTGTTTATATCAGGTGTTCATATTCAATGTAATATTTTAATTGTTTCATATTTTTTCATATTCCATCTTACACCTACATTTTATATATAAGGAATCTTGGAATTTCCACACTGATTACTAGGCCTAATGCTCAATTTATTGAACTCAATTCATGAAACTGGAAAAAGCACTTTGTGAAGTCACAAGATTGTTGCACAACACAAAGTTTTGGATAGATATGCAAAAATGCGTGAAGTTAGGGAGGAGCAGAGGAAAGGCGCTGCTACACTTGCACTTTACATTCATGAAAAATGATGTTGTTTTTACACCAGAACTCTTACTCCAGTGGCATGTGTCTCTTAAGGAACTGAATGCATTTTAACTCCTTCACCCTCCAAGCCTGTTTTCACCTTCATGACCAGGACAAATTTGACAATTCTGACCACTGTCACGTTATGCGGTAATACTGTAACTCTGGAACACTCCAACAGATCCCACTGATTCTGATACTGTTTTTTCGTGACGTATTGTACTTCATGACAGTGGTAAAATTTGCTTGATATGACTTGCGTTTATTTGTGGAAAAAAAACTAAATTTGGTGAAATTTTGCAATTTTTTCAAACTTTTCATTTTTTATGCCCTTAAAGAGTTATGTCACACAAAATAATTAATGCAATGTGGATGGAAAAAATGAACATTTTACTTTTTTCACAAAAATGTCACTTTTGCCTACATTTTCTATTTTTACCAGGGTAACAGGAGAAAATGGACCCCAAAATTTGTTGGGCAATTTCTCCTGAGTACATCTATACCCTATATGTGGAGGAAAACTACTGTTTGGGTGCAGGGCGGGGCTTGGAATGGAAAAAGCGCCATTTGACTTTTTAAATGCAAAATTAGCTGGAAACATTTTGGAGACGCCATGTCACATTGGAGAGCCCCTGATGTGCTTAAACAGTCAAAAGCCCCCACAAGTTATCCCAATTTGGAAACTAGACCCCTCAAGGAAAGTAGATGCTTTGTGGGCACCTTGAACCTCCAGATGCTTCACAGAAGTTTATAACATACAGCCATGAAAATAAAAAGTCACATTTTTATCACAAAAAATGTTTTTTAGCCCCAAATTTTGCATTTTCACAAAGGTGACAGGAGAAAATGCACAATACAATTTTGTTGTGCAATTTCTCCTGAGTACACTGATACTCATTATGTGAAGGAAAACTACTGTTTAGGTGCATGGCAGGGCCCGGAGGGGAAGGAGCACCATTTGACCTTTTGAACGAAAAATTTGCTGAAATCATTACTTGATGCCATGTTGTGTTTGCAGAGAATCTGATGAGCCTTAACAGGGGGAAACACCCACAAGTAACCCCATTTTGGAAACTAGACCCCTCAAGGAATTTATTTAGATGTGTGGTGAACATCATGAACCTCCAGGTGTTTCACAGAAGTCTATAACATAATCTACATCAGGTTTGGGACGCCTCTGATGTTCCTAAACAGTGGAAACCCCCACAAGTGGTGCCATTTTGGAAAATATACCCCTCAATGAAATTATCTAGAAGTGTGGTGAGCACTTTTTCCTCAGGTGCTTCACAGAATTTTATAAGTTTGAACTGTTACCGCAAAAGTGTTCGTTTTGCCCCAATATTTTTCTTTTCACAAGGGTAGCAGGAGAAAAATGGACCATACAATTTGTTGTGAAATTCCTCTTGAGTACACAGATACTCCATATGTGGTCAAAAACTGCTTTTGAGGCACAGTGCAAAGCTCAGAAGGAAAGAAGCGCCATATTGGAGTTCATATTTTGCTAGAATGGTTTGAGGGTGCCATGTCACATTGGCAGAACCCTTGAGGTGCCAGACCAGCAGAAACACTCCATAAATGATGTCATTTTACAAACTACACCTCACTGAATTTATCTGGGAGTGCAGTGAGCATGTTGAAACCACATGTGCCTCACAGAAATTTATACCATTGGGCGGTGAAGAGAGAATAACTACATTTTTACAACTAAAATGTTGTTTTAGCCCCTGATTAAGCCAATACCCTACATGTAATCGCCGGGAATTACTTTTGAGGCACAGTGCAAAACTTAGAAGGGAAGGAGCGCCATAATTTAGTGCAGATTTTACTGTTATTTTTTGCTGGTGCCATGACCCTCTGAGAGAGCCACTGAGGTGCCAGATAAGCAAAACCCCCATAAGTTACCTCATTTTACAAACTATACCTCTCAATGGATTCATCTAAGAGTGCAGTGATCATATTGACACCACGGGTGTGTCACAGAATTTTATACCATAGAAGCAAAAATAATTACATTTTTAACACAAAAAAATTGTTTTATCCACAGAGTTTACATTTTCACAGAGGAAATAAGTAAAAATGTCACCAAAATTTGTCACACAATTTCTACTGAATGTGGTAATACCCCATATGTGACTGTACAGTACTGCTTAGCCACACGGCGAGACTCGGAAGGGACGGAACGCTATTTGCCTCCTGCAGCACAGATTTTTCTAGAATAGCTTACAGAGCCCCTAAATGCCAGAATAGCAGAATACCCCCCTCAAGTGACCCCGTCTTGGAAATTATACCCATTTGAGAATTTTTCTACAGGTGTGGTGATGATTTGTCTCAAGGGATGTTTTCCAGAAACGAGCAGCAATGGATATTGCTGACTGAAAATTAAAAAATCTGCTTTTGTAGTACCCATACATTGTATTGTCCAGTAGGCTGTAGTGCTCAGTACGTTGTAGTGTCCAGCTTGTGCATCTGGAGACATACACCTGTAAATTAGGCGGGCTCTCATCGCTACAAAAATGCCAAACATGTTCATGCTAAATGTGGTTTAGGCATATTGTGGAGCTCAGAAGGTAAGGGGCATTTGGGTTTGGGAGTGCAGAATTTTTGGGATTTCTTTTTGGGGGCGAGGAACCATAGTGCTTTTTCAGAGCCTTTGTACTACCAATAACTTGAAAGCCCCCAATATTTCCATTAACAGATGATGGACCTGAGTGGGGACTTGCTTTTTTGTGGATCGAGTTGAAGTTTTTATTGGGAACATTTTACATAACACTTGGGATAGCATTTATCCGACGCTCTACACGAAGCACTTATATACAGTACAGACCAAAAGTTTGGATACACCTTCTCATTCAAAGATTTTTCTGTATTTTCATGACTATGAAAATTGTACATTCACACTGTAGGCATCAAAACTATGAATTAACATATGTGGAATTATATACTTAACAAAAAAGTATGAAACAACTGAAAATATGTCTTATATTCTAGGTTCTTCAAAGTAGCCACCTTTTGCTTTGATTACTGCTTTGCACACTCTTGGCATTCTCTTGATGAGCTTCAAGAGGTAGTCACCAGAAATGGTCTTCCAACAGTCTTGAAGGAGTTCCCAGAGATGCTTAGTACTTGTTGGCCCTTTTGCCTTCAATCTGCGGTCCAGCTCACCCAAACCATCTCGATTGGGTTCAGGTCTGGTGACTGTGGAGGCCAGGTCATCTGGCGTAGCACCCCATCACTCTCCTTCTTGGTCAAATAGCCCTTACACAGACTGGAGGTGTGTTTGGGGTCATTGTCCTGTTAAAAAATAAATGATGGTCCAACTAAACGCAAACCGGATGGAATAGCATGCCACTGCAAGATGCTGTGGTAGCCATGCTGGTTCAGTATGCCTTCAAGATTGAATAAATCCCCAACAGTGTCACCAGCAAAGCACCCCCACACCATCACACCTTCTCCTTCATGCTTCATGGTGGGAACCAGGCATGTAGAGTCCATCCGTTCACCTTTTCTGCGTCGCACAAAGACACGGTGGTTGGAACCAAAGATCCAAAATTTGGAATCATCAGACCAAAGCACAGATTTCCACTGGTCTAATGTCCATTCCTTGTGTTCTTTAGCCCAAACAAGTCTCTTCTACTTGTTGCCTGTCCTTAGCAGTGGTTTCCTAGCAGCTATTTTACCTTGAAGGCCTGCTGCACAAAGTCTCCTCTTAACATTTGTTGTAGAGATGTGCCTGCAGCTAGTACTCTGTGTGGCATTGACCTGGTCTCTAATCTGAGCTGCTGTTAACCTGCGATTTCTGAGGCTGGTGACTCGGATAAACTTATCCTCAGAAGCAGAGGTGACTCTTGGTCTTCCTTTCCTGGGGCGGTCCTCATGTGAGCCAGTTTCTTTGTAGCGCTTGATGGTTTTTGCAACTGCACTTGGAGACACTTTCAAAGTTTTCCCAATTTTTCGGACTGACTGACCTTCATTTCTTAAAGTAATGATGGCCACTCGTTTTTCTTTACTTAGCTGCTTTTTTCTTGCCATAATACACATTCTAACAGTCTATTCAGTAGGACTATCAGCTTGTATCCACCAGACTTCTGCACAACACAACTAATGGTCCCAACCCCATTTATAAGGCAAGAAATCACACTTATTAAACCTGACAGGGCACACCTGTGAAGGGAAAACCATTTTCGGTGACTACCTCTTGAAGCTCATCAAGAGAATGCCTAGAGTGTGCAAAGCAATAATCAAAGGAAAAGGTGGCTACTTTGAATAACCTAGAATATAAGACATATTTTCAGTTATTTCACACTTTTTTGTTAAGTATATAATTCCACATGTGTTAATTCATAGTTTTGATGCCTTCAGTGTGAATGTACAATTTTCATAGTCATGAAAATACAGAAAAATCTTTAAATGGGAAAGTGTGTCCAAACTTTTGGTCTGTACTGTAGGCGTTTCCATCAAAATCTCCAAATGACGTGAATCAGATGAAACCCTCGAGGGATCCAGTCATTAAAATGAGGCAGCAGAGTTACTCTGGATTCCGACTGGCCTCTGTTCAGCGGTGTCCTTTTTTTCAGGGGTGCATAAAACTGTGGCCATCCGCACTTTTATGCATGCCTAAAATACGGACACCACCGTATCATAGGCCAGACAGAGTCCACAGTGTCTCTATCTGCCTCATTATAAAGAAACTTCCATGGGGGTTCTGTCTGAATCACGTATTTTAGAGATTTACATGGAAACCCCAGCGTAAGCGCTTAGCGCAGATCACAGGATAAACGTGAGCTGAGCCTTACTGTGATCTTTGGGAGGCAGAATGAACAAATCAATAGTAGGTGAAGAATTATTTTTCTATATTTTATGCCATTCCTTTTGCGTATAAGTGAATAGATGACTTTGTTCTTCGGGTAGGTGCGATTACAGCAATACAAGATTTATTTTGTTTTTTTCTGTTTGGCTGCTGTCACACACTAAAAGATGCTTTTTACATCGCTATATCTTGAGAGCTATAAATTTTCTATAATTTTGCTTACAGAGTCATATTAGGGCTTGTTTTTTGCGTAACAAGTTGCCGTATTTATTGGTACAATGTTTGAGCACATTACATTTTTTAATTCCTTTCTATTCCAATTTTTGGGAGGCAGAATGAACAAAAACAAGCAATTCAGCAATTGTTTTCTTGGGGGGTTTATTTTATGCCGCTCCGTGTGTGGTAATATTGATAAGGCATCTTTGTTTTTCAGGTCAGAATGATTACAGCAATACCACATTTATACAATTTTTATATGCTTTGGCGCTTTTACACAATAAAAAACATTTATAGAAAAAATAATTATATTTTCATAGCTTTATTCTGAGAGCAATAACTTTTTTATTTTATATTTTATTTTTTATTTTTTGCTGATGGAGCTGTATTGCAGCTTCTTTTTGCAGGACAATATGATGTTTTCAGCTATACAAAGTTTATTTACATTCGTCTTTCTGATCGCATTTTATTTCATTTTTCGTTTGGCGCTATGATGAAAAAGCATAGTTTTTTTGTCTCGATTTTTTTTTACGGTGTTTAGTGAACGGGTTACAGTTTTATAGGTTGGGTCATGCACGAGCATTGCAATGTCAGCTTTAGGGCTCATACCCATTTATGGAAAAAAAAACGGTCCGTTTTCTGGATGGAAAAAACGGTCCGAATATATGCAATTGTCATGCGATTGTCATGCGATTTGTATGAGATTTTTAATCGCTCCATCCGTTTTCCATCAGTTTTCCATCTGTATGCAATGCGATTTTAACATGACGTTTTACATAGAGCAGTTATCTCTTTGTAAAAAGTCATGTAAAAATCACATTGTAAAAAAAAATGTACACAAAAAGCAAATAATTATATATATATCTATTGTAAGGTTTTAACTCACTCGGCTGCTTCAGAGGTAATTCAGGAGACTCGATCTTATGCAAAAAGTCCTTAGGTTTATTACATCATAAACCATATGGTAACATATAATACATCTCTTCAATGCTTCAGCTCCTGCCTGGAGCCTCACTCTTCATTCACAGAGACCTCTCTGTAATGTCCTGCCTTGGACACATGGAAGCCTGTCCACACTGGCAGACTCCCACACACTCTCACAGGTGCAAAACAAACTCCATTACATAGGTGTAACCCCACCCATAGGTGAGGTCAGGATCACATGGTTAGGTCACCTGATCATGACCTCATCACAGGTCCTTTTGATACACATAACATAGGTAAGGTCAGGATCACATGGTTAGGTCACCTGATCATGACCTCATCACAGGTCCTTCACCACAACACAAACCATGCTTCCATGCATACCTCGAGGAGCATACACAGTGCCCCCTAGCTGCATCAGGTGTCACTACACCACATACCTCCCCCCTCTGTTCAAACTTGTGGGGTTGAACACTTATTACCCGACCAGAGATCCTTCTCGGTCGTCTCTGCCAGTCAAACCGTCTGGCTAAGTCGGGCCCTCTGTCAGACCACCCGCTTCCCCAGCGGTCAGTACGGCGTCGCAATTCACTTGCACCCATACGTCCTGTCTGGTCTGCGTCCTTTTCATTTTTTTCACTATAGGTTCTCCTGCTTAAGTCACTCAACACTGAGCTAACTGAGGCATCACTACTTCTATCTCTTCTCCTCTCAATACCACGGGTTGAAGGTGGAGGCCATCTTTCTATTTTCTGCAGGTTCCTGTTGACCTGGTCCCTCTCAAGTCGTAGTTGCTCTACTTCTCTCAGGTAGGACACACGATACTCCAGGAGCATCCGGATATTCCCAAGGCTCTCCCTGGATCCGACAACGAGGAATGGAACCATCCCGTCTTCACCCACGACCTGGACTTCGTCATCAGCCGGAATCCTGACTCTCGTCACACCGGACTTATTCACCATCTCCTGCATCATTTTCCCAAGTCTTCCAATGACTTTCTTCACCAGACCTCTGGGCACTTGAATGATGTCCTCCATTAATCCAAGCTGACTTTGAGCCTTTCTTGCTTGCTCCAAACGTCGAGTGGCTTCGTGATTTCTCAACAGGATCAGTTGCTTTGTGCGGAGACAATGTAGATGCATGTCTCTCAGGACAGCCACTCGCTTCAGTGTGACTTCCTTAGTCGACAGTATGACTAACTGTTTAATCTCTGGCACCCAGTTCACACTACATGCTTCTACCGCTTTTCTAAAGGCCTCATGTACATCCTCACTGGCACAAGCTTCTTGCATGTCTTCGGGTACCTCTATCATACACTTGAAAAGCAATGTCTCCTTTTCCTGAACATGCTGTTGGACCTCCTCCTCCTGAGCATCAGCGCAGTTCTCCAAGACCTCAGCATTTCTTGTGTGGCCATCTGTGTGGCACTTTGCTTGCTGTACTTCATCTCCCGTGGATTTCTGGAGCTGGGCATTAGTCTCTTTCTCCATCTTGAGCTTACGAAGAACTTTATCTCGCTCCTCTGCCAAGCCGCGACACTCATCCTCCCTCCGGAGAAGTTCCTGCTGATGCTTCTCCTGGGCCTCTCTGAGCACCTCCATATCTTTCCATAGGGCCTTGTTCATACTATGACACGCTGACAGATGATCTCTGAGCTTAGAGACTTCCTTCTCCAGCTCCTCCATTCTGTGCTCAATTATTCGTCTCAGGACCCTTTCTTGCTCAACTACCTCTTTTACTGTTTCTTTCAACAGCTCTACCTCCGGTACCCTGGAGCCTTCATCATACTGAGCCATTTCACCCTTTCCGGGCATTGCAGATGTGGATCTACTACAGGTCTGTTCTACCTCCAGCCCTACCTCTGTGCTGGGATTTGTCAGAGATAACGTGTCCTCTTTATCAAGGACAGTAACCTGACCGGTACCTGACCCTGACTCTTCCTCGTCATTTCTCTTCTTAGAGGCTGTAGCCTGTCCCGCCTTTCCGCGGCCCCTGCGGCGAGAGGAAGATCTACCATTTTTACTTGGCTCCACCTTACTGCACTCGCTTTCCCTTGCGGTCGAGTCACAGTCTGCATAGGAGTCACTCCCACTCCCCCTGTCATCCTGGAACAGCACGTCCCCACCTAGACAGGTGTCAGACCCCTGCGCTAGAGCTAAACCGTTTCCCACGGTCACACGTCTCGTCACCTCCAAGTCCCCGAGTTGGTCTGACCCACACTTTCTTCTGGTCACCTGGGGCTCGGGACTATCGTTATTAGGGTTTACCTCCTTTTCACACTTCACACGGCAAGGAACCACTACAGCCGCCTGCTGTGATGGGGCTCCCTCCTCTAAACAACAACACACTTTATCAAGTTCCCATGCATTTTCAAAAAATACAAAGTCCCGTGCCCTCTCATAGGGGTACAATACGTTCGGTGGTATACCGCCATCTTGATCCTCGACACTTGTGGACATCTCAAGCGTCACCCTGTCTACCAAATAGTCCACAATGAGCCCGTGGATGCAGCACACCTGGACCTTTTTCTCGGTCAGACAGAGAACTAGCGGAGTTCCTTTCAGAGTCACCTGACTCTTTGAGTCCAACTGTCCAGAGACTCCTTCCCTATGTAACATTACCGTACACACCTGTGGGCTGTTATCAAACGGGAAGTCTATGCCACATGCGGCATACGTATAACACCCACACCGCTGTTCCTCAGATATGTCCAGTGAGGAAACCGGTGCCACCCCCTTTTGGGACTCCGCCCCCTTTCGGGCCACTTTACTGATTTGTGCTACCACCCCCTTTTGAGACTCCACCCCCTTTTGGGCCACAATCCCAATTTGGGTTACCGCCCCCTTTTGGGACTCCGCCCCCTTTTGGGTAACCATACCTGTTTTGGGTTGCCGCCCCCCTTTTGGGACACCACCCATCACTGGGGTACACACCACGGCTCCCACAGGCCCCAGTCCACACAGTACCCTCAGACAGTGTCTTCCACCCAGGGCGTGTACCGGCCCTTTAAGAGTCCGTGTGCCTCGGTTCACACTGTCCTCTTTACCACACCAGCTCCTGGTGGTACTGCTACCGCTTCCGTTGCAGCCACCAACAACCAGCACCTCCAGATGCTACTCCCAAGCTGCTGTGGCTGCCACTGCAGCTCCGGCTGCTGCAGAACCTCTTGCTGCAACAGTCACTGTAGCTCCTGCCACCACAAGTCTCTGCACGCTGCGCTGTCTTGCCGCTTGTCACCTTCGTGACCCCACGAGTCACAGCCAGCCGCTTGTCACCTTCATGACTCCACGAGCCACAGCAAACACCTCACACGTGTCCCAGAAAAAAAAACAGTTTCTCACTGACCCGTCAGCACAACACAGACTCCTGTCTGTCACCACTCTCAGCCAGAGAGATTTTCCGGACACCTCTTCTCGCAGAGATATCCCACAAAGGAAAAAACAGTCTCACTGACCCGTCAGTACACCACAGACTCCTGTCTGTTACCTGTTGGCCACGCAGGTTTCCGGACACCTCCTCTGAGGTATCCTCTCAGCATGCTTTTTTGCTTACTTCTCAATGACCCCGGTCACATAACACAGACTCCTGTCTGTCACCACTGCTTAACAGTTTCTTCAGATAACTCTTATCTTCAGAGGCACCACATATAAACATCAATGCAGTTTATTCGTGACCACTGGTCACACTCACGGTTTTCACAGACCGTCCGTTCCTCCTCTGATTCCTCATTCCCAGTCCTGGAACATGTGCTCCTTGGGCCGCTGCCAGCATTCCATCCATCAATTGTAAGGTTTTAACTCACTCGGCTGCTTCAGAGGTAATTCAGGAGACTCGATCTTATGCAAAAAGTCCTTAGGTTTATTACATCATAAACCATATGGTAACATATAATACATCTCTTCAATGCTTCAGCTCCTGCCTGGAGCCTCACTCTTCATTCACAGAGACCTCTCTGTAATGTCCTGCCTTGGACACATGGAAGCCTGTCCACACTGGCAGACTCCCACACACTCTCACAGGTGCAAAACAAACTCCATTACATAGGTGTAACCCCACCCATAGGTGAGGTCAGGATCACATGGTTAGGTCACCTGATCATGACCTCATCACAGGTCCTTTTGATACACATAACATAGGTGAGGTCAGGATCACATGGTTAGGTCACCTGATCATGACCTCATCACAGGTCCTTCACCACAACACAAACCATGCTTCCATGCATACCTCGAGGAGCATACACAGTGCCCCCTAGCTGCATCAGGTGTCACTACACCACAATATATATATATATAGGTCATACACTTCTACATAGTATAATAGCCGCTAATTCATCCCCGGCTATACTGTAAAATCACACTGACAGCTTTAATAAAGAATAGAAACAATACATATACACACATATATACATATATTTATAGTTCATACACTTCTACATACTGTAATAGCTGCTAATTCAATTACTGGCTTTTGTGAAATTACAGACCCGACATGAAATGACACATGGTTTACATACAGTTAACCATGTCATTTCATGTAGTTTGATATATGGTTTTAAGTTACAATTACATGAGTGTATGTGTGCGAAATTGCAGATGTGTAGGGGTTAATTAAAGGTGTAAATTCGTTGAAAAAAAATGCGTGGGCTCCCGCGCTATTTTCTAAACCAGACAGACAAAGCCAGCGAGTGGGGGCAGATAATAATAGCCCAGGGGGTGCATTTATTTTGTGCCCCCCCTGGCTACTAACATCTGCCCCCAGACACCCCAGAAAAGGCAAATCTATAATTAGATTCGCCCTTTCTGGCACTTTGCCGGTCGATTCCCATTGCCCTGTAGTGGTGGTGAATGGGTTAATAATGGGTTAAAGCCACCTTGCTATTGAAAGGTGACTTTAAGCCAGGTTAATAATTGAGAGTTGTCAATTAGACAACTATCAATTATTAATCCTATTATATGAAATGGTTAAAAAATAAACACACACACACATTAATGAAAAATAATTTTAATGAAATAAACACACAGTTTTTGACCATATTTTATTTTACTGGCAATCCTCGATTGCCTTGATGTCCTGTAATAAAAATAAAATAAAAAAGCAACATTATTCTTACCTATCCGGCGATCTGTCACGTCCCACGCTGTAATCCCTCACAAAGGGTTAACTAGCTTTCAGCCAAGCAGTGCAGCTAATTCTGCCTGCTGAGCTGAAAGCTCTTGAATGAATGAGCTTATCTCCGGACCGAAAGGAGAGGATGTGATTACTGTGTGAAGCTTAATTGATAGCTTCCCACAGAAATCAGTTCACTTCAGGTCAGCGGGGACACTGCACAGCATCAGTGACGTCACAGGGAGTCCCCACTGACCTGAAGTGAACTGATTTCTGTGGGAAGCTATCAATTAAGCTTCCCACAGTAATCACATCCTCTCCTGTCGGGCCGCAGATAAGCTCATTCATTCAGGAGCTTTCAGCTCAGCAGGACAGCATTAGCTGCACTGCTTGGCTGAAAGCTAGTTAACTCTTTGTGAAGGATTACAGCGTGGGACGTGACAGATCGCCGGATAGGTAAGAATAATGTTGTTTTATTATTTTTTCTTTATTATAGGAGATCAAGGACTTCGCAAGGATTAAGAGTTAAATAAAAGATGGTCAAAAAAATGTGTTTTTATTTCATTAAAATTATTTATTCTTAATGTGTGTGTGTTTTTTTTATTTACTTCAATAGGATTAATAATTGAGAGTTGTCTAATTGACAACTCTCAATTATTAACCTGGCTTAAAGTCACCTTTCAATAGCAAGGTGGCTTTAACCCATTATTAACCCATTCGCCACCGCTACAGGGCAATGGGAATAGACCGGCAAAGTGCCAGAAAGGGCAAATCTAATTATAGATTTGCCTTTTCTGGGGTGGCTGGGGCAGATGTTAGTAGCCAGGGGGGCACAAAATAAATGCACCCTCCCTGGGCTAAGATTATCTGCCCCCACTCGTTGGCTTTGTCTGTCTGGTTGAGAAAATAGGGCGGGAGCCAACGCATTTTTTTTCGCATCCATTGACTTGCATTAGCGATTATCATGCCAAAATTGCGACAAATCGCAGCATGCTGCGATTTTTTTCTCAGACCGATTTCAGCTGAGAAAAAAATCGCAAATGAGAAGTCACCTATTGAATAACATTGGTCCGATTTCAATCCGATTTTTTATCGGCTTGAAATCGTCCGTTTTCGGCTCAAGTGAGTATGAGCCCTTGCATCGACAAAAGCTTGTAAGACCGTGCACTGCACCTGTTTTAGCAAGCTGCTAGCCCTGGTAAACCGCATGTCGTCACGATAACTATTGGCCTCTTGCAATGACGTCGCAGATCAGGACATTTTATGATGACACATTGTCCTCTTAAGGGAACCTGTCAGATTGTTTTTCGCTACTTAATTGCCCCAGTGCATGGTTAGTGATGCAATGTTCTTCATCACTAGCATGGATTTCTCAAAGAAAAGCTCCCAGTATTATGTTTAAAAACACTTTATATCATTAGAGGATTCCTTTTTGTTTCAGTTATAGGGGTGGCACATTTCATCATTTCAGTCACGGATCAGTCAGGGTCCTGTTCAAATTATACACACTCACATCATTTCGATTGATTGCCATGAGATTCCCGATGTCACGGCAATCATATAAGAG
Source organism: Oophaga sylvatica (assembly GCA_033576555.1). NCBI lineage: Eukaryota > Metazoa > Chordata > Amphibia > Anura > Dendrobatidae > Oophaga > Oophaga sylvatica. The sequence continues at coordinate 141,153,768 of JARQOD010000003.1, forward strand.
ATCCCACATGTGTGCACTGCCCATCCACTCCCCGGGCATGCGTACTAACTCTGGGTATACAGACCCACCTTCATATCAGATGTGCGTATGCTCCGGAGCGCAAAATGGAGGGCACACAGTGGCGAATATAGTGTGCACACTCACACTTCATATAGCCACTGACTCACAGCGGCTCCGGAGCTTGCTCACATCTGACATAAAGCTGGGGCTGTACACCCAGAGACAGTGCACATGCCCAGGAAATGATACCACTTCATGAATAAATACAACTATATAAACAACATTAAATTAAATAAACTTAGGTCATAATATATGAATAGTTGTATGGATAATTATAGGGAATATTCGCTAGAAACAGAACACAACAAAGAAAAAATAAACGAACAAATACCCGAAGATGTAAATGTAAAAAATACAATTTTATTGGTAAATTCATATAACAGGGGTAAGAAAACAGAGGGGTAGAGGGGTCAATTGACCTTACGCCAAATGTTGGACGGGGGACAGCAGGAATCAATTGCTTAACCAGTATTATATGAAAAGGGGGGGTAGTGCAGAAAAATATTCATATATGTTGGACATTTACAGAGATATTGCACTAATCCCAACAAAAAATCATTACTAATAGTGAACATGTGCTAATATGGCTATGATAGCATTGCTATATCACAAGGCATAATAACCTGGTGCGCCCTCCCCGACGCGCGAGATTGAGAAAGGCAATCTGCCGAAACGCGCGTCGGGGAGGGCGCACCAGGTTATTACTGCTGTACACGTGCTAAGGTAATATGTGGGAGCTACTATATTGAATTATGGATCATGCCTATCCTACTGACATTTAGTCTATCCACATTGCCTATGGCTATTGCGACTTATGATTACTGTGATCTGCATTTTCAACCATAAATATGCCTTGTGATATAGCAATGCTATCATAGCCATATTAGCACATGTTCACTATTAGTAATGATTTTTTGTTGGGATTAGTGCAATATCTCTGTAAATGTCCAACATATATGAATATTTTTCTGCACTACCCCCCCTTTTCATATAATACTGGTTAAGCAATTGATTCCTGCTGTCCCCTGTCCAACATTTGGCGTAAGGTCAATTGACCCCTCTACCCCTCTGTTTACATGCCCAGGAAGCAGATGGGCTGTCCGCACATGCGGGATTTGCTAGGTGGTTGCTGTGACTTTAGGCATCTCATGGCAATCAATCGAAATTACGTGGGCGTGCAAAATTTACACAGCTCACTGAGCCGTTACTGAAGCGATGAAATGTGCCACACCTATGACTGAAAGAAAAGATATGTGAGAGAATCCTCTAACGATATAAAGTGTTTTTTAAACATAATACTGGGAGCTTTTCTTTGCATCGCTAACAACGCACTGGGGGGGCAGTTGAATAGCTACAAACGAGGTGACAAGTTCCCCTTAACTCAGGGTGCATAAGAACCTGCTTGTCCTGAGATGTACTAAAATAGCAAAGTCCACATTTTGCTTTTTGTTATGAAACCCCCTTGCTTGGAACCATACTATATCTTCTTGGGTGAAATATAAACACAGTATCTAACACTCTCCTCCCACTGATGCCACAAATCAAAGGCAATTTGGATAGGACTATGTATGGTAGATGAAGGGCAGGACTCAGCAGTGGCCACTAAGCAATGTATGGAGCTGCTGTGCCTGTACATCACTTAATTTCGGTATCTGCCAAAACAAATTTCAGCTGATTGGTGGGGGACATTTTAGTTGAGCATATTTTCACAGAAACTCCTCATGTAAACCATTTAGGGAGACTCTTATCAAAACACATTGTGCGTAGGAAGCTTTGGAGGAAATGTACCTATGAAACAACATACTGTGTGTATATAGCTTTGGGGCCATCATACTCTCTTTAAGGTGTATGAAGCATAATACTGGGTATAGGGGATTATGGTTTCCAAAGTTCTGTGTATAGGAGGCTATGAGCCATCATACTGTGCACAATGGGGTTATGAACCATTATACTGTATGCGCCATCATAGTGTGTATAGGGAACTATGGGCTATCATAATGTGAATGACGAGGTATGGACCATCATACTGTGTATGCTTGGCTACAGTGCCTTGCGAAAGTATTCGGCTCCCTGGAACTTTTCAACCTTTTCCCACATATCATGCTTCAAACATAAAGATACCAAATGTAAATTTTTGGTGAAGAATCAAGAACAAGTGAGACACAATTGTGAAGTTGAACGAAATTTATTGGTTATTTTAAATTTTTGTGGAAATACAAAAACTGAAAAGTGGGGCGTGCAATATTATTCGGCCACTTTACTTTCAGTGCAGCAAACTCACTCCAGAAGTTCATTGTGGATCTCTGAATGATCCAATGCTGTCCTAAATGACTAATGATGATAAATATAATCCACCTGTGTGTAATCAAGTCTCTGTATAAATGCACCGGCTCTGTGAAAGTCTCAGGGTTCTGTTTGAAGCACAGAGAGCATCATGAAGACCAAGTAACACAACAGGCAGGTCCGTGATACTGTTGTGGAGAAGTTTAAAGCTGGATTTGGATACAAAATTATTTCCAAAACTTTAAACATCCCAAGGAGCACTGTGCAAGCGATCATATTGAAATAGAGGAGTATCATACCACTGCAAATCTACCAAGACCCGGCCGTCCCTTTAAACTTTCATCTCAAACTGATCAGAGATGCAGCCAAGAGGCCCATGATCACTCTGGATGAACTGCAGAGATCTACAACTGCGGTGGGACAGTCTGTCCATAGGACAACAATCAGTCGTACACTGCACAAATCTGGCCTCTAAGGAAGTGTGGCATTAAGAAAGCCATTTCTCAAAGATATCCATTAAAAGTTTCCTTTAAAGTTTGCAACAAGCCTACTGGGAGACACACCAAACATGTGGAAAAAGTGCTCTGGTCAGATGAAACCAAAATCGAACTTTTTGGCAACAATGCCAAACGATATGTCCAGACCTGAATCCAATCGAGGATCTGTGGAAAGAGCTGAAAACTGCTGTTCACAAACGATCTCCATCCAACCTCACTGAGCTCGAGCTGTTGCCAAGGAAGATTGGGCAAGAATTTCAGTCTCTTGATGTACAAAACTGATAGAGCCATACCCCAAGCGACTTGCAGCTGTAATCGCAGCAAAAGGTGGCACAACAAAGTATTAAGTTAAAGGGGCCAAATAATATTGCACGCCCCACTTTTCAGTTTTTGTATTTCCACAAAAATTTAAAATAACCAATAAATTTTGTTCAACTTCACAATTGTGTCCCACTTGTTGATTATTCACCAAAAATTTACATTTGGGAAGAAAAAAAAAAAAAAAAAAAAACAGCGAGAAGGTTGCAGTCTAAAAGATAACCTTTAATCCATTAGGTTAAAACATAAGTGGCACAGGATTGTCGGGCATAGGAAAAAACACTTCAAAAACAGATGACGCGTTTCGACTTAGCAGTCTTCATCAAGATCTAGATGAAGACTGCTAAGTCGAAACGCGTCATCTGTTTTTGAAGTGTTTTTTCCTATGCCCGACAATCCTGTGCCACTTATGTTTTAACCTAATGGATTAAAGGTTATCTTTTAGACTGCAACCTTCTCGCTGGTTTTTTTTTTTTTTTTTCTTCCCAAGTACGTTTGCTTCATGGAACCGTGCTGAGCACCAGCTGTCTAATGAAGATTTCACAGAAGGGTGAGCTGACTATATATTTTTTGTTTCCCAAAAATTTACATTTGGTATCTTTACGTTTGAAGCATGATATGTGGGAAAAGGTTGAAAAGTTCCAGGGAGCCAAATACTTTCGCAAGGCACTGTATGTGGTCATTGTTAGAGATGAGCAAATTTGTTCAGATTTTGTCCTCAAATCTGATTTTGACATATTCGAGCCATATTCGAACAATATTTGTGCCGAATGTATGTCTTATGATCGGTTCCGAACATATTTGGTAATTTCTACTCCCATTGACTCTAATGACGTTCGGCTGTGTTTGACAAATATTGCAAAAACAATATTCAATTCCGATCGTATTCGGAACTGAATCCGAACAAATTCACTCATCTCTAGACATCATATAGTGTATAGGAGACTATGGTGCCATCATTTTGTGTATGGTGTGGTATGGTCACCATCAAACTATGTGTTGGGTCTGGGGAGCGATCATACTTTGGATGGAGGGTAGTAAGGACTATCACACTGTGTATGGGAGCTGTGGAGGCCATAATACTCTTTATGAGTGGTTGTACAGAGGAGGCATAGTATAATGATGGGGAAGTTTAGAGAGTAGTCACAGTATATATCAGGCACAATGTAAACAAGGCCCATTGCAAAGAGGAGGCAGCATAGAGAGGGGGACATACTAATGATGGGAACAGACTAGAGGGGCAGCATGAAGGACAGCATAGGGATTAAAAGTGGAGGGTGGAGAGTATGAAGTTGGGAATCTATGGTGATTATACAGTAATTCATAAGGGCGGATGGTATGGAGGCGATATTTTATATGAGATGCTGTATTTATGTACTGATGGTAATTATGGTTATGTTTCATGCACCAATGATGATTTTGGTGATATATTCATGTGCTGAAGGTGGTTCTGGTACCGTAGTAATTTACTGATGTTGGTTTTGGTGCTGTATTCATGTACTGATTCTATGATGTTTTCATGCACTGAATGCTGGTTTGGTAATCTTTTCATGTTCTGTTGACGATTGAGGTGCTGTATTGATTTCTTTATGTTGATTTTGGCGCAGTATTTATCAATGATAGTTCCTCTGCTTTATTCCTGCACTAATGGTGGTTCTGGTGCTGCATTCATGTGCTGAAGGTGTTTCTCGTAATGTAATCATGTAACCACTGTAACCACTGATGGTGGTGCTGATTCTGTATTAACTTGGTTGATGGTGGTTCTAGTGCTGTATTACTGTACTGTTGTTGGTTTGGGTGCTGTATTCAAGTACTGATGGTGGCTGTGGTGCTGCATTGATTTATTGATAGTAGTTCTGGTGATGTATTCATGTCCCAAAGGTAGTTCTGTTGAAGTGTTCCTGAACTGATGGTGGTTTCAGTGATGTATTTATATACTGATGATGATTAAGTCGATGCTGTTTTCAAGTACTGTTGGTGGTTATAAGTATGAGTTCAGATGTTCACAGGTTCAAGTCCTCTATGACTAAGGGTACAAAGAGCACCAGAAACGTGTCAGAGTGTTTTTTCTACCATTATGTGGATTTTAGCTGTTTCACATATATGGAATAAAATTTTAAGATTTTCCTTATTTTTTTGGCTGTGCCGATCAGCTTTATTTTTCTTGGACATATTTCTGGCGGTCAGCAGCTTTTGAATTTCAACCATCACATATAAAGGATAGATTTCATTGTGATGGAAATATATAAAATATATAGATTCACCTTCCTATATACATTATACTAACAGCTAATACGAGCATATACATTATAATAATCAATTGCCTAAAATGGCCCCTGCAGACCAGACAATGCCTTGGGACTTTCCAGAGATGAAGAGGAACTGAAGATGTCTCAACTTTGGCCTGATTACAGAAAAAGCGACAGTTATACCTTAAATGTTTAATCAACCTGTTGCTATGCCTTAATCACAATATTTCATATATTTAGATAACCAATAACAGGGAAGCTTGACCATATAATCATTAACTAACCTCCCCTTCTATATGCAAGTATAAAAGCATATGTTACTAAAATAAAGAGGAAGTATTGAGAGAATGTTATTCTGTCACCTTGGTGTGCGGTGTCATTCTTGCAAGCTCAAATACTTAGCCTAATTGGGAACGGACGCAGCACACACGGGGATAGATTTATCCTAACAAATTTCTATTACATCATCATTCCTTGCACAGAGTTATAGTCCGGGTGCTATCCATCAAAACATCGGATCACACTTTGACCAATGGTATTCAATGAGGCTGTGCACATGTGCCATTTTTCCTCAAACTGAGTGGTCTGAACGATTTGCCTCTGATTATAATCAGTTGACACTTGCCTATCACTTATATTCACCTATCCTTTATTATGTAATGTACAGCAATGGAGACACCATTGGTGCAAACAGGGGCCTAGGAGTAAAGGGGTACCACTTCCACCTCCAAAGCAGATGGAATTGTGCATTATAATGAGCTGAACTTTAAAGGACCCATATACTGCTATTGTAAAGAGAAGTGTGACCTGACAGTGTAGTCCTATCTATGATGATAGTGACACTGCTGAAAAATCATCGGTATAAACAGGGAGTATGCGTCTTATATTAGGCCTAGTGGACAGTCTGAAAATCTTAAGGTTTTGTATTTTTTTGATTTTAGTAATAATATTAAAAATGATTTTAAAAAAATCAAACATTTAAAAAAATAAATTTAAAGAAGCACTCCGCCCGTCAAAATTTTTATCCTCATAATATGTTGTAATCATATTATATAGCACTGTGCACTTACAAATGCTCATTTTCTACCCAGCTAATTCTTCTTTTCCATTAGGTAATATACATCACGTGATTAGAAACCGACTATCTGAATCCTTCTATGTAGAAACAAGTGTCATGGGTGTATCGCCACAAGGATCGTCGCGATTACACACTCTGACTTCTCACAGCTGAGTTGCTGTTTCTTTGTGTTTGGTAATGAGGGAGTTAATTTTACCTAGCTCTTTGCTAAGACTAGGTCCAGCCTCGCCCGGCTGCTTTTGATTATGTTCTAATTAGATTCCTTCATATACCTGCCAGTCTGCTTGTTAGATGCCGGTGAAAGCCTTTATGTAGTCTAGCAGACTGGATCGGTTCTGAGAATACTTAAGCTAAGAGTTCCTTAGTTGTTTTTACTCTTATAGCTTATAGTTTATCTCTGAGACCTTAGGTGTTCCTACTGTGTGTGAGTGTTGTATGTAAGACTTTATTTACTTTATTTCTTGTCTTTCTTGTATGTCTTTCTGTTCATTAACCGTTACCTGTTCATTCCCTTTGGTGGTAATCAGGGTTCTTCTTAGGACTAGATTACAGTTGGCAGGGATTGATAGGAGACAGGGTTTACGCTGGTGGCCTGGACCTCTGTACCTTTAACAGTACCTCCAGGTAGAGGGATTAGTTAGGACCCCAGTTTAGGGTCAGCATAGACCCCGGTCACCCTCTAGCCGGAGACAGCGTATAACGGATTCCGTATTGACCCACTGGACTTTCTGTCAGGTAATTCTATGTTATCATATATCTATGCGCATGTTATATTGTATGTTGCCCTTTTGATATAGATTACTGTCATCACATATATATATATCTGCTATACAGCGTGACAACAAGAGATCAATTTTTCTTGTATTACTCAGAACTCACTGCAAAAGTCCCTGACAGGGGGATGGAGGAGTTGATGTGAGGAATGATAAATGCAGAGAGTACAGACTTCTTGTTCCTACATAGAGCAGAGAAAAGTGAAGATGAAGAATTATCTGGGTAGAAAGGCAAAATGAGCAATTGTAAGTACACAGTGCTATACAATATGATGACTGCAATATATTAAGACAAAAACTTTGATGGGAGGAGTGCTTCTTTAATATGAAAACATGAATTTCTTATGACACATTTTCTTTAACATCCTGACTACAGATTGGAACAGATTGGAGAACGGTTTACTGACCCAATGGGGAGGGTGAATTTTTAAATCTCAGTGATATATTTGTTATTTTACAACGCCATTAGTGAAATGCAATCAGATATCGATGCCGCAATTTGCTTCATGGATATCACTACTGGTGGTCAGGAATACCAACAATGAGCTTGCACTCACATGTTTCTGAACATCTTCTACAGTATGTAGGTCACTGGAAACATTTTTATAGCAACATAACCAGGTGCGTTATACCCACCTAAAGAGGGAGAAGATGCTAATAGCGCTGACCAGAGCTAGCAAAGAGGCAGCATACCCACATGTGTACATTATCTTCACTGTGTAGAAATGGCCCTTCTGAAATAAAAAAAAAAAGACTGACTTTCAGATTCATAGAAAATAGGGGTTCACAATTTTTGATGAGTCTGAAAAGAAAAGCGTAGGACAATAATAAAGCTATCACATTGGGGGCAGCAATCCTTTACGATGCATGTGTGCTGCTGACAGAAATGCAGGAAACAAATGTTACTCACTAGGTAACCATTGACTTAAAGGGAATCTGTCAGGAGGATCAACCCTCCTAAGCCGTCTATATGGGCATGTAAGTCATAAGAAGCTGAGTAAAATGATACTTTAATATCTGCTATCTAATTGCTTTTTCCAGATCAATCCATGTTTTTGTTAGAAGTAAATGAGCTGCTAAGATCTATGGGTCTAACACTAATGTTCCTGAGAATCTGCCTCCAGAGCTTATTTTAAATAAAAGGGGGTGTTACCAGTGTGATATGTAATGGTGACTCCTTGCTCTCTTGATCTCACTGCAGAGCTGTGTGTGATTAAAACTGACACAGGACAGCATTAAACACATCTGTAGGTGTCCTTTCGGTGCTTCAGCTTCCATCTCACAGGCAGTCAGTCATGCGCAATACAGCAGAGGTGTGAGAGCTGCAGCAAATATGAATGTAAGGTAAGAAAGTTTGAACAAAGTTCAATTCTACTGTTCTGTGTTAGTTACATGTCTCATACTGGTAACTCCTATTTTAATTTAAAATAAGATCTAGAATCAGATTCTAATTCAAATCAGTCCCTTGCCCATAGTTCTTAAGAGCTCATTTACATATTGGAAAAAACATGGATTTCTTCAGAAAAAGACATCAGATCGCAGATATTAAGGTATCATTTTATTCAACTTTGGCCGGGGTCACACATGCGGGAAACTTGCATTATTCTCGCTCCAATCCGAGTGTTGGCGGCAGTACTGGGTGTTCATGCGAGAGACTCGCACGAGAATCGTGCGAGTTTCTCGCATTTGTAACCTCGGCCTTACTGTGACCTACATGCACATATAGTGTCCTGGGTTCAAATCACACCAAGAACAATATCTGTAAGGAGTTTGTATGTTCCCCCTTGTATTTGTGCGGGTTTCTTCTGGATGTCCCGGTTTCCTTCCACACTTCAAAAACATACTAATAGGGAATTTAGCATTTGAGCCCCAGTTGGCACAACGATGCTGAAATCTGTAAATCGCTGTGGAATTAATGTAAGTGAGTAAAAAAAATAATAAATCCAGATCATAGAAAGTTGAGTAATATGATACTTTGATATTTGCAATCCGATGTCTTATTCCAGAGAAATACATTTTCTTCTTAACATAAATGATTTGTTAAGATATATGGGCGAGACACAGATCTCACGGATAATCTGCTCCAGAGCTTATTTTAAATGAAAGTTGGCATTCCGAGTTTAAGACGTGTAATGACTGTCAGTCTGCTTTCTTGATCTCATGGTAGAGCTGTTTGTGTTTACAATTACAACTAACAGTATAGCAGAGCTGAGCTTTATCTCATTACTAACACATCTCCAGTGGTAGCTCTCTCCTCATAGCGCTGTCTGCTCAACTGTACTTCCCTCCCCCCACACTAGCTGCCTGTACAATGGAAGTTGAAGAAGTGTTAGTTGTAATCAGGCACAGCTTTGCAGCAGAAGTGATAGCATCCGTGATTTTTTTTTAATTGCTCATGCCTGGAGGTGATGTGGCTTCGGGCTTCATGAGTATTCACATTACAGTAGAAGTGAGCTAGTCTCCTTTTACTCTATTTTTTGACCTTGATATACAGTGGTTACGGAAAGTATTCAGACCCCTTTTAAATTTTTCACTCTTTGTTTCATTGCAGCCATTTGTGAAATTCAAAAAAGTTCATTTTTTTCTCATTCATGTACACTCTGCACCTCATCTTGACAGAAAAAAAACAGAAATGTAGAGATTTTTGCAAATTTATTAAAAAAGAAAACATGAAATATCACATGGTCAGAAATATTCAGACCCTTTACTCAGTATTGAGTAGAAGCACCCTGTTGCACTAGTACAGCCATGATTCTTCTTGGGAATGATGCAACAAGTTTTTCACACCTGGATTTGGGGGTCCTCTGCCATTCTTCCTTGCAGATCCTCTCCAGTTCCGTCAGGTTGGATGGTGAACGTTGGTGGACAGCCATTTTCAGGTCTCTCCAGAGATGCTCAATTGGGTTTAGGTCAGGGCTCTGGCTGGGCCAGTCAAGAATTGTCACAGAGTTGTTCTGAAGGCACGCCTTTGTTATTTTAGCTGTGTGCTTAAGGTCATTGTCTTGTTGGAAAGTGAACCTTCGGCCAAGTCTGAGGTCCAGAGCACTCTGGAAGAGGATTTCACCTAAGATATCTCTGTACTGGGTTGCATTCATGTTTCCTTCAACTTGCAAAAATGTCTACATTTCAGTTTTTTTCAGTCAAGATGGGGTGCAGAGTGTACATTAATGATAAAAAAGGAACTTTTTTGAATTTACCAAATGGCTGCAGTGAAACATTTAAAGAGGTCTGTTAGGCGTCAGGAATCTCCTGCTGCACAGGAACGATCCCAAGCCTTGTCTGGAGCTGTGGTCTCCCATTCAGGCTTGACCGCTGGGATGACTGCTCAGCACAGTCTCTTCTCCCAGTGTCTTACCCAGGCTCATGTTGTATGTGTAGAAACTGCTGGATCTCCAGCTAAGCCTATGGCTGCCACTCTGTGTGCACGTGTGTGACTTAGTTTCTTGTCAGGCAGTGTAGGGTAGGAACTCCTGCTTGTTTCAGTATCTGTTTCCCGCCCTGTGTGCGGTTAGCACAGCAGAGTCACAGAACGTGCACAACCACCAGCCTAGACTTCCTGGGGGGTTCAGTGATAGGGACCCCACTAGCGTCACGCTTGCTGTATGCCTGTGAAGTCTAATAGGGTTGTGCTTCTAGAGCTCTGCTATATTGCCGCTCTATGGAGTAACAGAGCTTGCTACTTAGTTTCTGTTCACACTGAGTGACGTTCAACTCAGTGCATTAAGGGTATGTTTCCACGGTCAGGAAACATTCCGGATTAGCTGCGTGTTTGACGCGGTGCCCGGAATGTGCCCGGACGCTGTGCCAGGTGTCCGGAACACATCTGGAATGAGCGCGCATCAAAAAGGGGGCGGGGCTTAGGACAGAGCGGAATTTCCGCTCCGTCAAATGCGCTGTGGTTCCGGACCGTGGAACCACAGCCTTATAGTTTTGGCTCGCAGCCTTGCTCCGCCATTGTTCACATTAGCTGCAGTTTAACATCTCTGCACGGTGGACCCTGGGTTGCGAACGCACTTTATTATTATTTTTATTTAGTACATTCCGCCAATCCTAACAGGGTCTGAATACTTTCCATACCCACAGTATGCATTTGTGTGGAAAAAGAATGGATTTTTAGGAGCACTAGTGCCATAATGTCACTATTTAGCACTGTACAGTCTTGGCCAAAAGTTTTGAGAATGACACAAATATTATATTTTCACATGATCTGCTGCCCTCTGGTTTTTATGTGTGTTTGACAGATGTTTTTATCACAGACAGAAATATAATAATTGCAAACATATGAGTAACAAAACTTATATTGACAGTTAGAATGATTTAATGCAGCAAGTCAATATTTGCAGTGTTGACCCTTCTTCTTCAGGACCTCTGCAATTCTCCTGGCATGCTCTCAATCAACTTCTGGACCAAATCCTGACTGATAGCAGTCCATTCTTGCACAATCAATGCTTTCATTTTGTCAGAATTTTTAGGTTTTTGTTTGTCCACCCATCTCTTGATGATTGACCACAAGTTCTCAATGGGATTAAGATCTGGGGAGTTTCCAGGCCAAGGACCCAAAATATCTATGTTTTGTTCCCTGAGCCATTTAGTTATCACCTTTGCTTTATGCCAAACACATGGGGCGCGTTCTGACACCTCACACTGATTTTCAGCTCCCAGGTATAGTGGCAATTTTCTTCTATGTTGTGCATTAGCTCATTTGCTTATAGCGGTTTGCACACAGATTGTTAGTGTTTTTTGGTGCGCACTTTTTCTATATATATACATATATATTTTTTCTTCATGTATTTTACATGTTAGTGCAGCACTTTGTTAGGATCACGTGTTTATTACACCATTTATATTATTTGGTGATCTTAGTTCACAGATGTGATTATTGTTCACTGCTTTTACTTTAGTTTTTTTCAGTTTTTATATCTGCGTGTTTATACACCAGTACACTTTATTTCATGTATTCTGATAATTTTTTCTATTATGCTGATATATATCAGTACAATTACTATGTCATTATATTGCACATAACTTTATTCATATATATTTTTTTCTTTTATATTTTTTAGTTTTTTGTGCTTTGTGTATTGTTATACACGCTTACACTGGTGTAGGTTGTACGCTATTGTATATTATTTTATTATATTCAATTTTTTTGTCCTGGCCTGCACACACATTGGTGTTTATCTGTGTCAGTGCACAACATATTACTTTATATGTACACTTGTTTCATCTATTGCCCTCCTGGTTATTATATTTGAGCTAAAATTGTTTATATATAGCATATGCTTATTTAATCAACGTTTGTTGATATATTATTAGTATATTAGCATTTTATTGTATCAGTTGTGACGTGTCTCTGTTATTAACATGTTTTAACAATTGGTTTTATTATCGTTGTTTGAGCCTTATTTGTTTGATTAATAAAGATTATTATTCTTATTTTTGTGCTCCTGGCCTCCTTTTCTTTTCTTCTTCCATTAAGGCTTTCCCTTCCACACCCTGGGTGGTTCTCTACCTTTGCTTTATGGCAAGGTGCTCCATCATGCTGTAAAAAGGCATTGTTGATCGCCAAACTGCTCTTGGATGGTTGGGAGAAGTTGCTCTTGGAGGACATTCTGGTACCATTCTTTATTCATGGCTGTGTTTTTAGGCAAGACTGTGAGAGAGCCGATTCCCTTGGCTGAGAAGCAACCCCACACATGAATAGTTTCAGGATGCTTAACAGTTGGCATGAGACAAGACTGGTGGTAGCGCTCACCTTGTCTTCTCCGAATGAGGCGTTTTCCTGATGTCCCAAATAATCGAAAAGGGGATTCATCAGAGAAAATAACTTTACCCCAGTCCTCAGCAGTCCACTGCCTGTACCTTTTGCAGAATATCAGTCTGTCCATGATGTTTTTTCTGGAGAGAAGTGGCTTCTTTGCTGCCCTCCTTGAGACCAGGCCTTGCTCCAAGAGTCTCCGCCTCACAGTGCGTGCAGATGCACTCACACCTGCCTGCTGCCATTCCTGAGCAAGCTCTGCACTGCTGGTAGCCCGATCCCGCAGCTGAAACACTTTTAAGAGACGGTCCTGGCGCTTGCTGGTATTTCTGGGGCGCCCTGAAGCCTTTTTGGCAACAATGGAACCTCTCTCCTTGAAGTTCTTGATGATGCGATAGATTGTTGACTGAGGTGCAATCTTTCTAGCTGCGATACTCTTTCCTGTTAGGCCATTTTTGTGCATTGCAATGATGACTGCACGTGTTTCTTTAGAGATAACCATGGTTAACAGAAGAGAAACAATGATGCCAAGCACCAGCCTCCTTTTAAAGTGTCCAGTGGTGTCATTTTACTTAATCATGACAGATTGATCTCCAGCCATGTCCTCATCAACACACCACACCTGTGTTAATGGAGCAATCACTGAAAAGAGGTTGGCTGGTCCTTTTAAGGCAGGGCTGCAATGATGTTGAAATGTGTTTTGGGGGATAAAGTTCATTTTCTAGCCAAATATTAACTTTGCAAGTAATTGCTGTTAAGCTGATCACTCTTTATAACATTCTGGAGTATATGCAAATTGCCATTAGAAAAAGTGAAGCAGTAGACTTTGTAAAAATTAATATTTGTGTCATTCTCAAAACTTTTGGCCATGACTGTATATGTACTGTGTGAAACTATATGGACACCGAATAGCAATGTTTGGCCTCAGTGGCCATTACAATATAGGACAACATTTAAGCAAACTATCATGCAATGTTTCTTATTACTTTGGCCCAATACATTTCTATTCTCCGGGTGCCATTTGGCAGTATGTGGGCAAAGTACAATACTATAACTTTCTTATTTACAGTGTTGCAGTGTTAACTGTAGAACGTAGTGAAGCCTTAAAGGAAAGGGCAGCATTACTGTTTGTGCCAATGTAGGATAGTTTAGAGTCATCATGGGAACATTTCTCTATTTATTGGTTCTTGCTCTCAGTTTCTGCTAAGAGGCAGATCACATTTGCAATGGAAACAGCCAACACAAACACACACTAAAGTCCCATTTAATTAAATGCTGTTGTTCCAATTACCCAGGCAGTGAGTTTTTTGCCCCTCTCCAGTGCGCATTACTTAGATCCATTACTTGTAATACTATCAGACTCTGAAATACAGGATAAATGTGCAGTAAAAATATAATTAGATAATTGCCAGTTACCATGGAAACAACTGTAACATTTACTATGACATTTTCTGTAACACATGGAGAGCGGAATATACACTGCCGTGTGCAGTACGGACTTCAAATCACAGTTTCCATAATGCATTTTACTTTTATTGAGAAGCATGTCAGGTTTATAAGAAGAAAATGATTTGCCTGCAGCTGTCACAATGGTTTGGCCATGTATTTTCCTTAAAGCAACATTAAAGAAAATATGGTAAAATGCAAAGTAAATAAAATAACATTATATAGAAGACAATTAAAAAAAAATATCCCATAAAAATAAAATAAAAATATTAACAAAATATTAATGTAAAACTAAAGATATATATATATACACAGACAGTATATACAGTGGGGACAATAACTATTTGATACACTGCAGATCTTGCAAGCTTTCCCACCTAAAAAGAATGGAGAGGTCTGTAATTTTTATCATAAACTGTGAGGGACAGAATCTTTAAAAAAAAATCCAGAAAATTACATTGTATGTTTTTTACATAATTAATTTGCATTTTATTTCATGAAATAAGTATTTAATACCATAGAAAAACAGGACTTAATATTTGCTATGGAAACCTTTGTTTGCAATTACAGTGGTCAGACGTTTCCTCTAGTTCTTGACCAAGTTTGCACACATGGCAGCAGGGACTTAGGCCCATCCCTCCATCCAAATCTTCTCTAGATTTTTCAGGTTTTGGGGCTGCCGTTGGGCAACAATTGAGTTTCGGCTCCCTCCAAAGATTTTCTATTAGTTCAGGTCTGGAGTCTGAAGACTGTCTACACCACTCCAGGACCTTGAAATGCTTCTTACGAAGCCTCTCCTTAGTTTCCCTGGCTGTCTGTTTCAGGTCGTTGTCATGCTGGAAGACCCAGTCATGACCCATCTTCAATGCTCTTATTGAGGGAAGGAAGTTGTTGGCCAAAATCTCACGATACATGACCCCATCCATTCTCACTTCAATATCATGCAGTCATCCTGTCCCCTTTGCAGAAACGTACCCCCCAAATTATGATGTTTCCCCCACCATGCTTCACAGTTAGGACGGTGTTCTTGGGGTTGTATTCATCCTTCTTCTTCCTCCAAACATGGCGAGAAAAAAATCTATTTTAATCTCATCTGACCACATGACCTTCTGCGCCTTCTTTGGATCATCCAGATGGTAATTTATGATCTTTAAACAGGCCTAGACATGTACTGGCGTGACCATGCATGCCTTACAGGATTTTAATCCATCACAGCGTGGTATGTTACGAAAGGTAATGTTTGAGACTGTGGTCCCAGCACTTTTCAGGTCATTGACCAGGTCCTCCCATGTAGTTCTGGGCCTATTCCTGAACTTTCTCAGAATCATCCTTACCCCAGGAGGCGAAATCTTGCATGGAGCCCCAGACCAAGGAAGATTGACAGTCATCTTGTTTTTCTTCCATCTTCTAATAATTGTGCCAACAGTTGCCTTCTCACTTAACTGCTTGCCTTTTGTCCTGTAGCCCATCCCAGCCTTGTGCACGTCTACAATTTTGTCTCTGATGTCCTTAGACAGCTCTTTGGTCTTGGCCATGGTGAAATGTGATTGACTGAGTGTGTGGACAGGTGTCTTTCATTCAGGTAACAAGGTCAAACAGGTGCAATTAATACAGGTAATAATGAGTGCACAGTAGGTGGGTTTCTTAAAGAAAAACTAACAGGTTTGTGAGAGCCAGAATTCTTGCTGGTTAGTAGATGATCAAATACTTATTTCAAGCAATAAAATGCACTTTAATTGTTTAAAATTCATACAATGTGATTTTCTGTTTTTCATTTTTATATTCTGTCTCACAGTTTAAATGTAGCTAGTAGCTACGATAAAAATTACAGACCTCTCCATTCTTTGTAGGTGGAAAAACTTGCAAACTCGTCACTCTGTGAAGTATGAAATACTTATTATCCCCTATACAGTATATATAAATATATATACACACACAACACGTCCAAAAAAAAAAAGATGAAGGCAACATTTCAAAAGTCCAAAATATAAGCAAAACAAAATCATTTTATTACAAAAAATGCCTGAACCTCAACCCCACATCGGTAACCCAAAGTCTGGATACAAGTCATAGACGTTTGCTTCCATGTGAGCAACTTCTTCAAACACACATATTGTAATGTATTTGGGACCAGCACAGTTTAAAATTAAGATCATATACTTATCCAACAATGCCATACCGATTTCTATGTCCCACAATGGTCTCCGTGCTTCCTCTTCCAGTAAGATGGTGGAAAACCATTTCAACCAGTCATTGGCCATTGCTGCTTCATCGATATGGTCAGTGATCAGCTGCAGCCGTCACATACCATCATAGCCAAAGGAAGAAGCAAGGTACAGAGGAACAGTGGGGAATAGGAAGGTAACTATTGTTTTAATTTGTACATCATATTAAGTCCAATTGTAAAGGAAAAATTGGCTAAAAACCCCATTTAATAAGATGTATAGAGTCAAGTAAAGGGGCAATAAGGGGAAAAAACAACACACTAAGATGTATATATTGGTGAAAAGTCTGGAAACACCTGTTGAATGGTTTTCCTTGTTCTTATGTGAATGTGCTCATTGCTGATTCAAACTGAAGACGACAAAACAATGTAGGATGATATATGAATTAAGGAGAAAAGAAACACCTGTGAGAGAAACCAGAATATGCTTTAGTCTTAGATTCCTCAAAGTATCTCCTTTTCACTTAAAATATAGCGTTATACCCCTTTGGCAAGCAGCTTCCTAAGTTGATCACCTGGAATGGCTTCCAATGAATAGAGTTTATTTAATAAAGGGTTTACTACCATCAGGGTTTTTTTTGCAGAGGCAATGTTGGTACACAGTTCCATAAAATGCTGAGCCATATTCCACTGTTTTAAGCCACAATATGGTAAAAACCACTCAACTAAATAAAGAGGTATCAAGTGCAGTCATGAAAAACATCAATTTCTATAATGAAGTTACCTCTTTTGATGACCACCACATGAAAGGAAGGCCAAGAATTACTTCTGATGCAGAGGTTAAGTTCCTCAAAGTTACTCAGAAAACACAGACTTACAGCACCTCACCTTTAACACATATTCTAGGTTGTTTCACGTTTTCTACTATATACAGTGGCATGTAAGAGTTTGGACACCCCTGGTCAAAATTACTGTTATTGTGAACAGTTAAACAAGTAGAAGATGTGATGATCTATAAAAGGATTAAAGTTAAAGATGACACATTTCCTTTGTATTTTAGACAAAAAGAAAAACTATATTGTCATTTTTTACATTTTAAAAATTACAAAAAGAAAAATGGGTTGATGCAAAAGTTTAGGCACCCTTGGAGATTTGTGTGCGCAAATAATTTTGATCATAGCTTTAGACCTTGGCTTGTTCACTATCATCGTTAGGAAAGGCCAGGTGATGCATATTTCCCAGCTTTATAAAAAGACCCAGCCTTCTCTAACCTTGTGCCAAAAAACTGCGACTTTAGGATCTTCTAAGCATCTGCCTAGCACTCTGAAAATGAACATGGAGGAGGCCCAAAAAGCAGAAGAAGGCTTTAAGAAGATAGCAAACCATTTTCAAGTTGCTCTTTAATCAGTATGAAATGTAATTAAGAAATGGTAGCTAACAGGAACAGTGGAGGTCAAGATAAGGTCTGGAAGACCAATCAAAATTTCGCTGAGAGCTGCTCGTAGGATTGCTAGAGAGGCAAATCAGAACCTCAGCTTAACTGCAACAGACCTTTAAAAAGATTTAGCAGACTCCGGAGTTGTGGTACATTGTTCTACTGTTCAGAGACACCTGCAAAAATACAGTTGAAACCAGAAGTTTACATACACTATATAAAAAGTCACAAATGCATGTTTTTCTCAATATCTGATATGAAATCAAAATAAACCTTTCCCGTTTTAGGTCAATTAGGATTACCATAATTATTAATATTTTCTAGATGCCAGAATAATGAGAGAGAGATAATGTTTTAAAGTTTTATTATTGCAAAGTCAAATATTTACATACATTTCATAAGTATTTGGTACCATTGAACTTACTGTAAACTGAATGACTTGGGCCAAGCATTTGGGATATCCTTCCACAAACTTCTCACTATAGTTGGTCAGAATTTGGGCCCATTCTTCCTGACAAAACTATTGTAACTGATCCACGTTTGTAGGTCACCTTGCTTGCACCTGCCTTTTCAGTTTTGCCCATTTTTTCAATAGGATTGAGATCAGGGCTTTGTGATGGCCACTCCAAAACATTGACTTTGTTATCCTTATCCCATTCTGTTATTATGTTGGCAGTATGCTTCGGGTCATTGTCCATTTGGAAGACCCATTTCCGCCCAAGCTTTAACTTCCTGGCTAATGTCTTGAGATGTTGCTTTAGTATTCCCTCCTGCAGCAAAACAAGCCCACAACAAGATTCTGCCACCCCTGTGTTTCACAGTTGGGATGGTGTTCTTAGGCTTCCAAGTTTCTCCCTTTATCCTCCAAACGCAACGATGGTCTTTATGCCCAAAAAGTTAAATTTTAGTTTCATCAGACCACAGGACATGTCTCCAAAAATTAAGGTCTTTGTTCCTGTGTGCATTTGCAAACATTAATCTGTTTTTTTATGTTTCTTTTGGAGTAATGGCTTCCTCCGGGCAGAGTGGCCTTTCATCCCATGTTGATACAGTACTTGTTTTACTGTGGATATTGACACAATCTTACCAGCTTCCACTATCATGTTCACAAGGTCTTTTGCTTTAGTCCTTGTGTTGTTATGCACATATCGGACCAAAGCACGTTCATCTCTGGGACACAGAACCCATCTCCTTCCCGTCTTGTTTGTACTTGCGTATAATTGTTTGCACAGATGAACAAGGCACCTTCAGGTATTTTGAAATTGCACCCAAGGGTGATCCAGACTTGTGCAAGTTCGCAATTCTCTTCCTGATATCTTGGCTGATTTCTTGAGACTTTCCCATGATGCTACACAAAGAAGAAGTGTATTTCTGGTGTGCATTAAAATACATCTACATGAGTGTCTTTAATTAACTCAGATATTGGCAAAAAAAATCAGAAGCTTC
This sequence comes from Oophaga sylvatica, assembly GCA_033576555.1. Taxonomy (NCBI): domain Eukaryota; kingdom Metazoa; phylum Chordata; class Amphibia; order Anura; family Dendrobatidae; genus Oophaga; species Oophaga sylvatica. Next base: position 141,173,275 of record JARQOD010000003.1, read on the forward strand.
CAAATAGATGACATCATCATATGGGCAGTCCAGAATTGTTTAAAGGCATAGTAATCTAAGTGTATGTAAACTTTTTACTTTGATGTAATAAAAATGCCTTAAAACATTATCTCTCTTATTATTCTGGCATTTGACAAATATTAATAATTATGGTAATCCTAACTGATCTAAAATGGGAAATGTTTATTCTGATTTCATGTCAGATATGTGAGAAAAACATATGTGGCTTTTTATACAGTGTATTTAAACTTCTGGTTTCAACTGTATGGCATTCATGGAAGAGTTGTTAGAAGAAGAAAATCTGTCCTGTGTCTTCAACATTAAATTCAGGGTCAGAAGTCTGCAAAAGAAGATCTGAACAAGTCTGATGCATTTTGGAAACAAGTTCTGTGGACTGATGAAGTCAAAATAGAACTCTTTGGCCACAATGATCAAAGGTATATGAGGAGAAAAAATGGCGCAACACTTCAGTAAAAGAACATTTTGCCATCCATTAAACACAAGGGTAGATAAGTCATGTTTGGGGTTGCATTGCAGCCAATGGCATGGAGAACATTTCACAGGTAGAGGAAGAATGGATTCAATGAAATATCAACAAATTCTTGATGCAAATGTAAGGGGCTGAAGAGGAAGATGGACTCGAATGGGGTTGCCTTCTCTGCTCCATGTCTGGAACCTCCGATGCAGCTTTCAGTGTTCTAGGGGGAAAGCTTATCGTTCCCGGACCAACCTTCCCATGTGACAGAAGGGGGCGGGGTGAGTTAAAGGGCGCTGTGCGCGGGAAGCTGAGAAGAGTCCCGGCGGGGTAGTGAACAGCGCAGGAGAGTGAGCTGCGAGCTGCGCACCAGGCCCTGAGTGTGAGAGGCCCCCGACTTTGTACAGGAGCAGAGAGTCTTGACGCTGTGAGCACCCACCGAACTGACGCTGACCCGCCATCCTCCATGACCGGATGAGACTCCCCCGACAGTTTAGAGGCAGACGCTGATGCGTATAGGCCTGGTGAACTGAGCGGAAGGCCTGAGTCTCAGAGAGTAGTAATTGGACTGACCGAGGAACGCAGTATCATTCCTGCGGTGACTCGTGCTGGATGGAGCTTTGTGACAAAGACTGGTGGAAGCAGGATCTCGTCTCACCCTACATCCTTCCGTTGCCTGCCTTGGAGACCAAGTCCTTTCCGGGAACTGGGATCTGAAAGAGACTTCATGTGCTGCTGTTGACGGTGCCGACGTTGGAGAATTAAGCCCCCGTCTCACATAGCGATCTCGCTAGCGAGATCGCTGCTGAGTCACTAGTTTTGTGACGCAGCAGCGAGCTCACCAGCGATATCGCTGTGTGTGACATTCAGCGACGATCAGCACCCCTGCTGGGTATTGCTGATCGTCGCTGAAATGTCAGGACATTTTTTTGATCGCTGGTCTCCCGCTGACAGGCACGCATCGCTGCGTGTGACAGGCAGGAGACCAGCGATCCGCTGGTAACCAAGGTACACAGCGGGTTTCCAGGCGCGGAGCTGTGCCTAGAAACCCACTGTGTACCTTGGATACCAGTGCCCTGAAGCAGGGAGCTGGTAACCAAGGTACACAGCGGGTTTCCAGGCACTGCGCAGCGCTGGAAACCCGATGTGTACCTTGGTTACCAGCTCCCTGCTTCAGGGCGCTGGTATCCAAGGTACACTGCGGGTAACTAAGCGATGTTTACCCGCAGTGTCCTTGTGCTGATCGCTGCCTGAGCTGCCTGTTTGGCAGCTCAGCAGCGATAATGTAGCGATACACCAGCGATCCTGATCGTTGTCGGGATCGCTGGTGTATCGCTATGTGAGACCCAGCCTTAAGACGCTTCAATCAAGCCTTCTACAGACTGATAAGTGTTTAACCTTTGCCTTTGTTTCTTTTCCTGAAAAAAACTGTTTAACCCTTTGCTTGTTGCATCTAACCCCAATCTGCTCCACCCTGCGTGGAGTGTTTTGAACTGTTGAATAAACCTTTAACTCTTATTCTGCCTCACATCAGTGGCGACATCCCCCACACCTGCAGTTTATTACACAAACATGATACCATCTCTAAAAAAGCTGAAATTGAAAATAGCATGGCTTCTACAAATGGATAATGATCCTAAACACACATAAAAATCCACAATAGACTATCTGACAAGGAGCAAGCTGCAGGTTTTGCAATAGCCCTCACAATCCCTTGATGTGAGCATCATTGAAAATCTGTGGCTAGATCTCAAAATAGCAGTAATCTCACAGAACTGGAAGAATTTTCCAAGTAAGAATGAAAGAAATTCCTTCAAACAAGAATTGAAAGACTCTTGGCTGACTAGAAAAAGCATTTACAAGCTGCAAAACTTTCAAAAGGGGGTGCTACTAGGTACTAACCATGCAAGGTGCCCACATTTTGCATTGGCCCATTTTCCTTTTTGTAATTTTTAAGATGTAAAAAAATTATATATATATATATATATATATATATATATATATATATTAAGGATGTGACTTGCTCAGCTGTGACGGGAGGTAATCAGGAGGCACGTTCCTTTAAAAGTTCATCGGGTTTATTGCTTCATAAACCCACAAAGCAAAACACAGTAGACATATCCAGTACTTCAGGCTCAGTCCTGGAGCCTCAACACACACAGGAGGCTTCCACCTCCCCACATACAGCCCATGTGTTCAGCAGTAGCCTACCTTATATAGCTATAACCATAGCTAACAACATCACATGACTAGTATGTGATAGTGACATCACCACAGGTCCTTAAAACACATACAAAGGTACGGTGAAGACCCTACCCAGGGCTGAGTTACATGGGCAGCCCAACCCTCCCATCTCTCAGTGCTTACGTGCACTAAAGAAAACACTACGGGATACATCACAGGGAGCTTCCATCCCTGTGATACATACCTCCCGTTCACTATGCGACCATTAGTATCGCTACATACCTCCCCCTCTGCCTAAAGCCGTGGGGCTTGGCACCTTCCATTACCCGATCAGAGCCTCTTCTCGGTCGTCTCCAACAGTTAAACCGTCTGTCAAAGTCGAGCTCTGCTACTGAACCGTTTTGTAGGCATCTGTCATCCGACTCCGTCATGTCCTTTGATAGCGATGTACCCTTGTCAGACAACCCCCATTCCCAGCGGTCAGTACGGCGTCGCAATTCGCTTGCACCCATACGTCCTGTCTGGTCTGACTCTTTGTCATTTCGTCCGCTACAGGGTCTCCTGCTTAGGTCACTCAGCCCTGAGCTAAATGAGACATCACTGCTTCTACCTCTTCCATCAGGCCACCTATGTCCTGTTTTAGCTCCAGTTTGAGGACTTCCAGTCTTAAGCGAACCTCTTTGCTTCTCTATACCGCGAGTTGAAGGTGGCGGCCATCTTCTTCCCATTTCCTGCAGCTCTCTGTTGACCTGCTCCCTCAAGTTTTAGCTGATCTACTTCTTTTAAGTATGCCACGCAATACTCCAGGAGCATCTGGATATTCCCAAGGCCCTCCATGGATCCGACAACGACGAACGGAACCATCCTATCTTCACCCATGACCTGGGCTTCGTCATCAGCCGGAATCCTCACTCTCGTCACACCGGACCTATTCACCATCTGCTGCATCACTTTCCCAAGTTTTCCGATGACTTTCCTCACCAGACCTCTGGGTACTTGAATGATGTCTTCCACCAATCCAAGCTGACTTTGAGCTCTTCTTGCTTGCTCCAGACGTCGAGCGGCTTCCTTATTCCTCCACCTGATCATCTGTTTCGTTCGGAGGCATTGTAGATGCATATCTCTCAGGACAGCCACCCGCTTCACTGTGACTTCCCTAGTTGACAGTATGACCAACTGCTTAGTCTTTGGTGCCCAGTTCACACTACAAGCTTCTATTGCCTTTCTGAAGGCCTCATGCACATCCTCAATGGCACATGCTTCTCGCATGTCTTCGGGTACCTCTATTATACACTTGAAAAGCGAAGTCTCCCCTTCTGGAACATGCTGTTGGACCTCTGAGCGTCAGCGCAGTTTTCCAAGACATCGACATTTCTTGTGTGGCCATCTGCGTGGCACTTCACTTGCTGGATTTCTTTCTCCGTTGAGGCCCCTTCTTTGGTCAGCCTCTCCAGCTCATTCTCCTTCATTGCAATCCGATCAGGAGAGCGCGAGAGTTCGATTTCCCTGTAATCTGTGTATTTCTGGAGCTGGGCATTAGTCTCCTTCTCTATCTTGAGCTCTCAGAGAACTTTATCTAGCTCCTCTGCCAAGCAGCGACACTCATCCTCTCTCTGGAGAAGTTCCTGCTGATGCTTCTCTTGGGCCTCTCTGAGCACCTCCGTATCTTTCAATAGAGCCTTGTTCATAGTCTGACATGCTGACAGATGACCTTTGAGCTTAGAGACTTCCTTCTCCAGCTCCTCCACTCTGTGCTCAATCACTTGTCTTAGAACCCTTTCTCGCTCGACTGTCTCTTTCACTGTCTCTTTAAGCAACTCTATCTCATGGTCCTGCTCTCTTTTAGCCAGCACATGTTGCACCATCACTTCTTTAATTAAATTTTCAGATGGGCTCTCTTGCCCACTCACACTCTGCAACCGCAGCTTCAACTGTCTCACAACTCTCGATAACTTCAGAGAGCTCCAGCTCTGCAGCATCCGATACTCTGGAGTCTTCATCATACTGAGCCATTTCACCCTTTCTGGGCAATGCAGATGTGGGTCTCCAACAGGTCTGTTCTAATTCCAGCCCTACCTCTGTGCTGGGATTTGTCAGAGATAAAGTGGCCTCCTTATCAAGGACAGTAACCTGATCTGTACCTGACCCTGACTCTGACTCTTCCTCATCATTTCTCTTCTTAGAGGGTGTAGCCTGTCCGGCCTCTCCATGGCCCCTGCGGCGAGAGGAAGATCTGCCATTTTTACTCGGCTCCACCTTACTGCACTCGCTTTCCCTTGCGTTTGAGTCACAGTCTGCATAGGAGTCACTCCCACTCCCCCTGTCATCCTGGAGCAGCAAGTCCCACTTAAACAGGTGTCGGACCCAATTCCTGCAGCTACCCCATTTCCCACTGTCACACGTTTGGTCGCCCCAAAGTCCCCAAGTTGGCCTGACCCACACTTCCTTCCGGTCACCTGGAACTCGAGACTATCTACATTATGTGTCGCTATCTCCTTTTTACACATCACACCACCAGGAACCACTACAGCTGCCTGCTGTGGTGGGGCTCCCTTAGGGTTATTCGGTCTCTCCTCTGAGCAACCCCACACTTCATCAACTTCCCATGCATCTTCAAATAATATGAAGTCCCAATCTGTTGTGAATAGGCTGGAAATGAGTTCTGAGCAGAAGCTCCCTCTGGTGGTTACAAACGGTACTGGACTGTCCAGTGAAGATTGTGAGGATTGGGAATCAGGTGTTACTGACTGGTCTTATTAAGGGAGTCGCCTTCCCATCAGGGTTGCCGGTGATCAATTGTTCTGGTCTCAATCCTTGATTCCTGTTTCCTTGGTAGCCTGCTGTGTCGTGTCTGAATCTCCTGCTAACAGATAAGACATTTTCTTCTTTTTGTTTTTGTGCTTGATTTTTGCATTTTGTCCTGCACTTCTGTGGGGGCCTTCAGGGTCCCCTCAGGGGCTTTTGCCCTCTAAGTTCAGTTCAGCCACTGATGTTTGTACATTTGCTTTTTCCAGTTTTTTCAGTGGCTGCTGTTTTGTTTTTGGTTACACCAGAGAACTAATTTAGGTGGTAGAGGTCGTGTGTAGTGTTGAGCATTCCGATACCGCAAGTATCGGGTATCGGCCGATATTCGCGTTATCGGAATTCCGATACTTAATTCCGATACTTTTTCCATATCGTATACCGGAATCGGAAGTTCCCATAATTCTTTGAGAGGCAATGTGATTTTAGTCAGCCAATGAGGAATCCTACGAAGTGTGGGCACATCCTGTGATGCTGCGGTCATCTTAACTAATGGCATGGCTGTGATTGGCTGCTGAAATGATGTCAGAATGCACTATAAAAGGCGCCGCAGCCATTTTAGCGTCACTGTGCTGTGAACTCAGTTAGGGACAGAACGCTACTCTGCTCACTCTGAGGGACAGTTAGATATTGCGATTTTGTGTACTACTGTGCTTGAGGCAGGCTAGTTTACCAACCGCTGTGTAAAGCTTCATTTTGCCAGTGTTGTTTTAACAGCTCTGTGCAAGGTGTGTGTGAGACAGTGCAGGTGACGCTGCAGTTTGCTCTGCATCCACCGTGTTTGTAGCATCTGCACGTGTCCCTTTTTTTTTTTTTTTTTTTTTTTTATTTTATTTAGTGGAATTGGTTGCAGCTCCATTATATTAGAAAAAAATCAAATCTATTAGTGTGACGTGCTTCCATCCGTATACAATACATTGGTTGCAAACACTATAGAAGTACAGAAAGGAGCTTTTCACAGATTGTGGACAGTTGTGTTTCAGTGTTCACTTCAGTCTGTGTTTTTTACTTTTTTGAGTGCAGATCACGCTCCAGTTACATGTTCAAGCACTGCTGCTTGTACTCTGCTGAGCGTGTCTCAGTGGCTCATCCTTTTCATTTATCTCCAATTGGTTCTGCTACATTCCATTTAAAATAAATCTAATCTATTAGTGTGACGCGCTTCCATCCGTATACAATACATTGGTTGCAAACACTATAGAAGTACAGAAAGGAGCTTTTCACAGATTGTGGACAGTTGTGTTTCAGTGTTCACTTCAGTCTGTGTTTTTTACTTTTTTGAGTGCAGATCACGCTCCAGTTACATGTTCAAGCACTGCTGCTTGTACTCTGCTGAGCGTGTCTCAGTGGCTCATCCTTTTCATTTATCTCCAATTGGTTCTGCTACATTCCATTTAAAATAAATCTAATCTATTAGTGTGACGCGCTTCCACCCGTATACAATACATTGGTTGCAAACAATATAGAAGTACACAAACGGGCCTTTCACAGCTACTGAACATGGGTTTTTAATTTTTAACTAAAATATGTATTTTTTCAAATGACACAAATATAAGTAATGTTGAAGAGGAATAGTCCTACATCCATTGTTTGCACAATATTACAGGTGTACATCATGTCCCTTAATCAACAATGTATTATTATATTTACTTGTATGCTTTTATTTAAAAGCCAAGAACACAGAAGGATAACCTTCGCACTGCAGCTGTTGTCAAAGTTCAACCCACATTATGCACTTCCAACATTGCAGCATTTGAGGCATGATGTGAGTTGGATTGGTCAAAGTTATGGAGTGAGAAGGTTCACCATCAGTACCCTATAGCATAAGTATGCTTTTGTGTTAGCATTTGTGTTAGACATGTGGATATCTGCCATAATATGTCACAATTATTTAGTTACAGATTTGTTACCAACACTAATCATTGAATGGTTTTAAATTTGACGTTTCACTTGTTTACAGCTTAGAAATAAGGGTGTAGCCTGATATCTATGTGTAGCACTAGCCACTTTAACATGTCATGTTTTTTTAAACATGTGTAGCTAGGTAGCAGTAATTTTTGCCGGACACACAGCAGGGGAACAGCAGGCGTTACTGAACCCCACTATCACTATAGCTTGTGTATTGGTCTGTGGACACGACACTTCTGAGCAGCAACTGGCAGTGTTGTAGCCCAGGGAGTATAGCTCAGGTGGTAGAAAGATGAACATAACAGGAGACATGGAAAACGTTGCCAACCAGTTAGTTAATCTGAAACCGGACAGGCAAATTCAGGCGAGATCCATGCCTAGTTCATTTTCAGAAAAGTAAGCCGTTCTACATTATCGTAGGATAGTCGCATGCAACGGTCTGTTAGTACACCACCTGCAGCAGTAAAGACGCGCTCCGATAATACACTGCCAGCAGATCAAGCCAGCACCTCCAATGCATACTGGCTAAGCTCTGGCCATGTATCCAGCTTAGAGACACAAAACTTGAATGGGGAAGAGCCATCTGGGAGTACACTGAGAGGGCAAGACATGTAGTCTGTCACCATCTTACGGAAATGTTGCCTCCTGCTGACTGGAGCCGTCTCGGATGGTGTAGACATTGGTGGCGCTGCCACAAAACTTCGACACATTTGGAACATACTGTTCTTGCCCTGTGCAGAGGCGCTGCTTGTGCTCCCTCTTGTTGCAGAGCTGTCTCCACTGCCTCGACGCACAGAGCTGCTTTGTAAATCAGTAGCAGCAGCAGTGCTCTCGGCTGGAATGGAGAACATTATGGATTGCACCAGTGTGTCTTGGTACTTCCGCATTTTACGCTCCCGGTTCAACGGTGTGATGAGGCTTTGTAAGTTGTCCAGGTAGCGAGGGTCTAGGAGGGTGTACACCCAATAATCAGACGTGGTGTGAATGTGTTCGATGCGGCGGTCGTTTCTCAGCCACTGCAGCATGAAATCAACCATGTGCTGCAGACTCCCAACTGGCCAAGAAACGTTGTCCCCTGCAAGAGGCGTCATCTCCGCCTGCTGTGCATCACCCCACCCTTGGTCTACATACTGACTAGAGCATTGTCTACCTCCCTCTGGAGCGATGTCTTCCTCCTCCATTGACTCCTCCTCATCCTCCTCACAAAGTCCTTCAAATACATATAAATTTACAAAATTTAAAAGTCAAAATTTAAAAACTTTGTATCATAATTCTGTAACATCAGTTTATGGAAACACAATAGCATTACAAAAGGATAGACAAAAAATGTACATTATGTGCTTTGTAAATACATTAAAAGTTTGTAATGGTTATGAAAATATAGACAGCGACTCTGGAGGTTCAATTGTTGATACAGCATGGTACTTTGAAAGTCCTCCAGCCCTTTGTGAGGAACCACGTTGCGCTGACTGTCCAGAAGGTGATGGAATTTGTGACTCCTCATCCTCCACCTCTTCCAAAACCTCATGCCTTAGTGCTTGCAGTGTTTTTTGAAGCAGGCAGATAAGGGGGACAGTCAGGCTGACTAGTGCATCATCTGCACTCGCCATCCGCGTTGACTCATCAAACGCACGCAAAACGTGGCAGATATCCTTCATAGAGTTATTCGCCACTCATTACACTGGCAGTGGCTGCCCATTCATTATAGGATCCAATTCTAATTACTGGTTCTCACCAACATAGCTCTCCACAGCGCAGCACCCCCCTACATCTCCTCCCTTATTTATATTTATCGGCCTAACCGACTGCTGCACTCTGCAAACGACCTTCGACTAACCTCTGCACTAATCCGTACCTCCCACTCCCAACTCCAAGACTTCACCCGCGCTGCGCCAATCCTCTGGAATGCTCTACCCCAAGAAATTAGGACTATCCGCAATTTGGATGGTTTCAGGCGCTCCCTCAAAACACATTTGTTCACAGTGGCCTATCACATTCACTAATCAAAGTCATTCTATGTGTAATTCTGTGTGTGTAGCCCATTCACTATCTCCATGCATCCCTCACTTCCTTAAAATGGCTGGACCATCATTGTAAAAACACCATTGTATATAAACACCTGTACTTTGTATCTCCCACACCTCATTGTAGATTGTAAGCTTTCACCAGCAGGGGCGGCTGATTTTGCTTTAATTATTGTATTGTTAACGTTGTTACTTATGACTCGTGTTTTGAAACTGTTAAACTGTAAAGCACTGCGGAATATTATGGCGCTATATAAATAAATAATATTATTATTCTTATTATAGAGGCCCACTCAGTAGTGGTGAAGTGTGAACGCCGCAAATTGCGAGTTGACTGCGCCTGATGCAGCTGATACTCCATTACTGTTGGCTGCTGCTCACACAACCGCTCCAACATATGTAACGAGGAATTCCACCTGGTGGGTACGTCACATATAATGCGATGTTCATGAAGGTGAAATCTGCGTTGCAGAGCTGCAATCAGCGATCTGGCCATGCTGGAACGTCGCAAGTGAGCGCACTCTAGGCGGACCTTGTGCAGCAGTGCATCAAGATCCGGATAGTCCCTCAAAAAACTCTGCACGCCCAAGTTGAGCACATATGACAGACATGGTATGTGAGTGAGGTTGCCAAGGCCCAGAGCTGACACCAGATTTCGGCCATTGTCACACACTACCAAGCCTGCCTGTAGATTCTCTTCCAAAAACCACACGTCGCTCTCCTGCTTTATGGCATTACAGAGCTCCTGCGCTGTGTGGCTAAGATTCCCCATGGAAATTAATTTCAGGATGGCCTGTTGACATTTGGACACGGCTGTGCTCATATCGGTCGCAACAGGTAAACGTTCACGGGTCCATGTGGAGGTAGACCGTGACGGCTCCTGCAGCGATGATTCTGAGGAACTGGAATAGGAGGAGGAATCAATGTGTACAGACTTGATTCCTGCAATCCTTGGAGTTGGCAGAACACGTACAGCGCCACTCGCAAGATCAGTACCCGGCTGCACACACATTGACCCAATGGGCAGTGAGGGAAAGGTATTGTCCCTGGCCATGGGTGTTAGAACCCTCTTGTTAGGTTTTGTTTCAGTTTGCTGGTCACATGACCTTTTTTCCCTATTTAGTCTGGCTCTGCCCTTCTGGCTTTGCTTGACTTCATTGTATTATCTACTGTTAAGCTAGCCGGGTGCTTAGGTGCCTTAATCTGTGAGTTTTGCTTGATGTTAGGATCACAAAGTATTTATTTTTCTGTTTAATTATCCATGCTACAATTTATGTTAGGACTAGGAGGTGTCCACCTTTTCTCCCAGTCCCTAGATCTTGTAGGGATTACTCCCTCGCAACTATAGGTCTTCGTTCACACTAGATGAGGACTTTAGCGGGTCTGGTCGCAGGATCAGGTTCCCCGTTACATCGTAGGGATTCAGCTTAGTTGTATTGTAGGGACAGAATTCCCTTCTTTCCTTACTGGTTGTAGCAGATCATAACAATGGGTACTGGTCCACGCATCGGTGGTCAGGTGGACCTTGCTACTGAGGGCTTTTAGTAGCGCATGTTTAATTTTTCCCTCAACATGCTTTTGCAGACCAGGGACGGCTTGCCTGCTGAAATGAAATCGGCTTGGCACATTGTATTGTGGGATTGACAATGATATTCAGTTACGGAAACTGTCTGTCTCCACCAGCCTGAATCACAGCATTTCAAGGGACAGGAGTTTTGCAATGCCAGCATTCAGAGCCTGTGCTCGTGCATGGTTTGCGGAGTATGGCCGTCTTTTATCCCATGCCTGTGCTACCGCTGGCTGTTTTGTGGCCTGGGAGTGTGAGGATGACAGGGAACTTGCTGCTGTGTGTGGAATAACAGTTTGTCTCTGGACAACAGTGGCCGAGGTTCTTCCATGGCGATCCTGTGAGGAAGCATAACCAGCTGTGTGTGAGCTCGATGAAGAGGCTTCAACACAACCTGAAGATGTAGGTGCTGCTGTAGGTTGGCCTACATCTCCAGTGTGTCTTTGTAACTCAACTACGTGCTTTGTCCGCACATGTTTCCACATATTTGTGGTATTGAGGTGACTGACACTTTTAGCTATTTTTAATTTTTGATTACACAGCTTGCATTTCACATAGCAAATATCATGTGCAAGTGTGTGAAAAAAGGACCACGCAGTGCAAGTCCTGGGAGCGCACGTTTTGACTTTTGGAAGACAACTGCTCCGAACAGGTGCCAAACTGGAGGCTACAGGCAACCGAGTCTGCAGCCTAACTCTCCCTCCTGTTTGTACCGTTGGGGCAATGTCTTCCTCTATCTTCCTTCTATCACTAACCATTTCTCTAGGCCTCTCCCAGCTTTCAACCAAAGTACTGGTTCTCACCCACAAAGCTCTCCACAGTGCAGCACCCCTCCTACATCTCCTCCCTCATTTCTATCTATCGGCCTAACCGACTGCTGCGCTCTGCAAACGACTTTCGACTAACCTCTGCACTAATACGTACCTCCCACTCCCGACTCCAAGACTTCTCCTGCTCTACGCCAATCCTCTGGAATGCTGTACCCCAAGAAATTAGGACTATCCACAATTTGCATGGTTTCAGGCGCTCCCTCAAAACACATTTGTTCAGAGCGGCCTATCACATTCACTAATCAAAGTCATTCTATGTATTCTGTGTAAGTGTGTGTGTGTCTCTAGCCCATTCACTATCTCCATCCCTCAGTCCCTTAAGATGGCTGGAACATCATTGTAAATGCACCATTGTATATAAACACCTATACTTTGTATCTCCCCCATCTCATTGTACATTGTAAGCTGTCACGAGCAGGGGCGACTTATTTAGCTTAAATTATTGTATTGTTAACGTTGTTACTTATGACTTGTGTTCTGAAACTGCTAAACTGTAAAGCGCTGCGGAATATGATGGCGCTATATAAATAAATATTATTATTATTCCTCTGAGCTGCTCCCACCACCTTCCTGTTCTTCATGCCATGTTGGGTATTGGACCTCATCATCTCCACTACCCTCTTCCAACACCTGCTGTTGGGTGGTCTGGCCAGCACCATGCTCAACAGAAACTGGCACCTGGGTCTCATCATCATCATCATCAGATGCGTTCTGCGTTGTGCTGACCATCGGCACTGTCTCACCCGCCTCTTCAGATTCAGAGAGACACAGCTGTTGCGCATCACTGCATACTCCCTCTTCTTCACATTACAGAATGCTGCTTGGCTGGGCCCCTGTTTGCAAGCCAATAGATTCTGAGAACAGAAGCAGACACTCAGCTGGCTCCTGTACAGAACTCTCTGACTGCCTGGGCAATTTGCCAGGCGGTGAAGAGACAGATGGTTGCCCAACAGTGCTGTGGTCCTGAGAGGAGGTGGAAGCAATTGAAGTCGATGCATTGGCTGAGATCCAAACAACAACGCCTTCAATTTGTTCTTCCCGCAGCAGGGGGGTACTCCGAGCTCCTACAAAAGTGCGCATAAAGGAACGCTCACGGCCCGGGGAAAACTGGTGGATGCTGTGTCACTGGGGGCCGCAGCAGCCACAGAATCCCCACGTCCTCTCCCTGAAGAAACTCCACGACCACGTGCCTTACTCCCTGCCTTCTTCATCTTGGTAGATTGATAAAGAAAGTCTGAAAAGTTATAAGGCCTAAGTGTGGTTATTCCGCAGAGACTGCAGTGAACACTGCACACAACTGTTCAGTAGGTGTGAAAGGCCCCTTTGTGTACTTCTATAGTGTTTGCAACCAATGTATTGTATACGGATGGAAGCGCGTCACACTAATAGATTTTATTTATTTGTAATAGAATGGAGCAGCAACAATTAGAGAAAAATTTCAAGGATGTGCCAGTGACACACGCTCAGCAGACTACAACCAGCAGTGGTTGAAGAACTAACTGGAGCGTGATCTGCACTCCAAAAAGGAAAACCTCAGACTACAGTGAACACTGCACACAACTGTTCACTACCCAACGCGTCTCAGCAGGAAGGCAGTCTGTGCGTCAAAACAAAGGCGCAAGCATACATCCACGTACCCTGTTTATAAAGCTATATAAAAAAAATTATGTAGTAGTGACGCACACTTTATTGAGGTACAGTATTACATCGCCATTCACCATCTGTGGCTATGCAGTCTCATCTATATATACCTTATCTATCCGTTGTCATGCTTGCAAGTCGACAGTCAGGCATAAATAGCAATTTTCGCTATGCACTATGCACTTTTTAAAGGTTATGTTTGTTAATAAACATGATTATTGCCACATATTATGAGTATTACATGATGGAAATTGTATAATTTTGTATAAACTGTTTAGTGACATTATTCAGCAAATGTAACATTTTAGTAATGTCACAGATAACTTGTAATGCTGATGATGTTTTGAAGTCAGACATTCATTGTCTATACAATAAAAATGGTGTACATACTGTTACTTATCCATCATTAATGGATTCAGATATGTACTTGTATGCTTTTATGTACAACCGTATAGCAGATTCCTTAACTAATTTATTTTGTGGTTTGCATTGCTGTTCAACATGTTAATGTATGTGTTTATGTTTGTCAATTCTTTATTTATCTAGATATTAGTTTAAATGAAATCATCATCTTATGGTAGTAAAGGTTATCTTTCTCTTGTTTGAAGTATAGACATTTAAAATTGACAGGTAACAAGGAAATTACTTGATCTAGTATTTAAACATCCTCCTTGACCCTGGGCTCCAACACCGCCAGTTGTTGCTCGGAAGTGCTGTTAGCACAGTCAACACTTGCTCCTGTGTTACTGGGGTTCAGTAACGTCAGCTGGTCCTCGGTTGTGCCATTGGCTCTTTTCCTTCTGCTGCCCCTCCGGGTTCCAGCACAGTCAGCTGGTCCTCGTTACTTGCATTGGCTCTTGTACCTTCTGCTACCCGTCCGGGTTCCAGTACCGTCAACTGGTTCTCCGCAGTGCCTTTGGCCTAGGTGCCTCCATCTCGGTATCCGAGTTCCAGCAACGTCTGCTGGTCCTTGGTAGTGCTTTGGAGCACAGGTACCTCCTGCTTAGTAACCGTGTCCCAGTAACGTCAGCTGGTCCTCGGTTGTGCCATTGGCTCTTTTCCTTCTGCTGCCCCTCCGGGTTCCAGTACCGTCAACTGGTTCTCCGCAGTGCCTTTGGTCTAGGTGCCTCCATCTCGGTATCCGAGTTCCAGCAACGTCTGCTGGTCCTTGGTAGTGCTTTGGAGCACAGGTACCTCCTGCTTAGTAACCGTGTCCCAGTAACATCAGCTGGTACAAGATTGTGCTACAAATACAAGATACGGAACAAGAGACACAAGAACAATAAGCAGAAGATCTAAAAGCAGAAGAACATGAAGTATAAGACCAAAATGAAGAGCAAAATATATGCTCTAAATTCTAAGCAGAAGAAGACTAAGCAGTGTATGGGGGTGAGTCCGTTCCTCCTCGTGGTGCCCCTGGAAAATGCCTGATGCTGCTGCAGGCTAAACTGAACGCGGACAAATACTGTTGTAATTAAAATCTTTCGTGACAGCAAGAACGGAAGGATGAAAATTCAGAGTTTTACAGATTACAAGTACAGGAATGTCTGTCACAAATAAGAATATGATGAAAAGGATGAATAGGAAGAAGATGAAGAAGTAGAATATGAAGAATAATAACTGTTTAATAAGAACAATATAAGTAATGTTAACAAAAAGATGAATAGCAAGAAGTTTTAGAAGATTAATAAGGTGAAGATGAAGAATAATTTGATGAGAAAGATGATGCTGCTGAAAATTATGAAGGAGAAAGTGTGTGAAAAGTTAAAAAGGTGAAGACCATGGAAGTTGTGAAACAGACATATTTGACAGAATAGAAAAAAGGTTAACAACATTGTCAATTTGTTCGTCAATCCGAACGTATTTCCTAAAAAAAAAAAATTAATGCTATTCCATTGGATTGGGTCAAACATCTATGCCTTTAATGTCTCCTCAACCTCCCCCAATACATTCTACATTACTCTTTCTTGTTTTCCTTCATGTACAATTAACCAACAAGGCAAGAATGGGTTTTTTTTAATTTCGATATTTTGTTCCCATAGACTTACATGGGACTTCCGGTATCGGTATCGGGTATCGCCGATATTTTTGTGATATCGGCGATACCATTACGATTCCGATACTTTAGGATATCGGAAAGTATCGCTCAACTCTAGTCGTGTGATCTCAGGTGTTTTTGAAATTAGTAGAGTTGGTGCTTTTCAGGGTTTTTTGGAATTGCAGTAAGTGCCCTTCCTATCCTTTTCTATTTAGTAAGTTTGGGCCCCAACGTTTGCTCATACTATTTTCTGTCTGTGTCAGTATTTCTTCTTGTCTAACCGCCATTACATGTTTGGGGGCTTTCTATGTTCTTTGGGGATCTGCTCCGGGGCAGATAGCTTTCCTCTTTCTATCTTTAGGTGTAGTTAGTTTCTCAGGCTGTGACGAGGCGTCTAGGACCAACGTAGGAACGCTCCATGGCTGCCTCTAGTTGTGGTGGTTAGTCAGGGTACTGCAATCCCATAGTTTCCAACTGCTCTGGTGTATTTCCTTTTTGCCTGCTCTCCACAGCTACCAAATCATAACAGTATCACCGGCCTAAACTGAAAATTATATGGTACTCACAGAAGGGAAAAATATTGTGGAAAGAAAAAAAAAAAAAGTTGTCAGTTGTCAGAGATATATATATATTTTTTTTCTGTTTGTTTCATTTTTTTTTTTTCCCTCTGTATCTCTGGGTGCTGAGGAGGATTTTTTTCTCTCTCAATGGAGTTTGCACAGTTGTCTGGCCGTGTGGATCAGCTTGCCACTGAAGTTCGGAGTATTGCAACCTATCTTGCTAGGTTGCCTGTTGTGGAACCTAGGATTCCCATGCCAGATTTGTTTTTAGGGGATCGAGCTAAATTTCAGAATTTCAAAAATAACTGTAAATTGTTTTTTGCCTTAAAATCTAAGTCCTCAGGGAACGCTGCGCAGCAGGTTCAAATTGTCATCTCTCTCCTGCGCGGTGACCCTAAGGATTGGGCTTTTTCCCTGACACCTGGGGATCCTGTTTTGAGTGATGTTGATGCGTTTTTTCAGGCTTTGGGGTTATTGTACGATGAGCCTAATGTCACTGATCAAGCTGAAAAAACTTTGTTGGCATTAAGTCAGGGGCTTGAGGACGCTGAGTTATACTGTCAGAGATTCCGTAGGTGGGCAGTCCTGACCAAATGGAATGACGACGCTTTGGCAGCTCTTTTTCGGAAGGGACTGTCAGATAATGTAAAGGATGTTATGGTGGGATTCCCTGTTCCCTCTGGTCTCAATGATTCTATGTCATTAGCGATTCAAATTGACAGACGTTTGCGTGAGCGGAAAGGTATGCTTGGAATAATGTTGCCTTGTGAACCTGCTTCTGAATCCATGCAGTGTGATAAAGTGGTTTCTGGGGCACAGCGTCATGAATTTCGAAAGCGCAATGGGTTATGTTTCTACTGTGGTGATGCCTCTCATGCTATTTCAGTCTGCCCTAAGCGGGGAAGACATTTTGCACGCTCAGTTGTCTTGGGTAGTGTTCAGACTAAGTTTTTATTAACTGTTACCCTGATATGCTCTCTGTCCTCATTTTCTGCTCAGGCTTTTGTTGATTCTGGAGCAGCTATTAACCTGATGGATTTTGATTTTGCTAAACGTTGTGGGTTTCCCTTGATACCCCTACGGAAGCCTATTCCCCTACTGGGGATCGATTCTACCCCTTTGGCTGAGAATAAACCTCAGTTCTCTACTCAGGTGATAATGAGGGTAGAACCTGATCATCAGGAGAGTTGCAAATTTTTGGTTCTGTATAATCTGCATGACATTATCGTACTGGGTTTCCCTTGGTTACAGTCTCATAATCCTGTTTTGGATTGGAAATCTGTGTCTGTTACCAGTTGGGGCTGCCAATGTGTTAATACCAACACTCCTGTTTTTTCTGCCTCCCCCCAGGCTCAGGATGTTCCTGACTTTTTGATTGATTTTTCTGATGTGTTTAGCGAAAGTAAATCTGCATCCTTACCTCCCCATAGGAGCTATGACTGCGCTTGTAAGGTTCTTTGTCTCTTTTGACATGTTCCTTGAAACTCAGTTTTCCGTCGGCCATTTTGCTTTCTGTCTTTCTGCAGCTCTTGCCCTCAGTTAATATGGAGTTTCCAGTTTTCATGTTCCCGCCCTGATTCTCTCCCTCTTGCTTCTTAAGCAGCCTCAGCTGAACAATCAGTGCTCCTGAATCAAGCCTCAGTCAGCCTGTGACCTGACTCCTGGAAACCTAGGATTTTGGACTCCAGTTATTTCCTACTGAGGAACTTTGGAACACTTTTGGACTTTGGAAACCTGCTGTCTGGTGAATCCATGTTTGCAGAGGAATTACGGTACAGAGAAGAGATCCTGAACCTGCTTGGAGAGTTATTGTAGAGCTTGAAGTTACTCTGGCCTGCTGTGTTCTCCTGCCTCTGTTCCTGCAAACTGTGTGACCTTTTCTGCATGCTTGTATGAAGTAATACAAGTCATTTCATATCAACCTATGTCTCATGTGTTTTCCTCTCACCCAAGCACAAGACGCTATAGGAACTGTACACTATACATGACAAGATTCAGGAGCCAATGTTTAGTGTCTGCTGGGTCTGGGAAAGCCGTGTCTGCTGTGACTGTGGATATCAGATGTCCGTTTAATACCTTCTGTGATGACAGTGGTTGTGACTTCTCACAACCATTCCAGGTGAGCGCATTCCCTTAAATGTTACTCTGGAGTGTTACCACAGGTAAACACTATTGTTTTTTTTTTTTTTTCCTTTCCTCTTCTCCTTCCAGCACTTCTGCCTTAAAAGATCTGGAAGATGGAGGCCCGCATAAAGGAGCTTTGCGGAGTGACTGATACAATCCTTGCAGATATACAGACTATAAAGACCCGTTTTGCAAGCCTACAGGACCTCACTAATCATAATTTGCAAGTGTTTGGACTCACTACTCAGGAATTACGAGCCAGGATTGAGGCTCTAGAGGAACGAGTCCAGGTTCCTGCCATAACCCCGAGTTCTGGGATCCCCAAGTTACCTCCTTTTCGTTTTGGCGGTGAACGTGAGAAATTCAGGGGATTTATTAACCAATGCAATCTATTTTTCTCTGCACATGCTTCACAATTTCCCACTGAACGATCCAAAGTGCTTACTATAATCATGTTGCTTACCAATAAGGCTTTGATGTGGGCAAACCCTCTGATTGAGACTGAGGATGATTGTTTGAATCACCTTGATGCTTTTATTTCAGCCATGGGGCAGGTGTTTGATGACCCCAATCGAGGTGCAACAGCTGAAGCAGCCATGTTAACTTTGCGCCAAGGTAAGCGTTCAGTAGCCGAATATGCCTTGGATTTCAGGAGATGGGCTCTTGATACCACTTGGGACACTTCCGCCAAAAAATCTATTTTTTGGAAAGGGTTGTCTCCACTGATTAAGGATGAACTTGCTCGTGCCGACCCTCCCACTGCGTTAGGTGACTTTATTAACTATTGTATCCGTATTGATGCTCGTCTGACTGAACGCAGACAAGAGAGATGGTTCGAAAATAATCGCACTAACCTTTTCCTACCTCCCTCCTCAGCTAAGGAACCTTTGAGTAGGATCACAAGGGAACCAGAACCTGAACCCATGCAGGTGGACTCTTTACAAAGACGGGTTAGTGATGCACGCAAAGAACATCGTATAAAGGAAAATCTATGTTTTTACTGTGGTAAGTCAGGGCACTTCATTATAAACTGCCCCAGCCGTTCTCGTAAGACTACTGCAGCGGTCATTCACTGTGAGTGTTGCGAGAGGAGCTCTGTCATGTCCGAGCCTCAGACTCCAGAGAGATCTGCTGCAAGAGATCTTGATTTTTCGGACTTAAACTCTGTTAGTTCTGGGGACAATGACGGTATAAACGCTGCAATTTTTCAAGTTTCCTCAGCGGTGTCCCAGCTGAGTTGTAAAAGAAATAATTCTCATTGCTTCCTTTCCATCAAACTCTGGGTGGACTCAGTCTGGGTGTCTAGCTCTGCTATGATCGACTCAGGAGCAAGTGGAAATTTTATGGATATCTCCTTTGCTCTGAAACAGGGGATACGTTCAGTGAAGAAGGCTACTCCAGTACAGATGGAGACTGTGGATGGCTCCCTGCTGACCTCTGGACCAGTGGATCAGGAAACAGAGCCTTTGAGGGTCCTTATGGGTAAAGATCATCAGGAGAAAATGTCTTTTATGCTTATCTCTTCTCCCCACTTTCCCATTATTCTAGGGCTACCATGGCTGCAGGCGCAGAATCCTACGATTAACTGGGAGACCAAGGAATTACACTTTCCGGAGAAACAGATGAGTCAAGGAGTTTCAGCTTGCTCTGTTCCTAAAGGAACCATGTCAGTCCCTGAACTACCAGCTGTATACCAGGACTATGTGGATTTATGTGACAAGAAGAACGCTGATCAGCTTCCTCCTCACCGTCCATATGATTGTCCATCGAATTATTGCCTGGAGCCGAGATACCTTTTGGTAAGATCTACCCCCTAGCGGGGCCCGAGCTAAAAGCTTTGAAGGACTACATAGATGAAAATCTAGCCAAAGGCTTCATACGCCCCTCTTCATCTCCCGCAGGTGCACCCATCTTCTTTGTGAAGTAGAAAGATGGATCTCTGAGACCCTGCATAGACTATAGGGAACTCAATAAGGTTACTATTAGAAACCGTTATCCATTGCCTTTAATCCCTGAGTTGTTGGAGAGAGTGCGGCACGCCAAAATTTTCTCTAAACTGGATCTCCGTGGGGCCTATAACTTGGTCCGTATTAGACCTGGGGATGAATGGAAGACTGCATTCAGGTCACGCTATGGACACTTCGAATATCTAGTTATGCCTTTTGGTCTGAGTACCGCCCCAGCCACTTTCCAACACTTGGTGAATGACATCTTCAGGGATCTCCTAGATACATTTGTGGTGATTTATCTGGATGATATTCTAATTTTTTCTAACTCCACAGAGGAACATCATGGACATGTGAGAATGGTCTTAGAACGCCTAAGACAAAACCATCTCTACATCAAACTTGAAAAGTGTGAATTCCATAGGACCGAAATTCAATTTCTGGGGTATGTACTATCTACGCAAGGGATTAGTATGGATGGAAGCAAGACCCAAGCCATCAAGGATTGGCCAATTCCTAGAAATGTGAAGGAGGTGCAGCGCTTCATCGGGTTTGCCAACTTCTATAGACGTTTCATTAGGAATTTCTCTGAGGTAGTGTCACCTATCACCCAACTTACCCGGAAACAGTCTAGGTTCTCCTGGACCCCGCAAGCTCAGGAAGCATTTTCCTGTTTAAAGGATAAATTTACCACCGCACCTATCTTAGTACATCCCAACCCCGAGCTTGCCTTCATAATAGAGGTGGATGCTTCAGACTGTGCCGTTGGAGCTATACTCTCTCAGAGAACAGGTGAGAAGAATGTCTTGCATCCCTGTGCCTTCTTTTCCCAGCAGTTGTCTTCGGCTGAGAGGAACT
>JARQOD010000003.1:141194331-141244819 GCA_033576555.1 Oophaga sylvatica
CCAACCACACAAAACTCTGTTGCTGAACATAAAGCATGTTCAAGCTTATTTAATGTTTGCTCAACAACAATTAGACAAGCCTTTGAAATACTGGGAAAGTATAGTCTGGTCAGATGAGACCAAAATTGAACTCTTTGGATACCATGATACACAACATGTTTAGAGGCCAAAAGGCACTGTATAGCACCACAAAAAACAAAATACCAACAGTGAAGTTTGGAGGTGGAAATAGTATGCTCTGCATATTTACCAGGAGGGTGAAGATGAAACAAGAGTGGACATTTCATCAAGACACTGATCCCAAACACTTGTTGTTTTTTTCTCACACTTGATAAAGATGCCAGCACAGCATTGAAATGCATAGAGGACAAAAAAGAAACTTCTAATGAATATTGCAGCAAGAGACTTCTTTCCAGCAGCGCAGCCAGTTTTTAAACATGTTTTTTTTCTGTTTTGGTACTTTCCACTCTGGCAGATCCTCCCCCCAGCCAGGGGGCAGTGGCAGCTGCCTATGTAAACCTTTAGGCTATGTGCACACGTTGCGGAATTGCCATGGAAATTTCCGCGGCAATTCCGCACCTCCCTGACGCGGGAAATCGCATATTATAGGTATGCGTATTCCCGCTAAACACTAGCGTTTTGCAAGCGGAATTAGCTTGCAGAATGCTAGCGTTTTACAAGCTATCTGACAGGGTGGTCACACGAGTCAAACAAGTGTTTGACTCGTGTGACCAACTTTTTACTATTGATGCCGCCTATGTCGCATCAATAGTAAAAAGATCTAATGTTAAAATAATAAAAAAATAATAAATAATGATATTCTCACCTTCCGGCGTCCCCGCAGCTTTTCCGCCTCTCAGTGACGCTCCCGGCAAGTTCCGTTCCCAGGAGTCCTTTGCAGCAATCATCCCGATGACGTAGCATCTCGCGAGACCGCTACGTCATCTGGGTGATCTCGCAAAGCACTTCTGGGAACGCGATTGGCGGGAGCGTCGCTGAGAGGCGGGAAAGCTGCGGGGACGCCGGAAGGTGAGAATATCATTATTTTTTATTTTAATTATTGTTTTTACAGGGATATGGTACCCAGGGCTTGGAGGAGAATCTCCTCTCCTCCAGACCCTGGGTACCATCTGCACATGAACCGCTTACTTTCCGCATGGTGGGCACAGCCACATGCAGAAAGTAAGCGGTTCAATGCATTCCTATGGCGGCGGAATCGCCGCGGTTCCGCAAAAAAGAATGAGCATGCTGCGGATTCTCCCGCGATGCGATTCCGCCGCGGAAAAACCCGCAGCATGTGCACAACATTGCGGAATCTCATAGGCCTGAGGCTATGTGCACACGTTGCGGTTTCTTAGCGGTTTTGCCGCGGTTTTTCGCGGCGGAAACGCCACGAAACCGCGGCAAAACCGCTTACACAATACAACTCATTATGACCTATGAGATTCCGCAATGCTGTGCACATGCTGCGGGTTTTTCTGCTGCGGAATCGCATCGCGGGAGAATCCGCAGCATGCTCATTCTTTTTTGCGGAACCGCGGCGATTCCGCCGCCATAGGAATGCATTGAACCAATTACTTTCCGCATGTGGCTGTGCCCACCATGCGGAAAGTAAGCGGTTCATGTGCGGATGGTACCCAGGGCCTGGAGGAGAGGAGACTCTCCTCCAGGCCCTGGGTACCATATCCCTGTAAAAACAATAATTAAAATAAAAAAAAAATGATATTCTCACCTTCCGGCGTCCCCCGCAGCTTTCCCGCCTTCAGCGACGCTCCCGGCAATCGCGTTCCCAGTGATGCTTTGCGAGATTACCCAGATGACGTAGCGGTCTCGCGAGATGCTACGTCATCGGGATGATTGTCGCAAAGGACTCTTGGGAACGGAACTTGCCGGAGCGTCGCTGGAAGGCGGGAAAGCTGCGGGGGCCGCCGGAAGGTGAGAATATCATTATTTATTATTTTTTTTATTATTTTTACATTAGATCTTTTTACTATTGATGCGACATAGGCGGCATCAATAGTAAAAAGTTAGTTACACGAGTCAAACACTTGTTTGACTCGTGTGACCAACCTGTCAGATCGCTTGTAAAACGCTAGCATTCTGCAAGCTAATTCCGCTTGCAAAACGCTAGTGTTTAGCGGGAATACGCATACCTATTATATGCGGATTTCCCGCGGCAGGGAGGTGCGGAATTGCCGCGGAAATTTCCATGGCAATTCCGCAACGTGTGCACATAGCCTCAATGAGTTGTATTGTGTAAGCGGTTTTGTCGCGGTTTCGCGGCGTTTCCGCCGCGAAAAACCGCGGCAAAACCGCTAAAAAAACGCTACGTGTGCACATAGCCTTAGGCTAAGTGCACACGTTCAGGAATATTTGCGTTTTTTTTCGCGTTTTTCCGCGGTAAAAACGCGATAAAAACGCAAGCATTAAGCATCCTATACATGTTAATTGATTCGCATGTTTTGACCACATGCTGCATTTTTTTTCCGTGAAAAAAACGCTTTGCGGAAAAATAGCGCCATGTTCATTAATTTTGCGGAATGTAAGCGGTTCATGTGCAATGGTACCCAGGGTCTGGAGGAGAGGAGACTCTCCTCCAGGCCCTGGGTACCATATCCCTGGTAAAACAATAATTAAAATAAAAAATAATGATATCCTCACCTTCCGGCGGCCCCCGCAGCCTTCCCGCCTCTCAGCGACGCTCCCGGTCCCAGGAGTCATTTGCGAGAATCACCCAGATGGCATAGCGGTCTCGCGTGATTCTACGTCATCGGGGTGATTTGTCGCAAAGGACTCCTGGGAACGGGAGTTGTCGGGAGCGTCGCTGAAGGCGGGAAAGCTGCGGGGGCCGCCGGAAGGTGAGAATATCATTATTTATTATTTTTTTTATTATTTTTACATTAGATCTTTTTACTATTGATGCGGCATAGGCGGCATCAATAGTAAAAAGTTGGTCACACGTGTCAAACACTATGTTTGACTCGTGTGACCAACCTGTCAATCAGTTTTCCAAGCGATGCTACAGATCGCTAGGAAAACGCTAGCATTCTGCAAGCTAATTACGCTTGCAAAACGCTAGTTTCTGGCGGGAATACGCATACAAAAAAAATGCGTATTTCCCGCGGGAGAAGTGCGGGATTGCCGCGGAAATTTCCGTGGCAATTCCGCAACGTGTGAACTTAGCCTTATAGTGGTTGTGTCTCCACACAAGGTGAGCAAACCTATTGCTTTACTGTCTCCTACATTAGGGTTTTAACCATTTGGGTGCTCTTCCCTTCACAGTTCCTATTTACTTAATGATCTCAAACACACAACCAAGGAAAATTGGATTCAGAGAAAGAAAATAATGCTGCTAGAATGGCCCAGCCATTAACCTGACCTGAATCCATCAGAAAATGTATGGAAGGAACTAAAACTAAAACTCAGTGTTCAGAGAAGGAGCACACAGAACCTTCATGAGTGTTTGTCTCCCGAAAATGGGCCAAAATGACACCTGAGCAAGTTTATCCATACAGGAGGCGTCTTGGAGATGTCATCACCAACAAAGGATTTTCTTCCAAGTATTAATTAAATTTCAGTAAGCATGTTCAAAACTTTTTCCATGTGCAATTTATTATTATTACACATAACTTAATTTATTGATATCTCTTGTTTGATTTCTTTACCTATATGGACTGGATGGGTTATTACCGACATCTGATGAGAATCTCATGTCAATAGCACCATTACAAATATATTTACTTAGAAAATTGGTGACATGTTTATTTCACCTGCTGTATGTATGTACATACATATATATACATATATATGTATATATATATAAATAGTGAAAGATCCTGAGAATAAATAAGTACACACCAACAGATTTGCCTGACAACCATTCGATTTCTTTCAGAACCAACCTTTTGATTGCAAACAAGATTCATTATTTTTCAGACGAAAATAATTTAACTAATAAATCAATTCAAGATCATGGAGGATAAATGGAACACTCCAATGAAAGACTATAAAAGAGTGTTACTTAACAAAGAAAACCCCTTCCCATTTCATGCTGTCAGTAATGGCACCATATGTAAGAGAAATGTCACATGACCTGAGAAAGAAAATAATTTCAAAAGTGATACAAAAGTTTAACAAAGATGAAACTGTACCCATCTCACAGAGACATCAAGACCGACTGCTGATGTTAACACCATCAGTAAGGCGTCTGAGTCCGAGTTAATTCTGCAGCAGCACAATGACCCTAAAATACAGCCAATGTAATTAACTGTCTACAGCATAAAGAAGAACAAGGAGTTATTAAAGAGATGATATGGCCTACAGAGAACCCTGATCTCAACATCATCAAGTCTGTTTGGAGGATATTTCAATTACATCTTCTTTTTAGAAATTCTGGGTAAAGCCATTCATTCGAGTTACTATTTTTTTTTGAAAATCAGTAGTTAACAACAATTAAAAGAGATAGATAGATACCGTATTTTTCGGACCATAAGACGCACTTTTTTTCCTCCAAATTTGGGAGGAAAGTGTGGGTGCGTCTTATGGTCGGAATGTAATGTGGGAGGGGGCAGTGGTGGAGTGAGATTGCAGGAGGCAGGAAAATATCCCTCCAGCCTGGGGAAACCACTGATCCTGATACTTAAGTGCAGTGAATATTCATTAGCCGCTTCCCCGCCCACCTATCAGCTGAGCAGTGAGCGGGGAGCAGCAAATGACAGAGCCACATGGTTCCCCAGCGCCTGATTCCTGCAGCAGCTGGGGAGATGTGTGTTGGAAGGAGAAGGAGGCAGCAGGAGCAGAGTGCAGCAGGAGGCATCGCATACCTGACAGCCTGGGGGCTGTGCTGATGCGATGCTGAATGCTCCTGTGGAGGACCTGTGATGAGGTCATGAAGAGGGCGGGCTGGAGCATCACATGACCACACAAAGCCCTGCCTCTTCATGATGTCATCACAGGTCCTGCAGACACACTGTACAACAGAGAATTAATCAAAAGGTTAGTAATAACAGCACATAAAATAGCACTCTGCCATCCTGTGGTGGACTATAACTCCCAGTATGCCATAGGATCTGCAGGATATGCTGAGAGTTATAGTTCTCCAATGGGATCTTAAAGCAGCACTCCAGTGTTATCAGTGCTGGAGTGGTGCTTTAAATATAAGCCCCGTGCCCCCATTCATATACTCACCCTCCAGCGTCTTCACATAGTGCTTTACAGACACCACACTGGTCCCGCAGCACCATCTCCTACCTGTAGCTTCCAACATAATAACATACTATTATATATAATAACACCACATATAATAGTATGTTATTTATGTTATTAAATATTTTACCACATTTTTTGCTTCAAATATATTTTTCCCTATTTTCCACCTCTAAAACCTGGGTGCGTCTTATAGTCCGAAAAATACGGTAGATAGATAGATAGATATGGGACAGATAGATAGGTAGGTTTTTGACTTGCCTTTTCATCTGTCTCATTGCTGGTGTTAAAGAAGCAGGCCTTCAGGTAAGGAGGGGAATGAGCAGTCCAGCCATTAATGGTGCAATTCCTAGTGATGCCGACTGAAGAGAAAAATTACATAATTTTATTAGTTTCATAAATCAATTGTTGTTGCAATAATGTTAGTAAGAATGAGCTAAACTTGAGCAGCAGTTATATCTCCCAAAGGTAAATATGAGGTCCCAAGAACTTTAGAAATTCTGAAAGATATTAAAATGTTTATTTTTTAAGTCTTTTCTAATTTTAAGATTTATGATGTTAGTTAGATATATAAATAGAATAACTAGTGCAAGTTTCAAAACTAGGATCCCACAGATGACCTGAATGAGGAGGCAATGCTCTATCAGTGTTCCCCAACTCCGGTCCTCAGGAGCCACCAACAGTTCATGTTTTCAGAATTTCCTTAGTATTCAAGTTTCAACATTCTGAACTAAGCCGAAATTCGATCTGTGCATGCACCACATCCGGTGCCATTTTATTGAAGTCCTGCACACAGCTCCAACTGCGCACACGCCACCCACGCCATGATGCCGGCAACGCGAAATTTAAAAAAAGGGGCAGGTCACTGAATAATCGGAGGAAGCTGGTGGGGTTGGTGGAGAACAAGAACAAGACCCTGCCCCCACATCGTGCCCCGAAGCCCACAAGAAGTCATTTTATAAAAACTTCATAAGGTGAGTATTCAGCAGCCACTGAGCGGATCCCTTCACATCAGGTATCATATTAATCAGCATCACAGTGCTATTATGGCCATGCCTTTAGTTCATAGGGCTCAATCCTGCTGACAGGTTCTCTTTAACAAGGACTGAAAAAAGTAATCTTAATATAGTAATCCATGTGTACTAATTTCACCTGCTGAATCTCATCATTGCTTTAGTGAAGATGTTAAACATCTCCCATTTAAGAAACAAAGGTGCATAACATTTAGAGGAACACAAAAAGCTCCTTCATTCTTGGTTGGATTAACAAATTATCAGAGAATCCTATGTTGATTCAAATCTCGGACACAATAATGAGCCTCAAAGATTCAGCAGAAGACAACTGCATTTGTAGGTGACTTTATAGCAAATCTCTTACCTAAGGTCTCTATCTTATGGGTTAATTCATTAATAACCTATTACAATTTATTGTTAATCTGTCCCGCATGTCCAAAGTCAATAAAGCTTTTTAAATCATTATACTAGATGTGTAAATGGAGGGTGGGTCCTCAGAGTAGAGAAATTGATGAGGGTGTAATTGCAATAATGAGATGACTGACATTAAGTCTGGAAAGATGTCTGCTCCCATGATCACTGCTTTCTGATATCTCCAGTTGAACAATAAAAGTAGAACAATTTAGGATTAGTATTCTGTGTTAGCCAGAAGCATAACCTGACACTCCATGGACCTTTATAAGCTGTTTTGTTTTTTTTTCTTGGAGGCGGTTAAATCCACCGTACGGTTCCAGAGATATGGGATGTTTTATTTAGCACTAAATTTCATGGTTTTTTTTAGCAAAGGGGAGTTGCTCACAGGATTTTCTAGGGGCATGTCTTTAGTTTCCACAATTACCTTGTGAACACCACCCACTTGTTAAACACCATAAAAATTAGCACTAGATAAAAAGGCTCATATCTCTGGAACTAAATAGTGGATGAAAAAAAAGCGGAATACTCAAGTGAGCAGTTAGAATAAAATAAGAGCAAACAGTGGACACTTTTGACCTGGTGACAGTTCCTCTTTAATGTACAATTTGTTACAAAGCTCCCACCTACCATGTGCCATACTTGTATGTCAAAGAGACTTGTGTACCCCCTCAGAAAACTCTGTACTCCCAACTGTAGAAAGGATTTCTGGGATCCAGTACAAGAATGGGTGGAACATCTTAATAACTTCAACCTTTTTTAGTTACAAAAATAACTAATTGTTTCTGGTTGAGATTTCCTCCATGTCCCCACACAGGAGAGCATAACTTGCCACTCCTAAGCCCCAATTCAAAATCTGTAAGAGGGTTCTCCACCTACCATGTGCTAGTTATACAGTTGGTGTCTTCTTATGTGGCATAGGTGTTTGTTGAACCAATTTAGGCACCTGAGCCAAGATGTCACTACTACCAGTGCACCACCATACCAGTATTCCTACTGAGTCTCCATACAGCACAGAAATAAAATTTGTCCTCAATAAGAAATTTTCCAGATAACACAGTTGATACATTGAACACGCTAGTTTTAGATCTCATTTATAAATTCTAGAATGTTATTGAAACTGCGTTCTGCGCTTCTTACGCACTCTGCCTTGGAGGTGATGATGTTTTCAGATAACCTACCGGATTAATACATTTCTTAGCTTGCTTTAATAATCCAGTGATGTTACATGTTTTTATAAAACTATATGACATGCTGTGAAGAATGACTTTACACTCCAAAGTTACTCCTTCCTATACACTGAAGGATGGCCATTTTACCTGGTATAAGTCATACTTTGAAGTGTATATTGTCTGCTATCATTGAGCATCCTCTTAACCACAGTTTCTTCACATTGAAAGTCTCCAGCCTAATGGTGGCATGATGTATTCTTCATATAGTAATTCTATGTGTAAAAAGTATACTATATACAGTACATTCAAACATATTTCCAAAAGGAAGTTGAATATCTTACTGAAGGCATTATTGGATGTAAACGGATATTGTTTCTCCTTGTTATGATTGACTTATAATTCTGGCCTTACTCCATGAGGAAAAGCTCTTTAGTGCCAACTAATAGAGGTAGCTACCCTATAATTCACTCATTGACCCCTTAACAGGCTGTGAAAATAGACTAAGGGAATAAGCCAAGCGAGAATTTCCATCAAAAGAAGGAGAGGAGACATCAACTTGTAAACAGCTGTTTCAGGGTTCAGGCGCTTCCTCAGTACAAAGCAGGGCAGTGATTTACAAGGTGAATTACCTTTAATTTGGGTATATGGATACAGTTTGTACTCATGGAGACCAACTGCTGGCATAAAAAGCCTTATAAACAAGACAGTGCTCTTTTGAGTCAACGGTATGAAAGTATTCTCCCTCTTTTGCTCCCACCTCAATTTTTTAGCTAAAGATTTAGGGGTTGGGTGACTAGAGGGTATGAAATATTTATCATTTGTCCTTCTTAAACCATATAAAATATTCTATTGAGGGTCATAGTGATTAAGTTCCCACAGAAAGCAAAAATCATGCGTCAACATCATGACTCCCACTGTCACCCTTTCTCCATCCTTTACATAGAGTTTAATTGAGTCCAAGAAGCTAACATTTGAAGAAGGAATGGGATAGAAAATTTGATTCTTTGGGTTTAAGTATCCTAAACTATCATGTCAGGTTAAAATGTGGACCAGGAATTGAACATTTTATAAGTAAAAATGAACAACATTTTCTTCCGCAGTATACATTATTACTTGTAATTCATATTTTGTAGGATATATGCCTGTAATGACTGTACTTAGTAATTACATGTGATAAATTGAACTCCTAGGTGAATTTATTTCTATAAGGTGAGAAGATTAGTAAATATGAGAGCTAAAGCACTTTGTTGCTTTAAATCATTTTTAAAAAACATCCCCAGGACTTAAGCCCTTAGTGACTGAGCCAATTTTGACCTTAATGACCAAGCCAAATTTTACAATACTGACCAGTGTCACTTTATGTGGTAATAACTCTTGAACTTTTCAACAGATCCCACTGATTCTGAGACTGCTTTTTGTGACATATTGTACTTTCATAATAGTGGTAAAACTTCTTCAATACAACTTGAGTTTATTTATGAAAAAAACTAATCTGGCAAAAATCTTGAACATTTAGCAATTTTCAAACTGCCCTTAAATCAGAGAGTTCTATCACACAAAATAGTTAATAAATAACATTTCCCACATGTCTAGTTTACATCAGCACAATTTTGTAAGCATAATTTTTTTTTGTTAGAAGGGTTAAAAAAAAGTTGACCAGCAATTTCTCATTTTTCCAACAAATTTACAAAACCATTTTTTTTAGGAACCACATCGCGTGTAAAGTGACTTTGAGGGGCCTATATGACAGAAAATACTCAAAATTGACACCATGCTAAAAACTACACCCTCAAGGTGCTCAAAACCACATTGAAGATGTTTATTAACCCTTCAGTTGCTTCACAGGAACTGAAGCAATGTGAAACAAAAAATGAACATTTAACTTTTTTCACAAAAAATTTACTTTAGACCCAAACTTTTTTATCTTCACAAAGGTAGTGGGAAAAAATGGACCCCAAAATTTGTAGAGCAATTTTTCCTGAGTACGCAGATACCCCATATGTGGAAAAAATCTACTGTTTTGGCGCACGGCAGGGCTCGGAAGGGAAGGAGTGCCATTTGACTTTTTGAATGCAGAATTTGCTGGAATAATTAGCAGACGCCATGTCGCATTTGGAGAGCACTTGATGTGCCTAAACAGTAGAAGCCCCCACAAATGACACCATTTTGGAAACTAGACCTCTTAAGGATGTTTATCGAGGGGTATAGTGAGCATTCTGAACCCAAAGGTATGACACATAATTTGATAACATTAGGTTGTCATATTTATTACATCATTATTAGTGTTGAGCAAGTACTCGCCACTCCAGTTTGCATTGGATGCTTGAGTATGCACCAAAAATTGCGGGTGCTTGCATGTTTTGCGGCTGTTAGACACCCCGAAAAAACTTCCGGGGATCCGCAATACTCCGTGCATACCCGAGCGCCTGATGAAAACTCGAATAGCGAGCACTTGTGCTCAACACTAGCCATCATATAGACAATTTTTTTCACTTTTGAAAAAAACCCAATTCAAACTCCAACCCGAATCCCATCTATAACCCCAACGCTAACCCTGACACAACTCTAACCCCTACCCTAACACGACCCTAACCCAAAACCAAACCCCAACTGCAAAAAATGGAAAATTTAAAAAAAAATTATAATTTTTATCTAACTAAGGGGATGATATATGGGGATTTGATTTACTATTTTTTTTTCTTCTGATCACTGTGATAGGCTCTATCACCGGAAAATACGACCTTGATCAGGTTCAACAGGGTCTCTGCTACCGACGGTAGCTGAGACCCTGGAGATTTTCAGGGTCTGGGGGGGTGCTAGACCCAAATTCCTGTTCCGGTTTTAAACAATAATGAAGGAATAAGGCTCCTTAGAGTATTGGCAGTCGTTAAGGGGTTAAAATGACTAAGAATATCCAAAAGGATTATTGATAGAACGTTATGGAATTCACCATCATAAGCTCCTGCATTAAATGTGTGATTTTCCCTGGTTCTGTACATATTGCCATAATTTAGAAAAATGTGATATCAGAAGCAAAGAACAGACTCGAAAAAAATAACTAATGAAGGCAATCACAAAATGAACCACCTACCTTTTGTCTTCAGAAATATCTGAAGACTTTCAGGACAGTAGACAGTCACAGTCTCTCCTAATGAAGCTGTGTTCCAACAATTAACACCATCCCATTCAGTCGGACATCCTGAGAAAGAATAAGAGGGTTATGTTTGATAAGTATAGGAATGATAGTAATTTTCTATATAGGAAAGATGTGTATCTTCGTACCGTGTTAGCCAGTAGATAGAAAAATATTTAGACTTGAGAGTCCTCAGTGGTTGATACCTTTTAATGGCTAACTGAAAAGATGGTAACAAATTCTGATGGTAACAAGTTCTGCTTCACGTCACTTGTCTTACCTATTGCATTATTCCTGTGTCCTGTTGTGTATATAAATATGTGATTCTTCAGATTTTGTATTAGTCTAGCCTGATGAAGAGACCTGAGTAGTCTCGAAAGCTTGCAATTTGTTACCATCTTTTCAGTTAGCCATTAAAAGGTATCAACCACTGAGTAATTTTCTAATGAGACAGGAGGGCTCCGCATTTTACAAAATATGCAACCACAATTCTTGTAAAGAAAACAAGAATGCAATGATATGAAAATTTCTTATAGCCATAGTTTATTCTCAACAGAGCATATAACATAGATAAAAAGTTAAAAATTAGACATTTTTCTATTTCACTTTAAAAAATCTACTGAATTTAAAATGTTGGCAACAACACATCTCAAAAAAGTTTAGACAGAGTTAATAAAAGGCTGGAAAAGTAAATTAAAATTAAATCATATGAATGTGTATAGAAAGAGTAGGTTAAAGAAGCAGGGTTTCTCAGAAGCAAAGATTGTTGGAGGTTCATCAATCTGTGAACAACTGCTTCAAAAACTTGTGGAACAATTTCAGAAAATTGTTCCCCAATATAAAATTGAAAAGTTTTTTAAAATCTCACCATGGACAGAAAATAACATCATCAAAAATTCCGAAATTCTAGAGAAATCCATGTGCAAAAGGAACAAGTCTGATGGTCAATATTGGATGCTGAATATTGGACCTACAGCCTTTCAGGCGACACTGCATTAAAACAAGCATGATTTGGTCATGCAAATCACTATAAAGGCTCTGAAATACTTCCAGAAATCATTGTCTATGCAAACATTTACCTATAATGGAAAATATTGGACAGGCACTTCTCTGGACAGGTTTTCTAGGACTGTAGTCAAGCACCAAATTGTTGCACTCTGCCCTAGGCATTCAAGCCTTTGCATGGGAAGCCATTAGCTGCCAAGTAGACAGCAATATGCGAAAGACAATTGTTACAAAAGCACCAGTGACCCTGCAGTGTCTCCTTCCTCTTTCCTGCAGGGACGCTAGCGTGTTAACTTACCCATCCATGCTTCCCCGGCTTCTCTCTCCATCCAGGACCTGCGCACGGCACGGTAACAGTTTGCTAGGGCCATGGAACCTGTTGATTCTCATACCCCTCCAATCTCAGACCTATACCACGAGATGACCCATCAGAGAGATCAGCAAGACAAGATCCTATCTGTTACGACCTAGGAGGACAGTAGCAAAAATAGGCAAGGCAACCAGACACCCAGAGAGGTTGGTAACTAGCGGATTGCAGACTCCTAAACTGACAGCACAACTAGAAGTAGCCGTGGGACGTACCTACGGTGCCCTAGACGCCTCGACACAGCCGGAGAGTTAACTAAGCCTAAAGAGAGAAAGGGGAAAGCTAACTGCCCCGGAGTAGACCCCCAAAGGAATAGGTAGCCCCCAAACATATATTGACGGTGAGACAAGATGAGTACTATACCTACTGGATGACTCGTCAAACTGAATTTGACAGGTGGTCACGCCCCTATCATTTTGCTGTGTTTTTGATAGTGTGTTTGATATACTTGTGATATCAAAAGCTGCTCTATCAAAGTGGATCTGATTCTCATTTTTATATGATCCTGATATGAGTTTGCTGCTATTATCAGAGCAGTGTATTTTATTTGAATTATGCTTTATATAGCTCAGATATTGCTAGCAAGATTTTTAAAAGCGTATTACTAATATGCTGATGTGATTCCATGGCTGGCTCTCGAGTGTGGGAATGGAATTTTGGAAGCTCTTTCTAATAGCCTCATAAAATAGCAACTGTTTTCTGTAAAATGACCTGTGTTTCATGAGTGATGTGCGGACTTATGGTAATGTTTATCGCGGGCACACAAATTTCTGTTTTTCTAGGCATGATAGATGATCACTTATGTTTTCGCCGAACAGGTTCTGATATTTATGTGACATGTCATATGTAAAAAAATGGGCAACATATGTAGAAGATAAACTAAAAATGACAGCCAGATGTAGATAATGCTAAAAGTCTTTATTGATTGAATTTTCTACACGTCTGTGAAGGCGCATTCAGGGTCATGCAGGTTCCCAGGGGCATGCAGGGTCATGAGATTCTGGAGAGACATATACAACTCTGCTGGACATTGTGTGAGATGTGCTGAGCGCTTTTTAAAGATGATAATCTCTCAGATATAAAATTTGACACGATTCTATCATTTCTTTGCTTATCATGAGTGAAGTTCTCTAAAATCTTATTGAAGAGTAAGTTCCGAGCTAAAAAAACGTAAAAAATATATGCAGTAATGGCCACATACAGTACTATATGTATCCTGGATTTGTCTGTTTTGATAAAGAATGTCACAAACTCGCGCGGAAAGATAACGCTGTCCGCACATAATCCTTAGCTATCAAAAAATATGCCATTCTTATCATCGCAGAGTACAATTAATATCCAGTGGTGGCCGGCTTGACGCGTGGGGTCTGTATTCGCTATGAATGCTACAGGCCTCTGATTTACTTGTTGTGTCGTAAGCAAATCACACGGCCAAACAGTCACTCTGTATAGCTATCCCCCTTCAGCAATGCCGTAAGTTGTAGACTATCCATCATTAATTAATTAAAATCGTACAAGATCTCTCTTCTATTATTAATTTCCAGAATGACTGGGTTGATTGCAAAAACAAGCATAATTATCGTATGGGGGGTCGGTAGCGCAAATCGGACTTCAGCATGCAGATTACCTGTTTTAATGAGGGAGAAATGGCCCCCGGGTTCTTGATCAGATGATAAATCAAACGCAAACAGGGTGAATCCGGCCATAAACTCTTCACGATCTATGGCCATGGCACAATCAGCTTTCTGCTTACCGGATATATGGGCGAGAGCCATATACTCTCTGATGGCTAAATCAGCATTAAAGCTAGGATTATAAGGCCTCGCAGGGATCTGCTGTCCGTCCAGGTAGAGGGCTGCGTGGTTGACATTGTAGTGATGGAAGAGCAGCGGGTTTCTGGCATAAGATCCGCTAAATGCTTCATTATCTGCAAAGCCCATTATAACCGTTTTAGCTATCTGTCCTAGGAAGATATTCTTGTGGTTCGTGATCTGTGTTCCAGCACCTATACTGTACACTTTCATGCATGTCCGGTCAATAGCGTATTTGGCTGTTGCTGACAAGAGGGCCTGACTGTGGCCTATTCGGACCGCCGGAGATACCTGCACTCTGTTTACAAAGAGAGCAGCTTGCGTGATCCAGCCGACATGAGCCAGAAAGCGTCCTTATTTCTCGTTAGCTTAACCTTAAGATCGAGTCAGTTCAATATTAGCTTTGGTTGATTAAATATATCAGCAAAAATTGGCCCCAAGAAATCCAGAGCTTTGGAGCGGGAAGTTGCAGCGGCTCTTTTAACAAATCCCGCATTTGCTCCATCCAAGCTTCGGTCATTATGATGTCACACTGTGTCTTTATAGAACAGCCCTGCAGTAAATTGCGAGGCCAGCATCTGCGAGCTGTAATTTAAAAGGGTCTCTATGTAGGCTCTATAGTTGTAGAGATTGCCCGATTGTGAGATAACTCGGTCGCCCAGAGTAATATCGACCTGATTAAAAAGAGTGGCTAGAGGATAGTTTATGAGAGCTACACATGCGTCATCGGCG
This sequence comes from Oophaga sylvatica, assembly GCA_033576555.1. Classification (NCBI taxonomy): domain Eukaryota; kingdom Metazoa; phylum Chordata; class Amphibia; order Anura; family Dendrobatidae; genus Oophaga; species Oophaga sylvatica. Next base: position 141,209,181 of record JARQOD010000003.1, read on the forward strand.
ATAGCCGAATTATCCTGCTTCACGATGTGACAATTTATGTACAACAGAGTGTTATTCAGGTCGTAATAATAATCCCCGCTACCCGATATGAAAAATTCCAGCGGGGCATTGTCCAACAGAGCGGCAACCGGTTAAACTTCTACAAATAGGGATTTCTCTATACTCATCTGTGTCGGGGGTATGTCAAAAATATCCAGTTCAGATTTTGCGCACTCTACAGAAGCATCATGCAGGAAAGACATGTTGGTCAGAAGATGTCCTCCTCAGCGCGTCTAATTAGTTTCTGACGGGGTCGTCTCTTGGTTGTTTTTTTATTCATGAGCATCGGGGGTAAAGTGGGGCTCGAGCGCCTCTTTCTTTTTTGTGATTTTTTTAGTGACATAAACTAGGCCCGCGCCATCTTGTTGGGGCTGCGTATTTATACTGTTCATAAGGGCTGATGAGACAGTAGTGACAGCGTCTTTAGCAATGTTTGTGACAGCCGTCTTCACGTGTGGTTTTACCAATTCTAAGCCTTTTCTGAAAAGCTGTACTGCGTGGCAAAATAAGCCTTTAAATATCCCAGCCAGACCCGATCCGTACATGTACTCGGCCCCGCTGAACCCCTCCAACCCGTGCCCCGACTGAGTAATATAGTAGCGGGCATAAACAGCGGGGTCCCCGTATGGCCTTTGAGCCACCATTTTTAGCGTGCTAATCGCGCCTCTTCCGGAAATGTAGTCTCACAATACTCTTTCCGTACTTGAATTTAACGGGGGTGCCTTGGTCTGATAAGATGGAGATTGTCACAGAATCAAAATCCTGCTTGCATAAGGGCACGTAATCGGGTCGTGTGTATTGAAGAGTGGTAATTTCACCGCTCTTGCCGCTTATCTGCGCTGTTCTCAGAAGTTGTACGTAACCGTCGCCCACAAGCTGGTGTTGAATTATATCCGTGTAGACTTATAATGTATAACCCCGCTTTTATATCGGTATAAATCTTCTTCTGCTCAGCCTGGTTATTATCGTACGCCGCGATGTATGGATGTAGTCCTAAAATATGCTCCAATTTCTCACCCGGGGCAAACTATCGTAGGGGAATCCGGTAGGGTAACACCCCGCTTCACATCATCATAGCGCAGCTTAAATACGTCGCTGGCAATCTTCAAGATATCAATTCTCTCATTAATAGCCCGTATGAGGTCAGTGATTGTGGAATAAAATCCCGACTTTACGTAATATTCCTTCAGCACATCACCGCGCTTTCCTATATAGAAATTCTCATCATACCGCTCAAACGTGTACCATGTATGGGGTATTGAATCTGAGTTAGCGCAACTTCGTGTTGGCCTGAAAGATGAACGGGCTTAGATAATTTTGTGGTATACACGGCGATTGTATTTTCGGGATATATATAGCCAGACGCGTTGGATGGGAGGGTGATAAAGAATGATCCGGCTTCCATGGTTATATGTCCCTCAGCTCCGAAGTGGCTATCCAAGAATTAAATTTATCAGGATAACCCTTCCATTTAATATAGCACTGAATCGCGCCCCTGACACGTTTTTTTCTCAAAATCTTCTCTACTCGGTAGACACGATTCTCATCGAAAGCTTTTTTTTGCAGCTCTTCCTTATAAAATGATCCCTCGACAGCTTCGCCCGCTAAATCGCTAATTTTATAAAGAGGCTTATGAAATTTATTAGAGATGGCGGTAATTAAAAATATCTCCACGCTGAACGTTTGCTCATAACCTTTCGTAAAAGGATTCTTAAAACGGGATATCCTGACATGATCTCCAATTTTTAAAGTGGGTTTAATACGTTTATTAGTCATACTAGCGCTATAAATATTTTTCCATATTTGTAGCGAGTTTTGCTTCGTCACATTGCACGGACGGGCGCGTAATCGTGGTGTGGAAGGTGTGATTGTAACTGTGTACCAGACCGGGTAAAATATCGATATACCTAAAGGTATTATGCTTCGTGAGATAGCGCCACATACGAGTTTTTAATGTGGGATTAAATCGCTCTACTATAGCGGCCTTTACGGTATTGTTGGTGAAAAAATCATGAATTTTATGCATTTTACAAACACGCTTCATGTGCGAATTCATAAATTCTTTGCCACAATCCGTCTGTAATTTCTGCGGCGTACGTCACTCGCTTTCAAATATTAATTCGAATGATCGAGCTACAGTCGCACCTGTCTTGTTGGGCATCGCGACAACCCACGCGTGTTTGAAGAGTACGCCAATCACAGTCAGGAGCTATTTCACATCATCATTTTCCCTCGAATATTCAATTAACCTAACCAAATCCGCTTGCCATTGCGAATCAACGTCCGAGACAAAAATCTTATTTGTAGCGAATATTTTTCTTACAGGTTTATGAAGAGTGTAAGCATCTTGTTTATTCAGCCAGTCGATCGCTTCATGTTTTTTTATACCGCTCGTTCTAACCGCTCTGTATTGGTTTGCAATTCCTCTGAATGAAGCTGGAGCTTCTCTAATATTATTTCAGCGAGTTTAGTCACCATGATTGGATAAATTAATGTGTGGCGATGATCAGAAATTCAAGCCTATAAAATGGCGGATTTTAATTCGGGTATATCGCAATTTTTTTAATACACGCAATAATTGTGCTAACAAATGACATAACTGGACTGATTTTTTTTCTGTGTCTTTCTGTGGGGGTGTTGACAGAAGGCGTGTTCTCTCTGCAGCCCGTAATAAATCCAGGGGTTTGCAGCCTGCTGGTACATCTCACAGCTGCAAAGTTCCCCGGGGTCAAGTGATTCCAGGCATTTCTGAACTAATCTCAATGTAAGTATATACAGGACTCTTTCACACTATATTTATGTAATACACTAGTTAAAAGCTATTTGCTTTAAAATAATCTGCACCATTGCAATACATACCTAATATTATCTAGTTATATATGCTGTATTGATAAGGTGTAACGATGCATGCCCTACTTAATACCTTACACTTTTTTATTTAAGATGGCGTCCAGATATTCTTGCGCTCAATATGATACTCTGCTTTCGTCCGAACAATTAGGTTTTTTTTAATAGCATATATAGTGTACACCGTATTGTCTTGTGTTGTCTGAGTCTGTGTTTTGTATATAAATAATATATTTCATTCTTTCTTATTTAAGAAGAGAGTGTGCATCCCGACTACGCCTATGACAACCTGTTCATTACGCAGAATTATGAGCCCCTTGATTTTCTACCTCTGAATCCATTAGAGAATAGGAACTCTGCTAGCAAGCAGCGAGCATCTATCTTTCAGCAGTCTGTCACAGGCAAGAAACCTATATGTATATCCGATGATTTAAAAATGTGTATCTAGACAGGGAACTAAATACATTTTCTTATACAGGTAAAGGGCTACTCCAAGCGGGCAGTGTGGCTGAAAACAGTGCTGCATCTGAACAAGCCGAACACCGCGATTCCGATGTTGAGCTCGTGGAGGATCCACAGGATTCAGATGTCGAGTTCGTAGAACCGGACTATAATCCTGTAACCCGTGCGATACCCGACGCTCCTAAAAGATGTGGGAATTCGTTAAGCACCCCGCTCAGGAATTAAAAAGGTAACGGATCCTTGAAACACGCACGATTCTCACTTTTATGTGTATGTATCCTCTGTAGATAGCATTTCTCCGATAACTAGTAGATATATTTTATTTACATGTGTTACGCTAGTAACGTATCTTTGAAATACATACGATCCCCAGCATTGTGAATGTATCCTATGTAGATATCATTTCTGAGGTAGCTAATAGCTATATTTTATTTACAGATGTTAAACTAGTGGCCAGGAGGTTGCAATTTGAAAAAGAAAATATCCCCATACGACAGTGATTGAGCGGCGTGATGCAAGCTAATTCAGCACCCTCAGAAGTGCAGTACCGCACTCATACTTGTAAGTATATATGTCTACTCTGCTCTATAGTGCATTTATACAGACAATCATAGTGATTTCACGGATAGCTGGTGCGGGTAACTTTTCAAATATTGCGTTGAATCAGAGTAAACTGAGGCCTGTAGCTTTTCCTATATTACGCATGATTCGTGTCTAACTGTAGCATGTATCTTTTCTTTAGTTACGACGAATATTCAATCACGAGTTTTGCAATAACACAATTTTGGATCGTCGGTGGATCCGCCGCAAAGAGCTAATGCGCCTGTGAGAACAGAACCTCTTTCACTCAGCTGTGTTGCGGATCGAGAAGAAGCCCCAGCGACAGCCGTGCACCCCGGGAATACGGAGAGTAGTAGGCGGAAGAATATATGGCTGTGTTAATCTACACAATCCGCAGATATTACCCCGGCAGAACTGTCTAGCAATTTAGCCAATGAATTACCTCTAAAGAAACGCACAGTATCGCGGCGTTGTGTAAGTAAGAAGCAGAAGGTTGATGATCGATCAGCTTACACACCGACACCTGTGTGGGCTAATGAGCACGTAAAAATGTTTCTTGATATGTCTGCACAGTACGCGTGTTACATTCGGTCCCCGTGCTGGCTCTGCACTCCGTCCCGGTCACTCACCTTCTGCTCTTCAAGTTGTCCCTTTGCAGCAGCCTGTGCATGGGCTGGGGTCTCCTGCTCCCTCTGCTTCTCAGCGTCTTGCTTCCTCTCCCAGTTCCTGGCACGCTGCCAGCAGGCCTCCAGGAAAAATGCTTAGGACAGCGAGGCTGCCCTCATAGTCTCTCTTAAAGGGACAGCGTGCATTTTTTTGAAAATGTCAATCAACCAATGGCAGCGCACTGATTACTATATCTGGCCACTCCACCATAGGGGGAGTGCCGGAGCAACGTGTTTCTACCATTGCTACATCCGGTTCTGACTCTGATCTGTCTGTGCTGCGTTAGCAGTCTCTGTGCTTCGCTCATTCTATTTGTCTCCACAGATCAGTGGTATCCTGTATCCAGTTATCCCTGTTATGGAAATTTAATTAGGATAAATCTATCCTGCAGTGTTTGCTGCTTCTGTTCCCAATTTTATCCTAAATGTCTTTTTGAGCGCTCAGAACGAAATGAAGACTGTCCACATGGAAGTGTCAGTATAACAGTTCATCAAGACCCCCAGTTTATTATTCATTCAAGGTTTTATACGTTTACAAAAAGGGGCTGGTTAGTCAATTAGCATACAATTAAAAGCTGCTAGATTATTGGCTGTTTTAGTGTAAGTATGATAATTATGATAATTATGATAAAAGGGCTGAAGTTGCAGATTTATTGTTTATTGTTCTTTGCCCCAGCTTTCCTGCACGACTAGTAAAGAAAACAATAGATATCTTTCCGAACACTCTGTTCTTGTTTCTGTATCCTTGGTAAAAAAAGGTCCCTATGAGCTATAGCCAGGGTCGTCTTAAGAAACTGATTATAGCTAGCATCTTTGCATAGATATGCTGAGCACAGGATTTTTAGCAAGTGAGATCTATCTAACTGTAAATGCATATATATGAATATACATTGAATACGTGGAATACATATATATTTTCATGACAGTCCCCCCTTAGATACCACTTGCCCTAAAAACCTGCTCCTGTCCCAAAGCGCTGCAACTCTTTTGTGCTGCCGGCGGGTTGAGACATGCCTAGTACATGCCTTCCCTACCGATACAGACTTTTCGCAAATGGGCGGTCAGGAGGACTGTCCCTAGCAGGGGTTCATGTGTTTGCAATCATAGTCTCTTTATTCAACTGCATGTTCAGAAAAACGTGTGTATTCTTCATCAGGTAGGTCATCTGTCTGGTCAGTCAGAGCATCCACGACATCCTTCATGGCTTAGGTGTCTCTCCTGGTACGGGAGCTTCCTTGCAATGCGATACGTGGATCCAAGCAGGCTTTCCCTCTAGTTTCACAGAGGTTGGTGTCATCTGGGGCTCTTGGACAGGACCATCAAATCTGGGATCGAGTGTTCTCATTTCCAACTTTTTTCACCAACACCCAGTCTCCTGGCTTTCAAGGAGTGCGTACCGGACACCGAGTCTGGATCTGGCAGTAAAGAGAAAAACTCGAGAATGGTCTTCTTTTTTGACCAATTCAATTACATAAGCAAACAAGATATCATTTTGCATATTCTGCTGCTGAGGGAAGAATGCACCTAACTTGGGACTAGACACAAACAAAATTTCGCATGGTGACAGCTTTTCTGGGTCTCTGGGAGTGTGCCTTACGCTTAAACAGTGCAATTGGGAGTGTGTCTCATGCCATGGTTTGCGTGTCTCTTGGGCAATTTTCAGCATCCTATTCTTAAGTGTTCCGTTCAGTCTTTCTACCTTCCCGCTGCTCTGGGGGTGGTAAGGAGTGTGTAGGCCTAAATCTGACCCTACTGCTAACCAGATCTCTTGTGTCAGATTTGCTGTGAATGCGGGTCCCTGATCACTTTCTATCATTTCTGGAACCCCGTATCTGCACACTATTTTCCGAAAGTAGCTTCTTTGCAGTAGTCTTTGCTGACTTGGAAGGCTTCTGTCCATCTTGAAAACACTTCTTTGACCACAATGGCATATTTGAATCCTTCACTTGGCGATATCTGGATGTGGTCTATCTGGATCCTCTGAAGCTGGTAGAGTGGTCTTGCCAGATGAGGTGAGGGGACTTTCTTCCACACGTCCAGGCTTGCATTTGCCGCAGGTCAGACAGCTGCTGGTGAATTTGGCTGTTAGGGTGGAGATCCCTGAAGCGAACCAGTAAGCACCAATCGGATCATTCATCTGTGTCTTTGATATGTGGGTGTGGGTCCATGTGCCCATTGGACCACCATAGGGTGCATACTTTGTGGTAGGCAGGGTTTGGAGTCCATTGTAGATAGCCTTCCTTCTTCACGTGTTGCTTTTTTTCGCATTCAGCTCTTCTTCTCCTTTTGGAGCTTGGTCTTGCAACTTCTTGAGCAGATCCCAGGACGTCTTTTTGTCAGGTTTCTTGTCTTCAGTCGTCATGTAGTAGCCGTCTGGCTCTACGACCTCTCCCACTTCTCTATGTTGTCTTCCTTTGGCTGCTTCTTTGGCTGCCATGTCCGCCATGTTATTGCCTCACGCCTCTTCTGTTCTCAGTTTTCCATGCACTTTGATTTTTCAAATTGCCACCATTTTGGAAATTGGAGTACACCCAGCAGGTCCCTGAAGGCTCCATGATGTTTCACGGTTGTCCCGTTTGCTGTGATGAAGTCTCTTGCAGCCCAGATGGGCCCAAAGTCATGTGCTATGCCATGCGAGCACCTGTAGTCGGTGTAGATGTTTGCAGTCTTGCCTTCTGCCATCTGGCAGGCCTTTGTCAGCGCTATCAGTTCTGCTTCCTGGGCTGACAGGCTAGGTGACAGACTTCTGGACCACAGGATTTCTTGATTGCTGGTCACTGCACTTCCTGTGTGGAAAGTTCTTCATCATCTGCAAATCTGGAGCCATCCAAGTAGAGGATAAATTCTGTAAATTTTTGTTCTGAAAAGTCCATATTGTATCCCCCCTTGGGAGTGCGAGTAGAGTGGCCGGGCTGAGGACTGTACGTCTGGAGACGGTGACATTGTGAGACAAAGGCGATAGAGGCGCCACAAAGATGTCTGGCGGTGGGGAGATTATTGTTGGTTGAGCTTGAATGAGGATTGCCAAGATGTCGTGTGGAGTGAGAGTTTCCAGTGGCTGTCCAAGAGTGATGTCAGCAGTCTTGTCCAGTAAGGTGTGTGCTGCAGTTACTGCCATCAGGCTGGAGGGTGCTCCTCTTGCAACTGGATCCAAGCGGGCTGAGAGGCAGTCTAAAAGTCTCTGTTTTCCCCCATGAATCCATGTCAGGACTCCAGTAGCATGACCTTCTTTCTTCCATCAGGTAGACGGAAAGGCTTCTTGTAGTCAGGTAGGCCTAGTATTGGCGCTGAGACTGTGGAGTTCTTCCAATCTCCTGAATGGGTTGAAGGCTGCGTCTGATAGAAGGAGCGGGGTTGCATTGATGCAAGCGCACAGAGGCTGCATTAGGACTGAGGCATCAGGGATCCAGGTTCTGCAATACAACACTAGACCAGGGAAGGCCTGCAGCATCTTCGGAGTTGTTGGAGGAGCCATCTTCTCCACAGTGGTCTTCCAGTCATTTGACAGGTGTTTCGTCTGGTGGGCAATACAGTGTCCCAGGGATGTAACTTGCTTCTGACACCTTGAGGCAACACTGTCCATATGCACTGCACTGGTGCGTGAAGGCAGGCAGGTCATCCAGGTGGAGGGGAACACTGAAAAAGGCACTGGCCAGGTTGATCACCGTGAATACCGTTGCGGTGACTGGGACTTCTGAGAGCAGAGTGTGCGGGTTCAGCACTGTTGGGGTTTCAAATACCATAGCCTCTTTCACGGCCTCCAGGCCTTGTACCATTCTGAACTCAGTGGGGTTTACAGTCTTTTTCTTCACTGTGGAAAGCTGGATTGATTCCGATGGACGAGGCAGCCCAGTTCGGCCTTGTCCTTCACTATGCGGCAGGGGACTCCCATCTCCCGGCACAGAGCTGGCGGGAAAACAAGCCGTCTACTAGGATCCACATCATGAAAGATGACCAGCTGGCTTTCTTGTTCTCCACCAAGGCAGTCACTGTGTTAGCACCTGCTCTGGTCACAGGGAGTCTTCTTGTTGGGACGTCTCCTTAACCGGCTGCTTTTTTCTCAGCAAGGGCCATCAGTTGTTTCTTTTTCTCCAGCTCGGCAAGAGCTGAGTGGCCTTTTCTAGGGCCTGGGTGAACTGGTTGACTGCAGGGGGGCACCTCCTGGTGCTTGCAAAAGATGAACCTCTGGCATTGGAGCTGGATGTGGTGTTGCCATTCCATGCAGCGAGTAGGGACCTTCTTGAGTTGAATATCCTGGCCAATGTCAAAGTTCTCAGGCCGTCTTCTTAGGCGAGTTCACTTAGACCTTCAGTTGGTCAGAGACATCTTGACTCTGGGTGATGGAGTGGCTTTTCTGGTACTATGTCCAGCACCTCCTGTGATAGGTCTGCAGTGTGGTTGTTTGAGGTTCCTGTTTCTTTTTTGGGTCAGGGGTGAAGAAAGTGTCATGGTCCCATCTTCCTGGAACACTCTGGTCGCTTTCAGCTTCTGCAGTAGGTCCACTCCCAATAGGTTGAGGGTGCAGGTCTTTGACACAACAAACTGGGACATGATAGAGTGTTCTGGCTGAGTCCACACGCTCAGGGGCTTCATAATTTGGAAATATCTGACTTGACCATCAATTCCCATATAGGATGCAGAAGATTCTGATAGATAGGTGAGGTTGCGGAGTTCCACAAGAAAAGATCTGACTACGCCATCCACTCTCAGGATATTGGTCCCACTGGTGGGGTTCCCTGTGGACTTGGCGTGCTCCTGTCCTATGGACGGGGTTCTTCACTGCTTTCTGTGTTTTCTCCTTGGCTTGCTCCTCTGGGCAATGTGGTGGGTCGTAGGGGTTCTCTGCAGCGGTTCCGGTAATGGCCAGGCTTGCCACAGTTGAAACACTTGACGGTTCTCCTGTCCTTGTAGCGTGGTTGCTCATCTTCGTCTGTGGCCACCATGAGGGGAGCTGTTTTCCGCACTCCTGGCTGGGATTCTATCCCTTTTGCGACTGTGAGCAGGGTATCCATTGCTATTGACCTGTACTCAGGCCTAGCTACTATCAGTGGCTTTCTGATTGGTTCTCTCAGTCCATGCACAAAGGCCTGTGCCAACATCTGTCTGTGTATCTGATCATGAATAGTGAAGCCCAAATCTTGAAACACTTGCATCACTCTGTCATAGAACTTCTCTACAGACTCTGTCTTGTCTTGACTCATGTCATGTAGGCTGAGAGCTTGTCCTGCTAGTCTGCCTTTGGCCCACTCTCTGAGCTGCTCAATTAGCTTTGGTCCTGTCTCCCAGGCATACGCATCTAATTCTGCTGGAAGCTTGAAGTGTTCTCTCATAATTGGCCAGAATGCATCACCTGCTTTTATTTCCATTATGGCCCAGAGATCAATCCAGGCTGCTGCATACGTTCGCTGGATCTGCTGCATTTTTTGGCAAAATGGCATGGGGTGTATCCCTGGGTCTGGCAGCATACTGATCACCTTGCTTGGGATGAAGGGCTCATAGGATGGTGCCTATTTCTACCTGGTTTCTACCTGGTACAAAACATATTTTGACAGGGTAAGAAAAGCCGCACCATAAATTTAACCCCTCTCTGACATTAGACGTACTATCCCGTCCATAAAACCCGTGCCATTCTGCCCACGGACGGGATAGTACGTCATAGGCGATCAGCTGCGCTCCTGAGGGGAGCGCAGCTAATCGCCGCTGGGTGTCAGCTGATTATCACAGCTGACACCCGTGACTGTGTGTCAGGAGCGGTCACGGACCGCTCCCGGCACATTAACCCCTAGCACACCGCGATCAAACATGATCGCGGTGTACTGGGGGCACAGGGGAGGATCGCGCAGGGTGGGGGCTACCTGCGCGCCCCCCTGAGACCCTCAGACCAGCGCGATGTGATCGCGCTGTTCTGAGGGCTTCCTCCCTCCCAGGACCCGGATCCAAGATGGCGCCGGGGTCCTGGAGGGAGGCGGCTTCCTCAGTGCCTGCTGAGAGCAGGCACTGAGAAGCCTGCTGCACTGCCTGAGCGATCGCTGGTGTGACAGTGTGCTGTGCACACTGTCACACCAGCGATTTGATAAAATACAGTGATGTCCCACCCTGGGACAAAGTAAAAAAGTTAAAAAAATAAAAATAAACATGTTATAAAAAAAATCCAAAATAAATAAAAAAAAAAAAAATATTCCCCAATAAATTCATTTCTTCCTGTAAATAAAAAAACCGAAACAATAAAAGTACACATATTTGGTATCGCCGCGTCCGTAACGACCCCCCTATAAAACTGTCCCACTAGTTAACCCCTTTAGTGAACCCCTTAAAAAAAAAAAAAAAAAAGAAGCAAAAAATCAATGCTTTATCATCATACTGCCGAACAAAAAGTGGAATAACGCGCGATCAAAAAGACCGATATAAATAAACATGGTACTGCTGAAAACGTTATCTTGTCCCGCAAAAAACGAGCCGCCATACAGCATCATCAGCGAAAAAATAAAAAAGTTATAGCTCGCAGAATAAAGCGATGCAAAAATAATTATTTTTTATATAAAATTGTTTTTATTCTATAAAAGCGCCAAAACATAAAAAAATTATATAAATGAGGTATCGACGTAATCGTACTGACCCGAAGAATAAAACTGCTTTATCAATTTTACCACACGCGGAACAATAAAAACGCCTCCCCCAAAAGAAATTCATGAATTGCTGATTTTTGTTCATTCTAACCTCCCAAAAATCGAAATAAAAAGCGATCAAAAAATGTCACGTGCTCAAAAATGGTACAAATAAAAACGTCAACTCGTACCGCAAAAAATAAAAACTCACATGACTCTGTGGGCCAAAATATGCAAAAATTATAGCTCTCAAAATGTGGCGATGCAAAAAAACTATTTTTGCAATAAAAAGCGTCTTTTAGCGTGACAGCTGCCAATCATAAAAACCCGCTATAAATAGTAAATCAAACCCCCCTTTATCACCCCCTTAGTTAGGGAAAAATAATAAAATAAAAAAATGTATTTATTTCCATTTTCCCATTAGGGTTAGGGTTGCGGCTAAAGTTAGGGTTAGGGTTGGCGCTAAAGTTAGGATTAGGGTTAGGGTTGGGATTAGGGGTGTGTTAGGGTTAGGTTTGTGGTTAGGGTTGGGACTAGGGTTAGAGGTGTGTTGGGGTTAGGGTTGGAGTTAGAATTGGGGGGTTTCCGCTGTTTAGGCACATCAGGGGCTCTCCAAATGTGACATGGCGTCTGATCTCAATTCCAGCCAATTCTGCGTTGAAAAAGTCAAACGGTGCTCCTTCACTTCTGAGCTCTGCCATGCGTCCAAACAGTAGTTTATCCCCACATATGGGGTATCAGCGTACTCTGGACCGCAAGAGTTATTGTGCAATTTGTCCTATTTCTTCTGTTACCCTTGGGAAAATAAAAAACTGGGGGCGAAAATATCATTTTTGTACAAAAAAAATTATTTTTTTGTTTTTACGGCTGTACATTATAAACTTCTGTGAAGCACTTGGGGCTTCATAGCGCTCACCACACACCTAGATAAGTTCCTTGTGGGGTCTATTTTCCAAAATGGGGTCACTTGTTGGGGATTTCCACTGTTTAGGCGCATCAGGGGCTCTCCAAATGCGACATGACGCCCCCAGACCATTCCATCAAAGTCTGCAATCCAAAACGTCACTACTTCCCTTCCGAGCCCCAACGTGTACCCATACAGTAGTTTTCTCCCACATATTGGGTATCAGCGTACTCAGGACAAATTGGGCAACAACTTTTGGGGTCCAATTTCTCCTGTTACCCTTGTAAAAATAAAATATTGGGGCGAAAAAATCATTTTTGCAAAAAAAAAAAAAGATTTTTTATTTTTACGGCTGTGCGTTATAAACTTCTGTGAAGCACTTCGGTGTTCAAAGTGCTCACCACACATCTAGATAAGTTCCTTGTGGGGTCTATTTTCCAAAATGGGGTCACTTGTGGGGGGTTTCCACTGTTTAGGCGCATCAGGGGCTCTCTAAATGCGACATGACGCACCCAGACCATTCCATCAAAGTCTGCAATCCAAAACGTCACTACTTCCCTTCCGAGCCCTGACGTGCTCCCATACAGTAGTTTTCTCCCACATATTGGGTATCAGCGTACTCAGGACAAATTGGACACCAACTTTTGGGGTCCAATTTCTCCTGTTACCCTTGTGAAAATAAAATATTGGGGGCGAAAAAATCATTTTTGTAAAAAAAAAAAAGATTTTTTATTTTTACGGCTGTGCGTTATAAACTTCTGTGAAGCACTTTGGGGTTCAAAGTGCTCACCACACATCTAGATAAGTTCCTTGTGGGGTCTATTTGCCAAAATGGGGTCACTTTTGGGGGTTTCCACTGTTTAGGTGCATCAGGGGCTCTCCAAATGTGACATGACGCCCCCAGACCATTCCATCAAAGTCTGCAATCCAAAACGTCACTACTTCCCTTCCGAGCCCCGACGTGTGCCCATACAGTAGTTTTCGCCCACATATTGGGTATCAGTGTACTCAGGACAAATTGGACAACAACTTTTGGGTTCCAATTTCTTCTGTTACCCTTGTGAAAATAAAATATTTGGGGCGAAAAAATCATTTTTGTAAAAAAAAAAAAAGATTTTTTATTTTACGGCTGTACGTTATAAACTTTAGTGAAACACCTTGGGGTTCAAAGTTCTCACCACACATCTAGATAAGTTCGTTGAGGGGTCTAGTTTCCAAAATGGTGTCATTTATGGGGGTTTCCACTGTTTAGGCAGATCAGGAGCTCTCCAAAACACGACATGGCGTCCAGCCAATTCTGCGTTGAAAAAGTCAGACGGCGCTCCTTCCCTTCCAAACTCTGCCATGCACCCAAACAGTGGTTTACCCCCACATATGGGGTATCAGCGCACTCAGGAGAAATTGCACAATAACTTTTGGAGTCTTGTTACCCTTGGAAAAATAAAAATTGGGGTGAAAAGATCATTTTTGTGGAAAAAATATGATTTTTAAATTTTACGGCTCTACGTTATAAACTTGTGTGAAGCACTTGGGGGTTCAAATTGCTCATCAAAAATCTAGATAAGTTCCTTAGGGGGTCTAGTTTCCCAAATGGGGTCATTTGTGGGGGGTTTCCACTGTTTAGGCACATCAGGGGCTCTCCAAATGCAACATGGCATCCAAACTCAATTCCAGCCAATTTTGGTTGGAAAAAGTCAAATGGTGCTCCTTCCATTCCGAGCTCTGCCGTGCGCCCAAACAGTGGTTCCCCCCCACATATGGGGTATCAGCGTACTCAGGACAAATTGTACAACAACTTATGTGGTCCAATTTCTCCTGTTACCCTTGGGAAAATAAAAAATTTGTGACTAAAAGATAATTTTTGTGGGAAAAAAATAGGATTTTTTATTTTCATGCCCGGGCATTATAAACTTGTGTGAAGCACTTGGGGGTTCAAAGTGCTCACCAAAGATCTAGATAAGTTCCTTAGGGGGTCTAGTTTCCAAAATGGGGTCACTTGTGGGGGGTTTCCACTGTTTAGGCTCATCTGGGGCACTGCAAACGGAACATGACCCCCATTAACGTCTGCATTCCAAAACGTTACTACTTCCTTTCCAAGCCCTGCCGTGCGCCCAAACAGTTCCCCCCCCACATATGGGGTATCAGCGTACTCAGGACAAATTGGACAACAACTTTTGGGGTCCAATTTCCTTGGGAAAATTCAAAAATTTGGGACTAAAAAATCATTTTTGTGGAAAATTGATTTTTTTTTTTCACACCCAGGCTTTATAAACTTTTGTGAAACACTTGAGGGTTCAAAGTGCTCACAACAGATCTAGATAAGTACCTTAGGGGGTCTAGTTTCCAAAATGGTGTCACTTGTGGGGGGTTTCCACTGTTTAGGCACATCAGGGGCTCTCCAAACGCGACATGGCATCCAATCTAAATTCCAGCCAATTTTAGTTTGAAAAAGTCAAACGTCGCTCCTTCCCTTACGAGCTCTGCCGTGTGCCCAAACAGTGGTTTTCCCCACGTATGGGGTATTGGCGTACTCAGGAGAAATTGCATAACAACCTTATCTGTCCATTTTCTCCTTTTACCCTTGTGAAAATAAAAAAAAAGTTTGTAAAAGATAATTTTTGTGGCTAAAAAGTAAAATATTCATTTTTTCCTTCCACGTTGCTTTAGTTACTGTGAAGCACCTGAAGGGTTAATAAACTTCTTGAATGTGGTTTTGAGTACCTTGAGGGGTGCAGTTTTTAGAATGGTGTCACTTTTGGGTATTTTCTGCCATATAGACCCCTCAAAGTGACTTGAAATGTGAGGTGGTCCCTAAAAAAAATGGCTTTGTAAATTTTGCTGTAAAAATGAGAAATCGCTGGTCAACTTTTAACCCTTATAACTTCCTAACAAAAAAAAATTTTGTTCCAAAATTGTGCTGATGTAAAGTAGACATGTGGGAAATGTTATTTCTTAACTATTTTGTGTGATATATTTCTCTGTTTTAAGGGAATAAAAATTCAAAGTTTGAAAATTGCAAAATTTTAAAAATTTTCGCCATATTTGCGTTTTTTTCAAAAATAAACGCAAGTTATATCGAAGAAATTTTACCACTAACATGAAGTACAATATGTCACGAGAAAACAGTCTCATAATCGCGAAGATCCGTTGAAGTGTTCCAGAGTTATAACCTCATAAAGAGACAGTGGTCAGAATTGTAAAAATTGGCCCGGTCATTAACGTGCAAACCACCCTTGGGGGTGAAGGGGTTAAACATAAAGTACATGGTGCTTTTTAATAATCCTCGAGATAAATTACAAATTTTAACTCTAGCTCATCAGATGTATCCCCGAAAAACACGTTTTTTCCTAGAAGCATTTGAGGATGCCACGCGAGAGGCTTATGGGTATTTGCTGGTCGATTTGAGAGCTAATACCCCTGAGGATCTCCACTTACGGACGGGATTGTTTCCACCGGCGTTGCCCACTATGTTCAAAAGAACATCACTTCTAAAAAGTGAATTTTATGCGGCATCGCACATTCCACGCTGCGTGCGTTGTGATGTAAAGATGTCTGAGAGACTCCGGCGTAACTGGGCTCTCTTAAAAACCCTGGTGAAAGTAACCACATCCGTCCGGAAATCTATTTTGCGCAATGCGAGCGTGGATTTAATCTCAGCCATAGGTGAGATTGCTTTAAACATCTTGAAAGGCAGGATCCAGCTGAAAGAGCGCCAAAAAGGCATACTGAAGAAGTGGCGTAAAGCTATAAGAACCATGAGTGTTAGATCGCAGTCCATAAAGAAAAATAAACGAGTACTGAATCAGAGCGGAGGCTTTATCGGACCTCTTTTGGGTTTTGCAATACCCATAATTTAAAGTCTGCTCGCAGGCAAATAAGGGAGCATACAGAGAAAATGTATCTAGTCCCCAAACAGGAGCTGGTCAAACTAAGACCCCCAACTACCGAGAGCATACGCGAAAGTGTTATTCACCGCCTTGATGATGAAATTAACTCCGTTTTACAACGTTGTGACATCCCCGATGACGTGAAAATTAAAATGTATAGCTCCGTACTGGAGCGCTACTTGGTACATATGAGACACGGCTCGAAAGAATTAACAACTTTAAATCTCGTTAGCACTCCTGATCCTGATCACCAACAACCGCCAAATACCGACCCTGATAAAAATCAATAAAAATCAAGAGGTCTCTGAAATTGTAAGCCATATAAACCAAAGATATAAAAAGAATGCTGAATTTTTACTAAACAGGCTACTCCAGAATAAAAATGTGACATCCTGGAATGATAAAGGCAAATTTATTTTCAAAGGCTCTGTAATACCAGGGTCTAACTTACTGGATTTGGTACGTAGTACAATGCAGAGTTACGCTCTGACCAGCAGGAATTTACCTAGGGGCTTGGATTCGTTTATGTGGGCTAAGGCCGAGCTAAATATACCATCTTCAGTCGTGGGTAATCCCTCTGCCAGACAGCGTTTAGACGAATTAAAAATGTCCGCCAGCGAGGGTGTATCTACACCGATGATGCTAGACACTTCGCCCCGTACAATTCATTCTTTGCACTCGCTGTCATTAGGCACCACACGGGGAACTCTGCTACCTGAAAAAAGGTCACTACCGATACTAAAATCCATGTGGCTCACGATGTAGCGGATGTACTTGTTAATTATTTATTTTGTATGATGTGTAATGCTATATGTTAATTGTTCATGTGTTGCTTTTATATCATTCTGTACGAACTTTTAAATGATTGAAATGTATTTGAGCTTTATTTAATGATACTTTTTATATTATTGAAAATGTCTTTGAGATGTATTTATTTATTACAATAAAATCTTTTAAACTTTTACAATACCGCAACATTGCTTTTTTTTTAACATACGTATAAAACAGCCGCTTTATAGTGAATGATGTTGTAACACGGCCATATACATAATATGCCCGTACAATGAGACGGGGGTTATAAGTCTCATATAAAATCACAATCTTAGTGATGGGACTGCTTTATAGTGAACGATGTTGTAACACGGCCATATACATAATATGCCCGTACAATGAGATGGGGGTTATAAGTCTCATATAAAATCACAAGCTTAGTGATGGATTTAAAATCCTTTTAGTCTGTAAATAGTCTGCTAAGATATAAATTCGTATCAAATGCTGCAGAAACACACACTCATTTTAGGCTATGGGAGCCTCTCGCTATCAAATAACATACATGAAATATACATTGCTATAAAATCACACTATCAAAATGTGTTATAAGTCGACTATAAGATGAGAATCATACTGACACGATATAAAGCGTGATTCAAATAAAATACATTGCTCTGATAAGAGCAGCAAACTCATATCATGATCATATCAAAATGAGAATCAGATCCACTTTGATAGAGAAGCTTTTGATATCCCAAGGATATCAAACACACTATCAAGAACACAGCAAAATAATAGGGGAGTTACCACCTGTCAAATTCAGTTTGACGAGTCGTCCAGTAGGTATACTACTAAGATGAAATACAAACACAGGCAGAAAATAGAGTAAGCAAATGCTGGGGCCCAAACTGTCTAGATAGAACAGGATAGGAAAGAATACTGTCTGCAATCCAGCAAAAACTCTAAGAAAAATTCCAACATGTCTGATATGCAAAAACACTGAGACCACACGATCTCTCCCCCACTAGATCAGAACTCTGGTGTGAACTGGTAGCAAATCAGCAGATACTGAAACAACAGGGAACTGAAAATACATAAACAGTGGCAAATGCGAAACAGAGACCAGCACAGGCCCCCGCAGGGGAACTGGCTGTACTAACTCCAAAAGGGTGGAAAACTGAGATAGACAAAAGGAAAAACAAATGCCACAGAAATAAACAGCAAATAACTTATCTGATAGTTGCAGGACAAAGCAGGAAGCAAGCTGACAAAAGGGACCAGGAAGAAGCAAATCACCAGCAAGGATTATGGGAAGGTTGCTCACTAGTCAGTATTCAGTAGTCAGAAGTCAGCAACACCTGATTGCCAATCATCTCCCCCAGGTGATAGACTTCTGTTAGCCAAGGCAGATTCATTACTATCAGCAGCCACCAGGGGGAGCCCAAACTCAGAAGTCAGATTCAGAGTGTTCACAACACCTATCTTACCTACAGACTGTTAACACCCAACTGTACACTTTGATAACAGTTCAAGCTGCGACAACCTCGGCAGTGACTATTCAGTCCACAAGTCATGCTTCAAGTCCCAGACCTAATCAGTATGCACCACCATATTTTGATGGGGATCCAAAGCAATGCTGAATTTTTTCCAACCAGTACTCAATGCACTTTGAACTTCTGGCCCACCGATTTCCCTTTGTTTGATCAAAGGTAGCCTTTCTAATGTACCATCTTGGAGGAAACGTACTGGTGTGGCTCAAACCCGTATTAGAAAAAGGAGATGCGATAATTTCAGATCTGCAGATCTTCCTGGAGGCGTTCCGCAAGGTATTTAATGAACCAGCCCGAGTTACCTCTGCTTCCTCATCTCTCCTGAGACTATGCCAGGCTAGTCAGTCTGTAGGCGAAAACGCAGTCAGTCTCCACACCCTGGCTTCTTAACTCGGCTGGAACAGCGAGGCACTGATAGTCGCCTTCTAGTAAGAATGAAGGATGAAGTAGCAAGCCAAGACATTTCTACCACACTGGATGATCTAATTTCCCTGGCCATGTGTATTGACCTCCAGTTCCGGGAGCTCATAAAAGAAAACCGCTTCAACTCGCCCCGTCCTTCCAAAGGTCACTCACTCCTCAGTCTACTGTGACCGCAGCATCTTTGGAACCTATGCAAGTCAAAATGTGGAGCTGACTGAGCAGTGTCAGGAGATCCAATTGAGCCAAGGACTTGTACTTCCATTTTGGTGAAACCAGTCATCTCATTCACTCATGTCACAAGAGCCCGGGAAACTCCCAAGCTTAGGGCCATTGGGAGAGGCTACCTTGGGCGAGAGCAATTCCTCTCCTCTATTGATCCTGACTGTACCTGTGACTTGTGGAGGTTCCAGTTCGTTGATACAGCACATCTGGATCCTGGGGCAGCAGGGAACTTCATACAGCAAGCAGCAGTAGATCACTATCAGATCCACAGTTCGACAACTCCAAAATACGTTGCTGTTGTCATCTGTACATGGTAAGCCCCTACATGAGGCCATTGAGGTGGTCACCGAGCAAGTAGAACTCTGGATAGGAATACTGTGCACTGAGAAGATCGCCTTCTACGTGCTTCCTAGCTCATCTAATCCGCTTCTGTATCTTCCGTGGCTCCACATGCATGAACCTGTCCTTGACTGGAGATCTGGAGAGGTGCTTTGTTGGGGTCAGTCTTCTCATGGGAAGTGTCTTGTACCTGTACAACCGATCTCACCAGAGGTGTGAAAGGGATCTAGGAGACCCTTCTATATTCTAATACCCTTCTTAATGCTAGAGTTTATAGAAATCCCTTTAAGAAATCTCTTTCTCTCTGTATTTCAAACTAACATTATTTGCTGATTGAACCAACATTGTAGCATATAGCCTCAAAGGTTAGTCAACATGGATACATGGCTTTGGGACTATGAGATAGTCACCCTAATGACAGGACATCGCCATCATGACTGTAGGTGATGACGATGAAGTATGCAAATAATCAATAGAGTAATAAAGATAGAACTGCTAATGACTGTAATTGGGGCCCACCAAATGGTACACCTGTTGATTAGGTAAATTCTTCTGTAAGATAATCAATGGTCAAGCTGACATGACCTATGAAGTGAGTGACAAGATGTATTTAGTGTAATAAATGATTTACTAATATGTTCTGGAAAACACCATGACCTAATGCATGTATACGCCCAGTCCAGCAGTGGATATAAGCTGGCTGGGGGATTGATTAAAGTTAGATGACTTTGGAATCAGAGACTTGTCTCCTGTCTCCTCTTCGTCTCACCATCCTGCCTCGATCGAAGCTTTACCTAATCTGGCATAATCTAATATACAGAGAGGGTCTTAATTAAAGACCACCCAAAGCATCGACCTAACATATTTGGTGTCCCAAGGGTGGGGCTGGGAAGAAGAAGGCTCAAGCAGTACCTGAAGCCCGGTACCTTTGCAGACTGAGACAGAAGAACACACAGACAAATCCCGGGAAGGTAGAACCTTTGAATTCTTACACACAATCTCTGTGTCTCCCCCTGTTCCATAGCTGCTGGCCGGACCTAGTGTATGGTATAGTCGGGTCTTCCAAAAAAACCCAGTTCATATTATTGACAAAGAACAAGTAGAATATCCTACGGGATACTTAACAGTATATTAGATTCGTTATTCTCTGTTGCTGCTATTTGTATGTCTGTTACGTGTCGTTATATGGTTAGTGCGTGATTGGAGTATGAATGTATGCCAACCTTGAGGGTATGGGACTACTCTGCTAGGTCTGTCACTAAGGGTGCCTCTCCATGCTATCTGGCTTACCAGGATTCATGTGAGGATACATCTTTGACGGCAGATACTCAGAGAAAGCTACGTACGTCCTCTTGGGGAGTGCTAGAGATACGGTGTCCAGAACGCCGATCGTTTCGGGTTTAGATTCTCTACATTTCTCTTTTGTGACTACAAGGTGGCACCTTGAGTCAGGGGATAAGTCTGTCTGTCTTCTGTCTTGTCTTATACGCACAATCTGCTCCCACATGGTTCTGAAGAATTTTGTGGTAGTTGGAATAACTTTAGCCTGTCTATTGCTAGCTAGTCTAGCTTTCTGGTTGATACATAAGACCTCTGAATATACAAGGTCTAATAAGAACATGCTATTTCTTAGTGACAGGCCACTAGGGCTAAGTGCTGTGACACTACAGGAAGTGATCACATGGCCAAGGCACTTAATTAATAATCCCCAAAGTAACAACGACGCTCCCGCCTTGATTGTATAAAGTCAATTTGAGGTTTTGCAGTGTGCAGCAATAGAGTAGATTGGGATAAAGATAACAGATAAGAGGTCCTCGCCTTAGCTGTACACAGTCAGTTAAGGTCACACGCAGCAAGGACAAGCGGGCACTAAGGGAATGTGGGCACGCAGTAATACTGCGAATAGTTTACGCTAGAGAGCGTATGCAGGTATCAACCAGAACAAGAAATAGGCAGAACTAGGCTAGAAGCACCAGCAAAAGGGGGAGTTTCCAGACAGGGAGATTACAGAGCAGTTGTGAACATCTGTGATGGTGTGTGACAGAGAATGACTGATACATAAGACTCCTTGAATGCATTGAATGACCGTGTGCAAGTTATAAGGATTTATGATAAAAATCCTGAATGTATAAAGGGGTCCAAGCTAGGTAAAGTATGGTCTATGGTCAGCTGGTACCAAAGATATGGTAGAGGTACACTAGTGTGAAAAACACATAGTCACATGTGTGAGTGAGGACGTATGTATTATATGTGCCGCAGGTTTTGCATAGGCTGTACATGCTTCAAAAGAAGGACGGATGATAATCGTGTGTTTTATGGTAGTTGGTAGAAAAAGTCTAAAATTTGTAAAACAAGGGGATACTCGCTGGGCTCTCTTTTATCTAAACACCCATGTCCATATAAGTGAGTCTCACTTACGCCATACAATAAGGTGTGTAAGTAAGTGACAACCGAGAGTATATAAGTCAAAGTCCAGACGGACAGGTCCTTCATAAAAAGCGTATGAGCTTTTGAAATAGAGGCAACTAAGGTTAAATGTGTAAACTTGTGCTTGACGCAATAACGATTTCGCTAGCCATCTCGTTACGTCTGACAGGTAGCAACGATCAGGCCCCTGCTGTGAGATCGCTGATCGTTACAAAGCTTCTTGGAACATTCCTGGGTCGTTGAGCTCCCGCTGGGCAGTGTGCATCGCTGTATTTGACACCTAACCAACGACCTTGTTAGTGATTCAGAACTGAAACACATAGGCGTGCATAAATTGGACTTTTCTGCGCCCCTCGTCCCCGATTGGTGGTTGCTACAGCATTCTCATTTCCCGCCGTGCATAAAGAAAGCAACAGAATAGCGATTCCATCCTTTGTTTCTGACCTCATGCTGGATTGCAGATCTTAGCAGAATTTTCCGGGCTGTGTGGAGTCACAGCGAAGAAGACTACAATCCACAAACCAGAACGCTTGTCAGGAACAAAGCCCAGATGAATGGATTCAGAGTCACAGCCGAAGAACACTGCTACAATCTGAAACCAGAACTCAAACAGGAACAAAGGGACAGAATTGCTACAACGTGGTTTTATTTTAAACCTGCCGCCCAATCAGAATGCAGTAGCGTCCACCAATTGGAGATGATTGGTGACACAGTACAGCCACTATCAAGGTGTGGATCATTGAAATAGCTGCTGTGTGAAAGCGTCCAAATGACCAACGAGATCGTTAGTTAGATCGCTGGGGCGGCCGAAATCGTTGGGAAGTTCTGCATGTTTGACAGCTCCCCAACGATCACGATTCGGCTCTCCAGCGATCTCAAAATCGTGACGTAATAACGATCTGGCTAGCGATCTCATTATGTGTGATGGGGCCTTAAGGACACACACAGATTCCAGAACCAGCGAATCCAGAGCGATGGTGGAAGCAGACCATGTAGCTAAGGAAGCAGCAAAGGAGGAAAGGAGGAAGGACAAACTGAGGCCTCTGAGGCACCTCCACTGGTCATGGTAAGCACTGAATGCAATCAGCTAGATTTAAGTCTCTTGCAGGCTCTGACTCGGCAAGTCACCGGGGAAGAGACAAAGAGATCTAGTCAAAAGCTGGAACACGGTAGCCATGAAGAATCTGTGGATGGTAGGGCAGCGGAAATGCTTTCCAAGGTCCTAATATCGTACAGTGACTCTCAAAGCTCATGGTCAAATTCACATGTCCAAGGATAGCATGGCGGCTCTGATTGACACACAATGGTTTGCTCCTGGTTTCATAATTTTTGCTACTAGTTTCACACAAGCATGTCCCACATGTGCATAACACAGGTAGAATAGGGGGACACCACATACACACATACTTAAGCCCCTCTATACGTTCCAATGACTGCAGACTGACTTCATACAACTACCATCAGGTAGGAATGTATGTGTGCTTGTGTGTGTTGACTCTTCACAGGGTGGTCAGAAGCCTCCCGGATGCCAAGAGACACTACAGCTGAGAGACCCTTTTTGACCTTTTCTGCTGGAGAGGTAATTTCATTTGAGTGTTATGTACATGTTGGTAGTCACAAAGGCAACGCAGCCATAAGAAGGGGGTGTTTGGGTCAACATCAAGGTTGGGCCTGTAGCCACAAAACATCGCACCTCCAGTGCAGCAGCCTCATCAGCTGTGTTCAGAACCTCCAGAAAGGAGACTCGCATCTGTTTCCAGGGGACTAACTTACTACAGCTACGTCAGTGAAGGTTTGGGAAAGCCTATCTGGAGCCATGCAAACTACTACAAGGTCCTGGAGCGGTAGAATGACTTTCCTGCTTCTGATGGTGTTGACAGGCCTACCAGGACAAATGGCTGAGATAACCCAAAATGGAACAGAAATAACCATGTGGTTTGATGCATCTAAGAACTCTGCTACTTTTAGATTTGATTTATGTCACATAGTAAAATGTCAATGGGAAAAGTTTGGTAGAAAAAGCAGTGATCCTCAGTACAAATTTCTCACAGGGATTGATGAAGCGGCAGTATTTATTTGTATAACCAGACCTGGGAATGAGGATTGTCACTCTTGGTCAGAGGCAGCATAGAATACGGGAGCCTCATGGAGACATAAGCCACAGGAAGCCATGACTTGCATCAGGAAGGCCTCTTCTGGAAAGGATGAGAGTTGTTATGGCACATCCAAGATGGGATTGTGATCTAAATACTGTAGTCTGGGGATCATCCTGTAACCCTCTCATCATTGCCCTAGGAGAGCCCTCTCCTGGGGAAGAAGGACTTTATGTGTTGGGGTTATATGTTCCGCAAAGAGAAATACAGCAGGAGAAATTTTGGTTGAAGGCTATTCCTCAACAGGACAGTGAGGGTGTGAGTAAAACAGAGGAAAAATCAAGGTCTAAAATCTCTGAGGAAATGAGTTACGAGGAGAAATTAGCCATAGAAACAGGTTACACAGAAAGAAATGAGTGGCTTATGTGGATGAAGTATACAGCAGAGCAGAATAATAAGTCCAACTGTATTGCTTGTGCAACTGCCAGACCCCATTTAGGTACAATTCCCCTTAGACTATCAACCCAAGATCCAACAGGTCTACAATGCATGGTAGCCTTATATAATGTCTCATATGACCCTACTGATAATGCTATTTGCCATTCTTTCTCAGTTCTGTATTCAATAGCGAAAACGGATCAAATACCTCCTAGAGTTTTCCCATACCCTGGCAACTACACTTGTTTTCAAAGGAAAGGGAAAGGGAAAGGGGTAGGAATAGGAAGACGGGTAGAAAATCTAACCTCAGAGTTTTGTGAAAATACCATTCCCATAGACTCAGACACTAATGGTTACAAAGCTAAGTGGTTTGATAATCATACTGCAACAAGAAGTGATGTTTGGTGGCTGTGTGAGGACATGAGATTAAGAGCCAGCTTGCCAATTAATTGGGTTGGCAGCTGTGCACTAGTTTCCTCAGAAGAGATAACAAAGGGTAACATAAATGCTGAGACTCTACATAGAAGCAGAAGGTCAACACCTGCTGGCTCTTTTGACCCAAGGATCTATATAGACAGTATGGGAGTTCCAAGAGGGGTCCCAGATGAGTGCAAAGCTAGGAACTAGATTGCAGCAGGATTTGAGTCAGTTCTCTTCTGGTGGGCTACCCTAAATAAAAATGTGGATTGGATAAATTATATTTTTTACAACCAACAAAGGTTTATATATTACACTAGGGATGCAATAAAGGGGATAGCTGAACAATTGGCCCCAACTTCTTTAATGACATGGCAGAATAGAATGGCCTTAGACATGCTGCTAGCCGAAAGGGGAGGAGTCAGTAAAATGTTTGGAACTTATTGTTGCACGTATATTTCAAATAATACAGCCCCCGATGTAAGCATCACAAAGGCTTTGGAGGGTCTTACATCACTATCTGATGAATTGGCAGAAAATTCTGGTATCGACAACCCCTTTACTGATTGGTTGGACACATGGTTCGGACGATAGAAGCATCTTGTATCCAGTCTTCTCATCTCCCTGGCAGTTGTGGCAGCCATACTCGTCGTCTGCGGTTGCTGTTGTATCCCATGCATCAGAAGACTACTCCAGAGACTGATAGATGCCTGCATTACGAAGACTATGTACCGTATTTTTCGGACTATAAGACGCATCGGACAATAAGACGCACCCCAAATTTTCAGAAGGAAAATTGGGAAAAAAAAATAATGTGTCAAATGGGGGTCCGTCTAACAGTTCAAATTCAGCTTACCAGCGAACGGATCAGCACAGGTAGAGGAGTGGTCACTGGGGTCGTTCGGTGGTCCAGGCTGGTGCGGTAGTGGTGCTCTGTGGGGTGGCTGTGTTCTGTGGGGTGGCTGTGCTCTGTGGGGTGGCTGTGCTCTGTGGGGTGGCTGTGCTCTATGGGGTGGCTGTGTTCAGTGGGGTGGCTGTGCTCTGTGGGGTGGCTGTGCTCTGTGGGGTGGCTGTGCTCTGTGGGGTGGCTGTGTTCTGTGGGGTGGCTGTGCTCTGTGAGGTGGCTGTGTTCTGTGGGATGGTTGGGCACTGTGGGGTGGCCATATACTCACAAATCCGGTGGCAGTCCCAATGCAGCTTCCCTGGGGTGCGGTGGTGGTGTCAGGGCAGCAGCGGGGCTCTGTAGTGCGTGGGGGGCTCCGCCGGCATTTAGTCCTAGCTGGAAAGTCCCCCGCAGCTGCGACGTGGTGCCGGGCTGAAGAATGGCTGCCAGGGGCCTCCGGTGGCGGTCCCGATGCAGCCTGTGGTGCGTTGGTGGTGTCCGGGCAGCAGCGGGGCTCTGGGCTGCGTGGGGGGCTCCGCAGGCATTTCGTCCTAGTCGGAAAGCCGGGCTGAAGAATGGCCGCCAGGGGCCTCTGGCAAGATGGCCGCCGCATACTCATTCAAATTTCGGCAGAGCCCCCCACGCAGCACAGAGCCCCGCTGCTGCCCCGAAACCACCACCGCACCGCAGCGAAGCTGCATTGGGAGCGTCACCGCCACTGGACTTTTTGGTATGTTGCAACCATAAGACGCACCCACATTTTCCCCAAAAATTTTTGGGGAAAAAAGTGCGTCTTATGGTCCGAAAAATACAGTATATTGGACTGAAACCTCCTAATAATGATTATGAACAGATGGTATAATTGAGAAAAGGATATGATCTCCCTCACCGTATGGGGAATTCGGGAGTCCGACACTGGCACTAGGCCGTTAAAATACCTATAGGTCTTGGGTAGAGTCATATCTATTCTCAAAAGGGGAGCTGATAGGGATCTAGGAGACCCTACTATATTCTAATACCCTTCTTAATGCTAGAGTTTATAGAAATCCCTTTAAGAAATCTCTTTCTCTCTGTATTTCAAAATAACATTATTTGCTGATTGAACCAACATTGCAGCATATGGTCTCAAAGGTTAGTCAACATGGCTACATGGCCGTGGGACTATGAGATAGTCACCCTAATGACAGGACAACCGCCATCATGACTGTAGGTGATGATGATGAAGCATGCGAATAATCAATAGAGTAATAAAGATAGAACTGCTAATGACTATAATTGGGGCCCACCAAATGGTACATCTGTTGATTAGGTAAATTCTTCTGTAAGATAACCAATGGTCAAGCTGACATGACCTATGAAGTGCGTGACAAGAAGTATTTACTGTAATAAATGATTTACTAATATGTTCTGGAAAACACCATGACCTAATGCATGTATGCGCCCAGTCCAGCAGTGGATATATGCTGGCTGGGGGATTGATTAACCCCTTCACCCTCAAGGGTGGTTTGCACGTTAATGACCGGGCCAATTTTTACAATTCTGACCACTGTCTCTTTATGAGGCTATAACTCTGAAACGCTTCTACGGATCTTCGCGATTCTTAGAATGTTTTCTCGTCACATATTGTACTTCACGTTAGTGGTAAAATTTCTTCTATATAACTTGCGTTTATTTTTTTAAAAAACGCATACATGGCGAAAATTTTGAAAATTTTGCAATTTTCAAATTTTGAATTTTTATTCCCTTAAAACAGAGAAATATGTCACAGAAAATAGTTAATAAATAACATTTCCCACATGTCTACTTTACATCAGCACAATTTATGAAACAAAATTTTTATTTGTTAGGAAGTTATAAGGGTTAAAATTGACCAGCGATTTCTCATTTTTACAGCAAAATTTACAAAACCATTTTTTTAGGGACCACCTCACATTTGAAGTCACTTTGAGGGGTATATGTGGCAGAAAATACCCAAAAGTGACACCATTCTAAAAACTGCAACCTTCAAGATACTAAAAACCACATTCAAGAAGTTTATTAACCCTTCAGGTGCTTCACAGTAGCTAAAGCAACGTGGAAGGAAAAAATGAACATTTTACTTTTTAGTCACAAAAATGATCTTTTACAAAAAAATTTTTAATTTTCACAAGGGAAAAAGGAGAAAATGGACTGATAAAGTTGTTGTGCAATTTCTCCTGAGTATGTCGATACCCCATATGTGAGGGAAAACCACTGTTTGGGCGCACGGCAGGGCTCGGAATGGAAGGAGAGCAGTTTGACTTTTCCAAACTAAAATTGGCTGGAATTGAGAACGGACGCCATGTCGCGTTTGGAGGGCCCCTGATGTGCCTAAACAGTGGAAACCCCCCACATGTGGCCTCATTTTGGAATCTAGACCCCCTAAGGAACTTACCTAGATGTGTGGTGAGCACTTTGAACCCCCAAGTGCTTCACGCAAGTTTATAATGTAGAGTCGTGAAGAAAAAAAATCATATTTTTTCCACAAGCATGATGTTTTAGTCCCCAATTTTTTTATTTTCCCAAGGGTAAGAGGAGAAATTGGACAACAAAAGTTGTTGCCAACTTGTCCTGAGTAAGCTGATACCCCATATGTGGGGGGGAACCACTGTTTGGGCGTACGGCAGGGCTCGAAAAGGAAGGAGTGCAGTTTGACTTTTCCAAACCAAAATTGGCTGGAATTGAGAACGGACCCATGTCGCGTTTGGATTGACCCTGATGTGCCTAAACAATGGAAATCCCCCACATGTGACCCCATTTTGGAAACTAGAACCCCTAAGGAACTTATCTAGATGTGTGGTGAGCACTTTGAACCCCCAAGTGCTTCACGCAAGTTTATAATGTAGAGCCGTGAAGAAAAAAAATCATTTTTTTTCCACAAGCAAGATGTTTAGTCCCCAATTTTTTATTTTCCCAAGGGTAAGAGGAGAAATTGGACCACAAAAAGTAGTTGTCCAACTTGTCCTGAGTACACTGATACCCAATTTGTGGGGGAGAACCACTGTTTGGGCGCACGGCAGGGCTCGAAAGGGAAGGAGCGCCGTTTGACTTTTCCAAACCAAAATTGGCTGGAATTGAGAACGGACGCTATGTTGCGTTTAGAGGGCCTCTGATGTGCCTAAACAGTGGAAACCCCCCACATGTGACCACATTTTGAAAACAAGACCCCCTAAGGAAGTTATCTAGATGTGTGGTGAGCACTTTGAACCCCCAAGTGCTTCATGCAAGTTTATAATGTAGAGTCGTGAAGAAAAAAAATCATATTTTTTCCACAAGCATGATGTTTTAGTCCACAATTTTTTATTTTTCCAAGGGTAAGAGGAGAAATTGGACCCCAAAAATTGTTGTCTAACTTGTCCTGAGTACGTTGATACCCCATATGTGGGGGAGAACCACTGTTTGGTAACACGGCAGAGCTCGAAAGGGAAGGAGCGCCATTTGACTTTTCCAAACCAAAATTGGCTGGAATTGAGAACGGACGCCATGTCACGTTTGGAGGGCCCCTGATGTGCCTAAACAGTGGAAACCCCCAACATGTGGCCCCATTTTGGAAACTAGACCCCCTAAGGAACTTATCTAGATGTGTGGTGAGCAATTTGAACCCCCAAGTGCTTCACGCAAGTTTATAATGTAGAGCTGTGAAGAAAAAAAATCATATTTTTTCCACAAGCATGATGTTTTAGTCCCCAATTTTTATTTTCCTAAGGGTAAGAGGAGAAATTGGACTACAAAAATTGTTATACAACTTGTCCTGAGTACGTTGATACCCAATATGTGGGGGAGAACCACTGTTTTGTCGCACAGCAGGGCTCGAAAGGGAAGGAGCGCCGTTTGACTTTTCCAAACCAAAATTGGCTGGAATTGAGCAGGGCGCCACGTCGCGTTTGGAGGGCCCCTGATGTACCTAAACAGTGGAAACCCCCCACATGTGACCCCATTTTGGAAACTAGACCCCCAAAGGAACTTATCTAAATGTGTGGTGAGCGCTTTGAACCCCAAAATGCTTCACGCAAGTTTATTATGTACAGCCGTGAAGAAAAAAAAATCATATTTTTTCCACAAGCATGATATTATAGTCCCAATTTTTTATTTTCCCAAGGGTAAGAGGTGAAATTCAGCAACAAAAGTTGTTGCCCAAATTCTCCTGAGTACGCTGATACCCCATATGTGGGGGAGAACCACTGTTTGAGTGCACGGCAGGGCTCGAAAGGGAAGGAGCGCCGTTTGACTTTTCCAAACCAAAATTGGCTGGAATTGAGTAGGGCGCCACGTCGCGTTTGGAGGACCCCTGATGTGCCTAAACAGTGGAAACCCCCCACATGTGACCCCATTTTGGAAACTAGTCCCCCAAAGGAACTTATCTAAATGTGTGGTGAGCACTTTGAACCCCAAGTGCTTCACGCAAGTTTATTATGTACAACCGTGAAGAAAAAAATCTTATTTTTTCCACAAGCATGATATTTTAGTCCAAATTTTTTATTTCCTCAAGGGTAAGAGGAGAACTTGAACAACAAAAGTTGTTGCCCAAATTCTCCTGAGTACGCTGATACCCCATATGTGGGGGAGAACCACTGTTTGGGCGCACGGCAGGGCTTGAAAGGGAAGGAGCGTCGTTTGACTTTTCCAAACCAAAATTGGCTGGAATTGAGAACAGACGCCATGTCGCGCTTGGAGAGCCACTGATTTGCCTAAACAGTGGAAGCCCCCCACATGTGATCCTATTTTGGAAACTAGACCCCTAAGGAACTTATCTGGATGTGTGGTGAGCAATTTGAACCCCCAATTGCTTCACGCAAGTTTATAATGTAGAGCCGTGAAGAAAAAAAATCATATTTTTTTCCACAAGCATGATGTTTTAGTCCCCAATTTTTTATTTTCCCAAGGGTAAGAGGAGAAATTGGACCACAAAAATTGTTGTCCAACTTGTCCTTAGTACGCTGATACCCCATATGTGGGGGGGAACCACTGTTTGGGCGCATGGCAGGGCTCGAAAGGGAAGGAGCGCCGCTTGACTTTTCCAAACCAAAATTGGCTGGAATTGAGAACGAATGCCATGTCGCGTTTGGACGTCCCCTGATGTGCCTAAACAGTGGAAACCCTCCACATGTGACCCCATTTTGGAAACTAGACCCCCTAAGGAACTTATTTAGATGTGTGGTGAGCACTTTGAACCCCCAAGTGCTTCACGCAAGTTTATAATGTAGAGCCGTGACGTGAGGAAAAAAAAAATCATATTTTTCACAAGCGTGATGTTTTAGTCCCCATTTTTTTATTTTCCCAAGGGTAAGAAGAGAAATGGGACCAAAAAAGTTTTTTTCTGACTTTTCCTGAGAATGCTGATACCCCATATGTGGGGGAGTACCACTGTTTGAGCGCATGGCAGGTCTCGAAAGGGAAGGAGCGTCGTTTGACTTTTCCAAACCAAAATTGGCTGGAATTCAGAACGGACGCCATGCCACGCTTGGAGAGCCACTGATGTGCCTAAACAGTGGAAGCCCCCCACATGTGACCCCATTTTGGAAACTAGACCCCCTAAGGAACTTATCTAGATGTGTGGTTAGCAATTTGAACCCCCAAGTGCTTCACGCAAGTTTATAATGTAGAGCCGTGAAGAAAAAAAAATCATATTTTTCCACAAGCATTATGTTTTAGTCCCCAATTTTTTATTTTCCCAAGGGTAAGAGGAGAAATTGGACCACAAAAGTTATTGCCCAACTTGTCCTGCGTACGCTGATACCCCATATGTAGGGGAGAACCACTGTTTGAGCACACGGCAGGGCTCGAAAGGAAGGAGCGCCATTTGACTTTTCCAAACAGAAATTGCCTGGAATTGAGAACAGACACCATGTCGCGTTTGGAGGGCCCCTGATGTGCCTAAACAGTGGAACCCCCCCACATGTGACCCCATTTTGGAAACTATACCCCCTAAGGAACTTATCTAGATGAGTGGTGAGCAATTTGAACCCCTGTGCTTCACGCAAGTTTATAATGTAGAGCCGTGAAGAAAAAAAATCATATTTTTTCCACAAGCATGATGTTTTAGTCCCCAATTTTTTATTTTCCCCAGGGTAAGAGGAGAAATTGGACCACATAAGTTGTTGTCCAACTTGACCTCAGTATGTGGATACCCTATATGTGGGGGAAACCACTGTTTGGGCGCACGGCAGGGCTCGACAAGGAAGGAGCGCCGTTTGACTTTTCCATACCAAAATTGTCTGGAATTGAGAACTGATGCCATGTCGCGTTTGGAGAGCCCCTGATGTGCCTAAACAATGGAAACCCTCCACATGTGACCCCATTTTGTAAACTAGACCACCTAAGGAACTTTTTTAGATGTGTGGGGAGCACTTTGAACCCTAAAGTGTTTCACTAAAGTTTATAATGCCCTGACGTGAAAAGAAAATAATTTTTTTTTTCCACTAAAGTGATTTTTTAGTCCCTAATTTTTATTTTCCCAAGGGTAACAGGAGAAATTGGACACCAAAAGTTGTTGTCCAATTTGTCCTGAGTGCGCTGATACCCCATATGTTGGGGGAACCACTGTTTGGGCGCACGGAATGGCTCGGAAGGGAAGCAGTGATGTTTTGGAATGCAGACTTTGATGGAATGGTCTGCGGGCGTCATGTTTCATTTGCAGAGCCCCGATGTGCCTAAACAGTGGAAATCCCCCACAAGTGACCCCATTTTGTAAACTAGACCCCCTAAGGAATTTATCTAGGTGTGTGGTGAGAACTTTGAACCCCCAAATGTTTCACTAAAGTTTATAATGCCCAGGTGTGAAAATAAAAAATCCTACTTTTTTCCTCACAAAAATGATGTTTTAGTCCCTAATTTTTTATTTTACCAAGGGTAAGAGGAGAAATTGGACACCAAAAGTTGTTGTCCAATTTGTGTTGAGTACACTGGTACCCCATATGTGGGGAAAAAACTGTTTGGGCACAAGTCGAGGCTCAGAAGGGAAGTAGTGACGTTTTGGAATGCAGACTTTAATGGAATGGTCTGCGGGCGACATGTTCCATTTGCAGAGCCCCTGATGTGCCTAAACAGTAAAAAAAAAACACAAGTGACATAATTTTGGAAACTAGACTCCTAAGGAACTTTTCTAAATGTGCTCCCCTTTTGGAACTAATCTGTTTCCTGTAAAGTAAATTAGTAGTGCATGGAGGTGTGGTACAATTTGAAACAATACTTCATACACAGGCCAGGTTTTTCAGGGCAGATGTTGCATTGGTAAGTGGTGTCCTTGCGTATTCCCCTTTTGTAACACAATCGGCACCTTTTTTGCGGCTTACCTTTTTTTCCAGTTGGTGGGACCACCCCCAGGAAATGCTGACCTGGTATGATACGAGCACCTTCAGTTC
This sequence comes from Oophaga sylvatica, assembly GCA_033576555.1. Taxonomy (NCBI): domain Eukaryota; kingdom Metazoa; phylum Chordata; class Amphibia; order Anura; family Dendrobatidae; genus Oophaga; species Oophaga sylvatica. Next base: position 141,242,093 of record JARQOD010000003.1, read on the forward strand.
CGGAAGTACTGGGGCCCGCTCCTTCCTGAGCGCCAAACATGAGGGCCTTAATCACTACCTCCTGAAACTGAAGGTACGACGTGTCGCTGTTGCGTGCACATCATGACAGTAGGAAAGCGTTGAGCATTGCCATTTGTACAATGTGCACGGACAGCTTTTTGTACCACACCTTGGCCTTTCTCAAAGCACTGTACGGTTGGAGGAGTTGATCAGAGAGATCAACACCCCCATGTTTTTATTGTACCTGTCATGCTGTCTAATGATATGAATACAATGTCAGTAAACTATTTATACAGGAATCACACTCTATACAACATATAGTTTAGCAACAACAGAATGTAAGTATAAAATAGATTTACCTGACACAATCTCTGCAGAACTTTAGGGTTAATCTTGAGGACTAGATGTGCAGGAACGATATAGTTGATCTCAGGGTTAATCTTGAGGACTTGATGAGCTTTAACAGGAAAGAGGAGGACCGGGGTCTAACCTGACCCTACACTGGGGTCCTAACTAATCCCTTACCTTGGAGGTACTGATAATGGTTCAGAGGTCCAAGTCTCCAGCCTAACCCTGTCTCCTGAAAGACCCTGAACCCTGTAATCAGTCCTAAGAAGGATCCTGATTACCACCAAAGGGATATGGGCTGATCTCAGCTAAATACACAGATTAGACATATAAGACAGACAGGTAAGCACTCACTTGCATACACACTCAAACACCGAAGGAACATAAATGGTCTGGGAAATAAACTCTAAGCAAGTTGAGCTAGGAGCTCTCAACTTAAGTCTATACAGATTCATTCCTATCTGTGGTCTGCATGAAAGATTTCACTGGCAACTCCCAAAGCAGACAACCAGGAATTTAAAGGAAACCAATCAACAAATAATCAATTGCAGCCGGAAGAAACTGCACCCAGTCCCAGCACCGAGCACAGACAGAATTAACTCCCAAGCTGCCAAACACAAAGAAACAGAAACTCAGCTGTGAGAAGTCAAAATGTGCAACCGCGACGATCTTCGTGGCAATGCACACATGACAGTACCCCCCCTTCTACGAGGGGCCTCCGGACCCTCAGGGCCAGGCATGCCCGGGTGAGTTCTGTGGAAGGTCCGAACCAAACGATCTGCGTTAACATCAGACGCAGGGACCCACGTCCTCTCCTCCGGACCATACCCCTTCCAATGCACCAAGTACTGAAGGGACCGGCGATTCCGACGAGAGTCAATGATTTTTGATACTTGAAATTCCAAATTACCATTGACCAACACTGGAGGAGGAGGTAGAGGTGACGGTATGACTGGTGCCACATACCTTTTAAGTAATGACTTGTGGAACACATTATGAATTTTAAACGTAGAAGGAAGTTCCAGACGAAATGCCACAGGATTAATTATGGAACTGATCCTGTACGGCCCGATGAATCTGGGACCCAGTTTCCAGGAGGGCACTTTAAGTTTTATATTCCTGGTAGACAACCATACCAGATCGTTCACATTCAGATCTGGACCAGAAACTCTCCTCCTATCAGCCATACGTTTGTAACGGTTCCCCATCGTACTCAAATTATTAAATACACCTCGCCACACAGAAGCAAGTGACGACGAGAAACGCTCCTCCTCAGGAACCCCAGAAGGACCCCCCCCATTGAAAGTACAAAACTGGGATGAAAACCACATGCCCCAAAAAACGGGGACTTACCAGTGGACTCGCTCCGTCTGTTGTTAAGAGCGAACTCTGCCAGAGGCAAGAAAGAAGACCAGTCCTCCTGGTTCTCCGATACAAAACACCGGAGATATGTCTCTAAACTCTGATTCAGACGCTCTGTCTGACCATTGGTCTGTGGATAAAAAGCCGAGGAAAACGACAATTGCATCCCCCGACGTAAACAAAATGCCCTCCAAAATTTGGACACAAACTGAGAACCCCTATCTGACACCACATCAGAAGGCAACCCATGAAGTCTCACGATCTCCCTAATGAATACCTGCGTCAGAGTTTTAGCATTAGGGAGTGCAGGAAGAGCAACGAAATGTGCCATCTTACTGAACCTGTCAACAACCACCAGTATGACAGTATTCCCAGACGACGGAGGAAGGTCCGTAATGAAGTCCATAGATAAATGAGTCCATGGACGCTCCGGAAGTTTCAAGGGTAAAAGGGTCCCAGACGGACGGGTATGAGGAGTTTTAGAGCGAGCACAAACCCCACAGGACGCGACAAAAGTTATAACATCTTTATTAGCGTTAGGCCACCAAAATCGGCGGGAAAGGAGATCTAAAGTAGCCTTACTCCCTGGATGTCCTGCTAAAGCAGAATTATGATGTGCCTCAATAACCTTTTGTCTCAACTGATTCGGGACAAACAGTCTCCCTGGAGGTCCTGCAGGGGCGTCCCCCTGAGCCTCTAACACCTCCTCCTCAAGCTCAGAACATACAACCGACACTACCACCCCCTCCTGAAGGATAGGAATCGGATCGTCCGTTTTCCCGGCCCCTGGGAAACTGCGAGACAAGGCATCAGCCTTTACATTCTTAGACCCCGGACGATAAGTGACAACAAAATTAAACCTGGTAAAAAACAACGACCATCGAGCTTGTCTGGAATTCAGACGCTTAGCGGATTCTAAATACAGCAGGTTCTTGTGATCAGTAATAACGGTGACCGGGTGGACTGCCCCCTCCAAAAAGTGACGCCATTCTTCAAAAGCCAATTTAATGGCCAAAA
>JARQOD010000003.1:141244919-141409207 GCA_033576555.1 Oophaga sylvatica
AACGGCTGGACTCTACATGCCTAGTTCCCACCGTGAAGCATGGAGGAGGTGGTGTGATGGTGTGGGGGAGCTTTGCTGGTGACACTTTTGGGATTATTCAAAATTGAAGCCGTGAGCGGTCCAGCTCACCCCAAACCATCTCGATTGGGTTCAGGTCTGGTAACTGTGTAGGCCAGGTCATCTGGCGTAGCACCCCAACACTCTCCTTCTTGGTCAAATAGCCCTTACACAGTCTGGAGGTGTGTTTGGGGTCATTGTCCTTTTGAAAAATAAATGATGGTCCAACTAAACGCAAACCGGATGGAATAGCATGCCACTGCATGATGCTGTGGAAGCCATGCTGGTTCAGTATGCATTCAATTTTGAATAAATCCCCAACAGTGTCACCAGAAAAGCACCCCCACACCATCACACCACCTCCTCCATGCTTCACGGTGGGAACCAGGCATGTAGAGTCCATCCGTTCACCTTTTCTGCGTGCAAAGCAGTAATCAAAGCAAAGGGTGGCTACTTTGAAGAACCTAGAATATAAGACATATTTTCAGTTGTTTCACACTTTTTTGTAAAGTGTAATGTATAATTCCACATGTGTTAATTCATAGTTTTGATGCCTTCAGTGTGATTCTACATTTTTCATAGTCATGAAAATACAGAAAAATCGTTGAATGAGAAGGTGTGTCCAAACTTTTGGTCTGTACTGTACATGGCAATATACCATGTTTGCCTTCTCTGTTGGGTGTCTGGCTGTGTCTGACAGTTGGCTTTCCACCATTGCAGCTGCATGATCTCCTGCAACCTGCTTACTCTACACCGACATTTTAGAACATCAGTGCAGAATAAAGTGTGCACTGCCCACACATTTGTAGTCTATGAGCTGTCCAGAAATAATCTGTAATCCGCACCCTTGTAAAGACCATAAAAAAGGACAAAAATAAAAATGCCCATATCTCTGGAACTAAATTTGTGGAATTCAAGAAACAAAAATGGAAAACTTAAGGGAGGTCAGGATTGGGAATAAAATATGAGCAAAAACTGGCCACTTTCATCTGGTGACAAGTCCTCTTTCAGTAGCCTTAGAGATCTTTCCTATTGTCCAGACTATAATGAGTCTCAGAATGTTGAAGGTTATGTTTATGGTCAACTATTACCCGTCCATGCTGGTTTTTCCTTTTCTCTCGAAGAGCATGCTCTACTACTACTCTTTTACAGTGTATGTGGATAGGGAACAAGGAACTGAGGTCTTTTAGTAATAGTGGGGAATCCAGCGTGTGGACCTTCATTGATTTAACATTTATTGCCTCATCAGGGGATGTTTGTGCTAACAGTACACCTTCAAAATAGGACTGATTTTCTAGAAACAGCTCCACTCTTATCCAAGGGCTGTGCCTGATATTGAAGTTCAGCTCTCTTCACTTGTCTATTGCTGAGCTGCAAAACCAGACATAGGTCCTGATTCATTAAGATTGTCATTTTGTATGCCAGTCTTAATAAAAGGAGTGCTGGTGTATTATGCGCAAATTAATTAAAAGCATGCATCGATTAAAGGAAAGCTATCATCAGAAAATGACCTGTTTAAATCTGTTTTTTCTGTTACATATATATTTATAATTGTGGCGTAAATTAGAAAGAATTTGTCAGGCAAGCTTGGCAATCTCGTCTGAACTATGCCAACTTTTCAGAAATCTGGTAGAGAGTGCTGGGACTGGAGTAAAAAAAAGTCAAAAGTTGCCACATTTTTGTGGAACTTCAAGTAGTACAAAAAAACATGCAACATTTCAGGCACTTTTACACCATAATTCTGGCAAAAAATGCTTGATGAATAGGGGGGCCACAATCTATGGAAAATAGTGGCACTGTTTGTAGATAAAAAGTAGATCGGGGCTGAGTTGTAGTACCATTCACAGCCATATGTCATTGATTCTGCAAAAGAATAACTTAAAGGGATTGTCCAATGAAGATGTTTTACCACCTGACCAGAGGATAGGTAGTAACGTGTTGATTAGTATGGATTGACTGCTGGGACCCTCACTAATTGGCATAATAGGGAACTCTTAGCCCCCAATAGTATAAAGCGACAATGCGCATGCTTAACTACCGCTTTATTCATTCCCTACAGGGCAGCCGAGCAGCTTTTTTCCGCAGCCCCATAAAGAATGAATGGAGCGGTGCTCATATATTCCACCTGCCATGCCATTTTGTAACAATGACCTACTGGGGATAAAAACTCCACGATCTGTCGATCAGTACAGGTCCCAGCAGTCGGAACCCCACCGATCAGCAAACTATCACCTTTCCCATTTATACCTGATAACTTGATTTTACTGGACATCCCCTTTAAACTTCTCATCTCATACAGTTCCTTTAAGGAAGCTCTGAGTGTTAATTGAGAAAGGTAGGATTCTCATCAAATATAATATTTTCTCATTGCAGCAAATAGTTTGTGTCTTGTCTTGTGATCTCCTTTAAGACACCTTTTAGATAGTTACTTATACCACGGGGGGGCCTCATGTCCTGACCTAATGAATATCAACTAACCGCCCAAGTTCATTGTGGCTTTCAACCCTTCCCTTAAGGGGTTTAGAGACGTTGAACACCCACACATATAATAGACCGGTACATGAATACTAAGAAGAGTATAAAGAACTTACCGCCCCAGAAGAGAGCAACAGAAGAAGAAATAGATATTCCCATGGACTCTTCGGAAGTCATTTGATGGTGGAGGGTGAGACATGTCAGGAGGGCAGTGTGGTCTTCTGTAGGTAATGTTCCTGTATGTAAGTCCTTGTATCACTAGTAAAGGTAGAACTCAATGTCGAAAGTCAAAGTGAATAGATGATGTTCTACGTATAGTAAGTCATAAAGAATATTTATTTGGTTCTCCTTCAAAGAGCGCATTCCCCATTAAGGAAAGCTTTAGGTGGATCTCCAGATACATCTCTCCTGTGCCTGGTCCTTCCCTGGAATGCTACAGCTGTCATCTCAGCCCAGGTAGAGCTATCTCCTCCTCCCAGGATGCTGGACTATCTCCTCCTTCCAAATCCTTCTCAATTGAATGTACTGTATGTGTTCTCCGGTCACAGCATCTCAGAGCTCCTCATCTGCCTCCTTACCTCAGTGAATTGTCTCTGGAGAGTGGAGAGTGAAGAGCTAAGACAGAGGATGTGAGAATTTAGTGATTTTCCCCTGTGAGCCTTGCGGAGAGGTGGCTGCATCCTAATAACCATTTTAGATTGCACAAAGTATTGATTGACTTGATCTTCTGGACATAAATGATGAATAAAGCTGTTCATATATTGAAGCAAGAGGAGGTGAAGCTTTGGATTTTCATATTTTTTTACTGCATTGTTACTTTGAAAATTTGTTTTTCAGCTTATATGTAGCTAAGTTTTCTGCACAAAAATGCAATTCATTATATGTCAGTGAAGACTGACACAGGTGCCCCAGTTTGAAAAATGTAGAGGGAATGTGCACATTTTGAGAAAAATTTACACTAATAAAAGCTATTGATGGTCACGAAAAAAACAAGTTTTCCCACAGCGTCGAAATGGTATATTTCTTTGACTGCATCAACAGAAAATATTTTTTCCATAAAAAAATTGTTTTTATTGTGGAAAAAAAAAACTGGCAAATATTACTAAATAATTATAATACAACTGTAACCTAAGGACCTGCAGCATTAGCATTAAAGTTATCGTATCATTGATTCCACATCGTAAACACATTATTGAAAAAAAAAATGTCAGAAATGTGCTATCCCACTTCTCAATGCAAAAAGAAAGTAGTAATATTTTTTTTTACATTACATGAATTATATTTATTAATGGTGCTCTCAAAAATACAATTTGTCCCGTAAAAAAACAAGCCTTCATACAGCTACTTCAACAGAGAGATAAAAAGTTATGGCTCTGAAAATATAGAGAAATAAACAATTACATATAAACCTCTAAGTCCAAATCTATGTGTACGTAAGGGGTTAAAGGGGATCTGTCACCAAGTTTTTGCTACCCAATCTGAGAACAGCATGATGTGTAGACAGAGACCCTGATTCCAGCCTTGTGTCACTGACTGGCCCTCTTGTAGATATGATAAAATCGTTGTTTTATCAGCAGGAGAATATCAATAAAGGACTAGTAAACCTGCTACTATTTGGTCCTCCATATTCATGAGTTCCGTAAACCCACGCCCCCACCACTGATTGGCTGGTTGGCAGCTTAATGCCTATGCACAGTGTACAAAGAAAGCTGCAAATCAGTGGTGTGGGTGGATTAAACATGGCCCAGCATCCAGAGAACTGGTAGATGGACAGGAGAAAAAAACACTGATTTTTATAAAACCACAGCAAAAAACACAGTAAGTGATACAGCACTAGAATCGGGGTTTCTGCTTCCATATCATTCTGCTTTCAAATGGGGTAGCAAAAACTGGTGACAGATTCCCTTTAACAGTAATACAGTACACATTCAGCTATTAATGACTCTGCAGAGGTGACTGTAGGAAGCCAGAATGTTATCACGTGTCTCCATGTCTATGCTAAAAAATTTGGCATAGGGGATAACTCGCTGATTTCATAGAATCCTTCTGCTGGGAACCCCAGCGATCCTAAGATTAGGACTTTGGAACCCTAAAAATAGGTCACTACATCCCCGTCCTCAGTGGAAAAGAGGTGCACATCCTTGGCCTCGACTTCATTCATTCTGTATGGCTTGACAAAGAAAAGCACTTGGCTATTTCTTGCAGTCACATAGACAATGAATGGAGTCGTGGCTGTGAATGCACAACTCTGCTCCATTCAGGACAAGGATCCAAATACCCAATGTTGTACTGGTATAAGGGTGTGGACTGTAATGTCTTATTTCTGTCCTGAAGACAACAATCGCATCATATGTTCAGCGTCTTGCGGTTTTACATGTATTGTGATGTATTAATGTACAGTGTATAAGTAAAGTAAAGAGTTAATGTACAATGTGTGTAGTGTACAGTGCAGGGTAAGTGAGTCGCACGTACCAGGGCTTTGGGGTACTCGGCACCGAGCCCGTTCACTTTACGGTCCATTGCCCTGGGGGCTCACTAAAAAGGGGATATTTACAGTGGATGATAGAAAATGTTCGTGACGCCACCTGTGGTTTCTGGTCAGGATGACCAGCACTGCAGGATAGATCCTCTGAGGGTATGGGGCAGCAAGGTGTTAAGTCTCCCACAGGCAAGACTGATCCCTCGGAGTATATGGCGGTGTAGGGTGCAGGAGCAATAATGCAGACACACACAAGACAGTCTCTTTCGGTACCTTTACTGGTGGTAGATTCAGGCACGTCCCGGCAAGCTGTTCAGGGTGGAGGATGCATGTCCAGTAATCCACTGAGTAGGTGTAGGGCCTCCTTACGTCTTTATATGTGTGAGTTTCTAACTTGCATAAAACAAAGTTTAACTCTGTTCTCTTTGCTACGCCCGGCTGATCTTGTGGTGGAGCCTTCTTTTGGACAGAACTAAGTCTCCATTTGCGGTGCACTGCTAGACTCCTGTTCTCCTGACCCCGGTTATGTATCAGCACAATTGGGCCCCTCTGTGACCTGTAGTCCAGCAGGGTCTCCGGTTTTTCCCACTAGCCGTGAAGGTACTAGCAAGCTCGGACCCGGTGTCCGGTAGTGCAGAGTGGAGGTCAGCTATCAATGCTGTCGACCTCAGTCACTCTCTCTTTCTTCTTTCTCCACTTGCCTGTCGCCCTACTCACACCTTTAACATAAGCACAATGGGATAGCAGTTTTTCTCAGTTCTGCTGCTCTTCAGCTCTGCTGCTCTTAGACTGCGGACTGCAGACTCTCTGAGCTCTCTGAGACGACTAGATGACTGCCTTCTTTGAGGTGGCTGCACAGACTGACTGAACTCCACTCCTCTCCTCACAACAACTCCTCAACAACAACTAACTAATCCCATCTCCACACCTTATATACCTGCGTATTGCTCCCTCTGGTGGCACCAGGAAAATGTGGAGTGTGAATGAATATCGGGTGATTGTGAATTACCTTTCATGCATCCTCCAGGGTAACATGTGGCACCAAGCGCAGCTGGGCTACACATCCCCCCTAGTTAATATCAGCACTCCTGGGCTGAAAAAGAAAACAATTTTTATAATATCAACAATAACATAACTCTTCCCTTGCGGGAGGTAAGGATACTTCAAATGTTACAATGTGTACAAATTAGCAAATAGAAAAATATCAAATGCTTTCACGCAATAAATACAGGATTCTTGTGGAGGACCCGCACCAAACCTCCCTCGGTGGTCCTGGGTGGGCTGCAGGACTTCTTTGCTGCAGACCTCACTCAAGGCCACACCATACGGGTTTTTCTTCTAAGGTAGAATGGCTTACGTAAAACCAAGATGGGGCATCGAGTGCCAACTATTTACATTTAAGTTCTGTGCTGCAAGAGTCCTCAGCACGCAGTCCTTCATAAGAAACACATTTCACATATCACATTAACACTTTACCCAACTGGGGTACCATACTTCAAGCATGTAAACATCATCATATAACATTTTCAATAAAGTGCAATTCTTCATAACTTTCTACAGTTCAGTAAACCCTGTCCGGGTCCTACTTCGGCATCGCCATATCTTCTCTGAACATAGCGGCATCTTCCATACCGGCGGCTGGAAGCATACTGTGCGTTCTGTAACGCATCACAATAAGATCGTGTCCTGCTACCGGTGTCTGTGTAGCTACAGTTCTCATTTCAACTATGACTTTGCGATTTCCTGGAGGCCTGACAGGTACCTCACTTATGCTTAGGCTCTGCAGCGTTTCCAATGGTGACGCAGATGTGCGGTCTAGCTCAGTTGAGAGCGCACTTGCAGTCGCTGCGCTCTTTAGCGTTGCAGAATGGAACGCAGGTGCACGAAGTGGCTCAGTAGAGGGCGCATTTGCAATCGTTGCGCTCTTTGGCGTGGCAGAATGGGACGCAGGATAGAACGCAGGTGCGCGGCCGGGCGCTGATGTGGCTGGGACCTCGGACGCTGAGACACGGGGTGCGTTACCGGCTTCAGGGACGGGGTCGCTGACGCGGGAGACATTCAGGGCATACCACCCCTTAAGACCCCAATGCCGCGTGTAAGTGACAACATCCCCTTTTAGCAGGTCAGACTCTGCATCACAGCAATGAACGAAGATCTTCTGAGAGAGCCCGGGCTCGTGTATGAGCCCCCAACCTCCTTGGAACTTAGAGGCACACACTGTCCCCTGGCGCCGCGGTTACCGGAGCGTACCTTTGTCTCGCAGGACGATCTCCTTGTCCGCAAGATTCTGCTCCCGGTACCTCTGGCGAAGCTGCTGCGCCTCTCGCTGCTCCCGCTGCTGCCGCTGCTCATACTCTCGGCATCGCCACTCGTTCTCCTTCTGGGCGGCGTATTCCACGTCGTCCAGATGCTCCAACTCCTCCCAGTCGATTTCCATCGCTAGTGGCTGGGGATCTTCCGGTGTCCCTACCGGGAGATAGCATTCAGTTGCGGCCTCTGGTTCCAGGCCTGGCTGGCGTTCCGGTCCGGGTAAGGCCTCCTCAGCCTCCTTCCCTCCCGCCGCGTCCTCGGCGGAGTCAGGATCAGCTCTTTTGGGGCCGGCCTCCGGTTCTTCTTCAGCCGCTGGTTCCAGTGGTGGCGCAGGTGACGGTTGTGCATCCAGGGGGAGAGCAACTGGTCCCACAGCAGCCGCTGTTTCAGGGCACGCCAGCTCTGCTCCATCGCCTCCATCTCTGCGCTGTGTCGGGCCATATCCCTCAGCGCCTCATCCAATTCATCCACTCTCTGCATTTTCAGGTCGTTCTCCCGACCTGGGGATGGTTCAGGCACAGGCAGCAGCTCTTCAGGGGAACGGGGTCTGCGCACCGCCATTCCTCCACACAGCGTCTCCTGTCCTTCCGCCATCTCACTCCAGGCCAGACTGTGTGTTTCATCTGGAACACTCTGGATTTTTCCGTGGAGGCGGGACTTTCGCTTTCTCTTCTTAGCATAGAGGATGAAGAGGAGGCGGATCTCCCTTGCAGTGGGGCAGGCTCGGACATTGTAGTAACATTTAGACAGGGAGCCCATTACTTTCGCGCCACAGGGGTGGGTACGCCCACGAATACACACCCCTCTTCTTCACCAGCGCCTCAGGGCGCGAATATGGCGGCAAAATGGCGGAAAATGGTGCCAAAAATCACAAAAACGTAACACAGTCTTTTTCACAAAAACAGTCCATTCCAGGCACACAGGACTCACATATTGCGAGCTTCGGATCCTGTTCGTGACGCCAAAAGATGAGTCGCACCTACCAGGGCTTTGGGGTACTCGGCACCGAGCCCTTTCACTTTACTGGGGGATGTCACGGGTAGCGCAGCTCGGTCCGTTGCCCTGGGCGCTCACTAAAAAGGGGATATTTACAGGGGATGATAGAAAATGTTCATGACGCCACCTGTGGTTTCTGGTCAGGATGACCAGCGCTGCAGGGTAGATCCTCTGAGGGTATGGGGCAGCAAGGTGTTAAGTCTCCCACAGGCAAGACTGATCCCTCGGAGTATATGGCGGTGTAGGGTGCAGGAGCAATAATGCAGACACACACAAGACAGTATCTTTCGGTACCTTTACTGGTGGTAGATTCAGGCACGTCCCGGGAAGCTGTTCAGGGTGGAGGATGCATGTCCAGTAATCCACTGAGTAGGTGTAGGGCCTCCTTACGTCTTTATATGTGTGAGTTTCTAACTTGCATAAAACAAAGTTTAACTCCGTTCTCTTTGCTACGCCCGGCTGATCTTGTGGTGGAGCCTTCTTTTGGACAGAACTAAGTCTCCATTTGCAGTGCACTGCTAGACTCCTGTTCTCCTGACCCCGGTTACGTATCAGCACAATTGGGCCCCTCTGTGACCTGTAGTCCAGCAGGGTCTCCGGTTTTTCCCAATAGCCGTGAAGGTACTAGCAAGCTCGGACCCGGTGTCCGGTAGTGCAGAGTGGAGGTCAGCTATCAATGCTGTCGACCTCAGTCACTCTCTCTTTCTTCTTTCTCCACTTGCCTGTCGCCCTACTCACACCTTTAACATAAGCACAATGGGATAGCAGTTTCTCTCAGTTCTGCTGCTCTTCAGCTCTGCTGCTCTTAGACTGCGGACTGCAGACTCTCTGAGCTCTCTGAGACGACTAGATGACTGCCTTCTTTGAGGTGGCTGCACAGACTGACTGAACTCCACTCCTCTCCTCACAACAACTCCTCAACAACAACTAACTAATCCCATCTCCACACCTTATATACCTGCGTATTGCTCCCTCTGGTGGCACCAGGAAAATGTGGAGTGTGAATGAATATCGGGTGATTGTGAATTACCTTTCATGCATCCTCCAGGGTAACATGTGGCACCAAGCGCAGCTGGGCTACACATCCCCCCTAGTTAATATCAGCACTCCTGGGCTGAAAAAGAAAACAATTTTTATAATATCAACAATAACATAACTCTTCCCTTGCGGGAGGTAAGGATACTTCAAATGTTACAATGTGTACAAATTAGCAAATAGAAAAATATCAAATGCTTTCACGCAATAAATACAGGATTCTTGTGGAGGACCCGCACCAAACCTCCCACGGTGGTCCTGGGTGGGCTGCAGGACTTCTTTGCTGCAGACCTCACTCAAGGCCACACCATACGGGTTTTTCTTCTAAGGTAGAATGGCTTACGTAAAACCAAGATGGGGCACGAGTGCCAACTATTTACATTTAAGTTCTGTGCTGCAAGAGTCCTCAGCACGCAGTCCTTCATAAGAAACACATTTCACATATCACATTAACACTTTACCCAACTGGGGTACCATACTTCAAGCATGTAAACATCATCATATAACATTTTCAATAAAGTGCAATTCTTCATAACTTTCTACAGTTCAGTAAACCCTGTCCGGGTCCTACTTCGGCATCGCCATATCTTCTCTGAACATAGCAGCATCTTCCATACCGGCGGCTGGAAGCATACTGTGCGTTCTGTAACGCATCACAATAAGATCGTGTCCTGCTACCGGTGTCTGTGTAGCTACAGTTCTCATTTCAACTATGACTTTGCGATTTCCTGGAGGCCTGACAGGTACCTCACTTATGCTTAGGCTCTGCAGCGTTTCCAATGGTGACGCAGATGTGCGGTCTAGCTCAGTTGAGAGCGCACTTGCAGTCGCTGCGCTCTTTAGCGTTGCAGAATGGAACGCAGGTGCACGAAGTGGCTCAGTAGAGGGCGCATTTGCAATCGTTGCGCTCTTTGGCGTGGCAGAATGGGACGCAGGATAGAACGCAGGTGCGCGGCCGGGCGCTGATGTGGCTGGGACCTCGGACGCTGAGACACGGGGTGCGTTACCGGCTTCAGGGACGGGGTCGCTGACGCGGGAGACATTCAGGCATACCACCCCTTAAGACCCCAATGCCGCGTGTAAGTGACAACATCCCCTTTTAGCAGGTCAGACTCTGCATCACAGCAATGAACGAAGATCTTCTGAGAGAGCCCGGGCTCGTGTATGAGCCCCCAACCTCCTTGGAACTTAGAGGCACACACTGTCCCCTGGCGCCGCGGTTACCGGAGCGTACCTTTGTCTCGCGGACGATCTCCTTGTCCGCAAGATTCTGCTCCCGGTACCTCTGGCGAAGCTGCTGCGCCTCTCGCTGCTCCCGCTGCTGCCGCTGCTCATACTCTCGGCGTCGCCACTCGTTCTCCTTCTGGGCGGCGTATTCCACGTCGTCCAGATGCTCCAACTCCTCCCAGTCGATTTCCATCGCTAGTGGCTGGGGATCTTCCGGTGTCCCTACCGGGAGATAGCATTCAGTTGCGGCCTCTGGTTCCAGGCCTGGCTGGCGTTCCGGTCCGGGTTAAGGCCTCCTCAGCCTCCTTCCCTCCCGCCGCGTCCTCGGCGGAGTCAGGATCAGCTCTTTTGGGGCCGGCCTCCGGTTCTTCTTCAGCCGCTGGTTCCAGTGGTGGCGCAGGTGACGGTTGTGCATCCAGGGGGAGAGCAACTGGTCCCACAGCAGCCGCTGTTTCAGGGCACGCCAGCTCTGCTCCATCGCCTCCATCTCTGCGCTGTGTCGGGCCATATCCCTCAGCGCCTCATTCAATTCATCCACTCTCTGCATTTTCAGGTCGTTCTCCCGACCTGGGGATGGTTCAGGCACAGGCAGCAGCTCTTCAGGGGAACGGGGTCTGCGCACCGCCATTCCTCCACACAGCGTCTCCTGTCCTTCCGCCATCTCACTCCAGGCCAGACTGTGTGTTTCATCTGGAACACTCTGGATTTTTCCGTGGAGGCGGGACTTTCGCTTTCTCTTCTTAGCATAGAGGATGAAGAGGAGGCGGATCTCCCTTGCAGAGGGGCAGGCTCGGACATTGTAGTAACATTTAGACAGGGAGCCCATTACTTTCGCGCCACAGGGGTGGGTACGCCCACGAATACACACCCCTCTTCTTCACCAGCGCCTCAGGGCGTGAATATGGTGGCAAAATGGCGGAAAATGGTGCCAAAAATCACAAAAACGTAACACAGTCTTTTTCACAAAAACAGTCCATTCCAGGCACACAGGACTCACATATTGCGAGCTTCGGATCCTGTTCGTGACGCCAAAAGATGAGTCGCACCTACCAGGGCTTTGGGGTACTCGGCACCGAGCCCTTTCACTTTACTGGGGGATGTCACGGGTAGCGCAGCTCGGTCCGTTGCCCTGGGCGCTCACTAAAAAGGGGATATTTACAGGGGATGATAGAAAATGTTCATGACGCCACCTGTGGTTTCTGGTCAGGATGACCAGCGCTGCAGGGTAGATCCTCTGAGGGTATGGGGCAGCAAGGTGTTAAGTCTCCCACAGGCAAGACTGATCCCTCGGAGTATATGGCGGTGTAGGGTGCAGGAGCAATAATGCAGACACACACAAGACAGTATCTTTCGGTACCTTTACTGGTGGTAGATTCAGGCACGTCCCGGGAAGCTGTTCAGGGTGGAGGATGCATGTCCAGTAATCCACTGAGTAGGTGTAGGGCCTCCTTACTCTTTATATGTGTGAGTTTCTAACTTGCATAAAACAAAGTTTAACTCCGTTCTCTTTGCTATGCCCGGCTGATCTTGTGGTGGAGCCTTCTTTTGGACAGAACTAAGTCTCCATTTGCAGTGCACTGCTAGACTCCTGTTCTCCTGACCCCGGTTACGTATCAGCACAATTGGGCCCCTCTGTGACCTGTAGTCCAGCAGGGTCTCCGGTTTTTCCTAATAGCCGTGAAGGTACTAGCAAGCTCGGACCCGGTGTCCGGTAGTGCAGAGTGGAGGTCAGCTATCAATGCTGTCGACCTCAGTCACTCTCTCTTTCTTCTTTCTCCACTTGCCTGTCGCCCTACTCACACCTTTAACATAAGCACAATGGGATAGCAGTTTCTCTCAGTTCTGCTGCTCTTCAGCTCTGCTGCTCTTAGACTGCGGACTGCAGACTCTCTGAGCTCTCTGAGACGACTAGATGACTGCCTTCTTTGAGGTCATATCAAAAAACTGACCGTCACATCCAAACATAGACTCAGTGTGAACAGGTGCTAAACCTAGAGTCACCAACTCATTATACATACAAGAAGAAGAAAAATTACGTGTGCTACCTTTTTTTCTTGTATGCCTTCTTTGAGGTGGCTGCACAGACTGACTAACTCACCCTCTCCTCACAACAACTCCTCAACAACAACTAACTAATCCCATCTCCAGACCCTTAAATACCTGCGTATTCTAAAGGGCTCCCTCTGGTGGCACCAGGAAAATGTGGAGTGGGGAATGAATATCGGGTGATTGTGAATTACCTTTCATGCATTCTCCAGGGTAACATGTGGCACCAAGCGCAGCTGGGCTACACATAAGCACAGTACAAGACATAGACTAGGATTAGGGCACAAGAGATAGTGATAGGTCTTATGAATGCATAAGTGATCTGAATAGTACACTGCTCCAAAAAATAAAGGGAACAATTAAACAGCAGAATATAACTCCAAGTAGATCAACCTTCTGTGAAATCAAACTATCCACTTAGGAAGCAACACTGATTGACAATCAATTTCATATGCTGTTGTGCAAATGGAATAGACAACAGATAGAAATTATTGGCAATTATCAAGACACACTCAATAAAGGAGTGGTTCTGCAGGTGGGGACCACAGACCACATCTCAGTACCAATGCTTTCTGGCTGATGTTTTGGTCACTTTTGAATGTTGATTGTGCTTTCACACTCGTGGTAGCATGAGTTGGACTCTACAACCCACACAAGTGACTCAGGTAATGCAGCTCATCCAGGATGGCACATCAATGCGAGCTGTGGCAAGAAGGTTTGCTGTGTCTGTCAGCGTAGTGTCTAGAGGCTGGAGGTGCTACCAGGAGACAGGCTAGTACACAAGGAGACGTGGAGGGGGCCATAGGAGGGCAACAACTCAGCAACAGGACCACTACCTCCGACTTTGTGCAAGAAGGAACAGAAGGAGCACTGCCAGAGCCCTGCAAAATGACCTCCAGCAGGCCACAAATGTGCATGTGTCTGCACAAATGGTTAGAAACCGACTCAATGAGGATGTCTGAGGGCCCGACGTCCACAGATGGGGGTTGTGCTTACAGCCCAACACCATGCAGGATGATTGGCATTTGCCACAGAACACCAGGATTGGCAAATTCGCCACTGGCGCCCTGTGCTCTTCACAGATGAAAGCAGGTTCACACTGAACATATGTGACAGACGTGACAGTCTGGAGACGCAGCGGAGAGTAATCTGCTGCCTGCAACATCCTTCAGCATGACCGGTTTGGCAGTGGGTCAGTAATGGTATGTGGTGGCATTTCTTTGGAGGGCCACACAGCCCTCCATGTGCTCGCCAGAGGTAGACTGACTGCCATTAGATACCGAGATGAGATCCTCAGACCCCTTGTGAGACCATATGCTAGTGCGGTTGGCCCTGGGTTCCTCCTAATGCAAGACAATGCCAGAACTCATGTGGCTGGAGTGTGTCAGCAGTTCCTGCAAAATGAAGGCATTGAAGCTAAGGACTGGCCCAGACCTGAATCCATTGAGCACATCAGGGACATCATGTCTCGCTCCATCCATCAACATCACTTTGCACCACAGACTGTATAGGAGTTGGCGGATGATTTAGTCCAGGTTTGGGAGGAGATCCCTCAGGAGACCATCTGCCGCCTCATCAGGAGCATGCCCAGGCTTTGTAGATAGGTCATACAGGCACGTGGAGGCTACACACAATACTGAGCCTCATTTTGACTTGTTTTAAGGACATTACATTCCACTTTAATTTTGTGTGTGACTCCAAATCCAGCCCTCCATTTGTTAATAAATTTGATTTCCATTGATTATATTTTGTGTGATTTGTTGTCGGCACATTCAACTTTGTACAGAACAAAGTATTCAATGAGAATATTTCATTCATTTAGATCTAGGATGTGTTATTTGAGTGTTCCCTTTACTTTTTTGAGCAGTGTATATACAGTTACAATTTTGGGACTAGTCCACAGTGGGAGATGGGTAGTGCTAGGAAAAAGCAGGCACTTCCTGATTGTTAGAAATAGAGAGAGTTTGTTGGCAAGGTCAAGTTCAATGTGCAGTGTGCTGACAACAAGAAGAGTACATGTTGTATTGGGTGGTATGAGACCTTACAAGACTCCCTGCAAACATTCCTGCAATATCTAGAGCCTAAGGCTTGAAACAGGTGCAATGGAATGTACCTTATTTCTTCAATACAGAGGAAGATGGACATGGAACCACGTGAGGGAAAGGTAACAGATCTCATCAATACTGCGGAGCCGGACGGGAAGTCACTGGGCATGAAGGAATCAGTAAGAGTAGGGATAATCCAGGTGGAACTGAAAGTGAAGCAGAAAATGTATTGTATTACTGAAACAGGAATTGGAGGGTACTGTAACCGATACTGTGTGTTACAATCTGATGTACTTGAACTGTCCAGTCAACTGTTGAATATTGAAATGAACTGGGTGCCCCTGATATGTGTGCAGCTGTTCCTTAAGATGGAGACCAGAGGATAGGGGAGCTGTTATGATTTGGTAGCCGAGGAGGACAGTAACAAAAATAGGCTAGGCAACCAGGATTCAGAGAGGTTGGTAACTAGCGGATGGCAGATGCCTAAACTGACAGTACAACTAGAAGTAGCCGTAGGACGTACCTACGGTGCTCTAGAAGCCTCGACACAGCCGGAGAGATAGCTAAGCCTAAAGAGAGAAAGAGTAAAGCTAACTGCCCCGGAGTAGAGCCCCCAAAGGAATAGGTAGCCCCCAAACATATATTGGTGGTGAGACAAGATGAAATACAGTACAAACACAGGCAAAAATAGAGTAAGCAAATGCTGGGGCCCAAACTGTCTAGATAGAACAGGACAGGAAAGAATAATGTCTGCAATCCAGCAAAAACTCTAAGAAAAATTCCAACACGTCTGATATGTAAAAATACTGAGACCACACGATCTCTCCCCCGCTAGATCAGAACTCTGGTGTGGACTGGTAGCAAACCAGCAGACACTGAAATAACAGGGAACTGGAAATACATAAACTGTCTCTGGTGTAAACTGGTAGCAAATCAGCAGATAGTGAAGTAACAGGGAACTGAAAATACATAAACAGTGGCAAATAAGAAACAGAGTCCAGCGCAGGCCCCGCAGGGGAACCTGGCTGTACTAACTCCAGAAAGGCAGATAACTGAGAAGACAAAAGGGAAAACAATTGCCACAGAAATAAACAGCAAATAACTTATCTGAAAGTTAGGACAAAGCAAGAAGCAAGCTGACTTCCAAAAGGGAAGAGGAAGAAACAAATCACCGGCAAGGATCATGGGAAGGTTGGTCACTTATAACTCCCCAGTCAGTAAGACATGATTGCCAATCATTGCCCCCTGGTGATAGACTTCTATTAGCCAAAGCAGCTTCATTACTTTCAGCAGCCACCAGTGGGAGCCCAAACTCAGAAGTCAGATTCAGAGTGTTCACAACAGGGAGCCCTGCGGCCTGTAAGTGTGTGTAAAGCACCCTACAATAGACAGCACACTGGGGCTGGGACATGAATTTCGTGTAAAGTGTTAGGGCAACATGGAGTAAGAGCTCGACCATGGCTACCAGCCTCTGGCACCTTACACTGGTGCTAAGGGCCCACCAGTAACATCAACTCTGTGTCAAGTCTATGTCAATGCTGGAGCCCACCAGCGGGAGCAAAGTTTATAGGAAGGTGAACATGTCCAGTTCCTGAAGGAAGATGGACCGTGGGGCTGAATTGGTCCCATACCACAGGGAGGGAGGAGCCGGCAGTTATCCAGTCTCGCCAAGAAGTGGCAGCACCCAAAGTCGTCATGCCTCTGAGAGTAAAAGTAAGAAGTCCCAGTGGAGAAACAGGTTTCATTTCTTGTGAAGTCTTTGCCGAAGGTAAAGTTGTTGGACTGCTAGAAGAGACGGCAAATCTGGCCATGGTGTACATGCCTCAGGGAGCGCATTTGATTGTGTATGTGGGAAGAATAGAGGTCAAGGAAACCTGGGTCTGAACGTTGATACCTAAACCAAAAAAGAAGAGGAGTTGAACGTCGAGTGATGTAGTGAGTAGTAGATAATGGTGTACTACTGATATGACTGCTGACTACTCCTGACAAAGAACGAAATGTGTGTTTGATCAGTAGGGACACGCACCTAAGCAAGCCAGAATGTAAGTCAGCATCTCTAGTCTTATTGTTGTATATTTGTGACACTTAGTCTTTTATGAGAAATACCCTTAAGCTACACAGTATTTTCTATCATGAGATATATACTGTATCTTTTTCACTCTTTGTTTCATTGCAGCCATTTGGTAAATTCAAAAAAGTTTTTTTTCTCATTAATGTACACTCTACACCCCATCTTGACTGAATAACAGAAATGTAGAAGTTTTTGAAAATGTATTAAAAAAGAAAAACTCAAATATCACATGGTCATAAGTATTCAGACCCTTAGCTCAGACACTTATATTTAAGTCACATGCTGCCCATTTCCTTGTGATACTCCTTGAAATGATTCTACTCCTTAATTGGAGTCCAGCTGTGTTTAATTAAACTGATAGGACTTGATTTGTAAAGGCAGCCACCTGTCTATACAAAACCTCACAGCTCACTGTGCATGTCAGACCAAATGGGAATCATGAGGTCAAAGGAACTGGTCAATGAGCTCAGAGACAAAATTTTGGCAAGGCACAGATCTGACCAAGGTTACAAAAGAATTTCTGCAGTACTCAATGTTCCTAAGAGCACAGTGGCCTCCCTAATCCTTAAATGGAAGAAGTTTGGAACCACCAGAAGTCTTCCTAGACCTGGCCGTCCAGCCAAACTGAGCAATCTTGGTGAGATAGGTAAAGAAGAACCCCAAGATCACTGTGACTGAGCTCGACAGATGCAATAGGGAGATGGGAGAAAGTTCCACAAAGCCAACTATCACTGCAGCCCTCCACCAGTCGGGCCTTTATGGACTAACAGAAGCCTCTCCTCAGTGCAAGACATGAAAGCCCTCATAGAGTTTGCTAAAAAAAACACATGAAGGACTCCCAGATTATGAGAAATAAGATACTCTGGTCTGATGAGAGGAAGATAGAACTTTTTGGTGATAATTCTAAGCAATATGTGTGCAGAAAGACAGGCACTGCTCATGACCTGCTCAATACAATCCCAACAGTGAAACATGGTGGTGGCAGCATCATGCTATTGGGGGTGTTTTCAGCTGCATGGACAGGCCAACTGGTTGCATTTGAAGGAAACATAAATGCGGCCAAGCACAGAGATATCCTGGATGAAAACCTCTTCCAGAGTGCTCTGGACCTCAGACTTGGCCGAAGGTTCACCTTCCAACAAGACAATGACCCTAAGCACACAGCTAAAATAACAAAGGAGTGGCTTCAAAACAACTCTGCGATCATTCTTGACTGGCACAGCTAGAGCACTGACCTAAACCCAATTGAGCATCTCTGGAGAGACCTGAAAATGGCTGTCCACCGACGTTCACCATCCAATCTGACGGAACAGGAGAGGATCTGCAAGGAAGAATGGCCAAGGACCCCCAAATCCAGGTGTGAAAAACTTGTTGCATTATTCCCAAGAAGACTCTTGGCAGTACTAGCTCAAAAGGGTGCTTCTACTCAATACTGAGCAAAGGATCTGAATAATTATGACCATGTGATATTTCAGTTTTTCCTTTTTAATAAATTTGCAAAAATTTCTACATTTCTGTTTTTTTTCAATCAAGATGTGGTGCATAGTGTACATTAATGAGAAAGAAATGATCTTTTTTGAATTTACGAAATGGCTGCAATGAAACAAAGAGTGAAACATTTAAAGGGGTCTGAATACTTTCTGTACCCACTGTGTGTAATTGGACTGGTTTAATAGTATAGTGATTGTAAATTATAGAGCCTTGCTTTTACGTATTCATTGTGTATTAATTTATATATTGTTTTTTGATATTTAGTAAAATACTCTTTTTGGGCGTAATATTGTCCAGTACATTGATGTACTGCTGATGTAGACTAGTAGACATTGGCGTACCACTGATGTAGACATTGTAATAAATATTGGTGTTCTGCTGATGTAGAGAGGTGTAGATATTGGTGTACTGCTGATGTACTCCCGGACCCCAGAGACCGCAAGATCCTGAGCAGATATAGAGTCAGTGCCCACAGTCTGGCCATCAAATCCGGCCGACACAGGCAGAGCTACAAGCCCAGGGAGGAAAGACTATGCCAACACTGTGACCAGGAGGCCATAGAGGACGAAACCCACTTCCTGCTACACTGCTCCAAATACTCAGCAGTGAGGGACACTCACTTCAGGAGACTCTCACATCTCTTCCCGGATTTCATCACCATGAAGGAGTAAGAGAAAACATATCTTGCTGGGGGAAGAAGAGAGAGCAGCGGAAATTGCAGCGCGGTATGTGAGCGAATGTCATAGACTGCGAGAAAGGCAACCATGATATGCCATGTACTTCTACAGCCCCCACCCTGGATCTGCCCCTATCCCCCTATCCGCCTTCCCTATGTATGGACTTCTATAGCCCCCACCCCGGATCTGCCCCCATCGACCTTCCCTATGCATGGACTTCTATAGCCCCCACCCTGGATCTGCCCCCAACCATTGTTCTTACAGCCCTCATCCTGGATCTGCCCCATCCACCTTTCCTATAGCCTCTACACAACATCCCTACAGTCCCTATCCCTATTCCCTTTTGTACACTTGCCTTGGCAAAACTAATGTGCATTTAGTTCGGCCAATAAAGTTTCTTTGAATTTGAGTAGTAGATATTGGTGTACTACTAATGTAGGGAGTAGTAGATATTGGTGTACTACTGATGTAGAGAGTAGTGGATATTAGTGTACTGCTGATGTAGAGAGTAGTAGATTTGGTGTACTACTAATGTAGAGAGTAATAGACATTGGTGTACTGCTGAGGTAGAGAGTAGTAGATATTGGTGTACTACTGATGTAGGGAGTAGTAGACATTGGTGTACTGCTGATGTAGAGAGTAGTAGATATTGGTGTACTGCTGATGTAGAGCGTAATAGATATTGGTGTACTACTGATGTAGAGAGCAGTAGACATTGGTATACTGCTGATGCAGAGAGTAGTAGATATTGGTGTACTGCTGATGTAGAGAGTAGTAGATATTGGTGTACTGCTGATGTAGAGAGTAGTAGATATTGGTGTACTGCTGATGTAGAGAGTAGTAGATATTGGTGTACTACTAATGTAGAGAGTAGTATATATTGGTGTACTACTGATGTAGAGAGTAGTGGATATTAGTGTACTGCTGATGTAGAGAGTAGTAGATATTGGTGTACTACTAATGTAGAGAGTAATAGACATTGGTGTACTGCTGAGGTAGAGAGTAGTAGATATTGGTGTACTACTGATGTAGGAGTAGTAGACATTGGTGTACTGCTGATGTAGAGAGTAGTAGATATTGGTGTACTGCTGATGTAGAGCGTAATAGATATTGGTGTACTACTGATGTAGAGAGCAGTAGACATTGGTATACTGCTGATGCAGAGAGTAGTAGATATTGGTGTACTGCTGATGTAGAGAGTAGTAGATATTGGTGTACTGCTGATGTAGAGATGTAGTAGATATTGGTGTACTGTGATGTAGAGAGTAGTAGATATTGGTGTACTACTAATGTAGAGAGTAGTATATATTGGTGTACTGCTGATGTAGAGCGTAATAAATATTGGTGTACTACTGATGTAGAGAGTAGTAGACATTGGTGTACTGCTGATGTAGAGAGTAGTAGACACTGGTGCACTACTAATGTAGAATTTTGCAAAGAACAAAATAAATTATATGTATTAAAGATGTGAATTCTATCACTACTGAGCGTTTAATACCGTAATTGAATGTTTCATAATTTGTTTCGGACGCAGGGTGAAGACACATAAAAAATATAACAATGTATTATTAAAACTTAGTAAAACATCCAAAATCCCTTTGGCAATTACTTGTTGTTTGCAGCATTCAATACATCTTCCCATGAATTTTATATTGCAAAAGGTTTCATTTTACACCTCATCTGCATAAACATTATAAGCGAAGTGCAATCATTGGGGAGTGAAAGCAATCTTATATTGTTTATTTTGATTTTCAAGTAGTCTCTTGCATAAAAAGGGGACGCCAAATCACTTTGGTAATTTTTATTTGTTTACAGTTTTCCCCACCTTCAACCTCCCTTAAAAAAAGAAGTCTAGAAGTCAATATTTTTTATACTCTGGAGCAGTATGCAAAGCTGTTAGAAAAGAACCACAGGAGATAGGGTATGTGCACATGTTGCAGATTGGTCTGCAGAATTTTCTGCACAGAATCTGCATTTCTTTGCCGAAACTGCATGTCAAAATCTGCGCAGTTTTTATCCTTTCTTTGTCCTTTTTATCTGCAGATTTTGTGCAGATTTCCCCTGCCTTTTGAGACCTGCAGATTCCTATAATGGAGCAGGTCTCAAAACGCTGGAGTTCTGCACAAAAAAAGTGACATGCTGCAGTTTTAAATCCGCACCAAATCTGCGCGGAAAAATCTGCAGCATGTGCACTGCGTTTTTTGATTTCCATTGACTAGAATGGTACTTGTTGTGAATACCTTGGAGGCGACTTTTGAGCTGGGCTCCCTCCGGTGGTTGCTGAGGGTAATGAACTAATTACTGAATGGCCTTCAGCTAACTCTGAATGGTATGATATAAGTGACCTGAGTTTCCAGCAGCCTTGCCGGTAATCAATTGTTCCTCCTGCTCTTGCTTGGAGCACATCTTGCTTTCCTGCTCTCATTCAGATAAGTGTTTTGCTTTTTTTTCCTCTGTTGGATTTTCACTGCTGGTTTGCTGCTTGCAGTGGACTGCAGCCTGGTCCCCTTTTGGGGTCTTGCGCTGCAATTGTGCTCATTGTGTGTTTGCATTTTTGCTTTGTTCCTTTGTCACTTTTTATTTGCTGTGTTGCTGTGTGTTACACCAGAGATCTGATTTAGGTGGTAGAGATCATGTGATCTCAGGTTTTTTGTTAATCAGAAGTGTTGGTATTTTTGTCAGGGTTTTTTGGGTTGCAGTCAGATTTCTTTCCTATACTTTTCTATCTAGACAGAATGGGCCCCAGCGTTTGCTCATTCTATTTTCTGACTGTGTCCGTGTTTTCTTCTTGTCTAACCGCCATTACATGTTCGGGGGCTTCCTATTTCTTTGGGGCTTCTGCTCCGGGGCAGATAGCATTCATCTTTCTGCCTTTAGGTGTAGCTATCTCTCCGGCTGTGACGAGGCGTCTAGGATCACCGTAGGTACGCTCCACGGCTACTTCTAGTGTGGCGGTTAGTTCAGGTAACTGCAATCCAATAGTTTCCAGCCTCTCTGGTGTATTGCTACTTTGGCTGTTTTTTGCAGTTTCTCCTCAGCTACCGAAACATAACAGTATTAACGGCCCGACTGAAAATTATATGGTACTCACAGAAGGGAAAGATAGTAAAGTTAAATTTTTTTTTCCCTCTATTTCTCTGGGTGATGAGGAGGAATTTTTTTTTCTCTCAATGGAGTTTGCACAGTTGTCTGGCCGTGTGAAGCAGCTTGCCACTGAGGTTCGGAGTATTGCTGCCTATCTTGCTGGGTTGCCGGTTGTGGAACCTAGGATCCCCATGCCAGATTTATTTTTGGGGGATCGGTCTAAATTTCTGAATTTCAAAAATAACTGTTAGTTGTTTTTTGCCTTAAAGCCTAAGTCCTCAGGGAACGCAGCACAGCAGGTTCAAATTGTCATCTCTCTGCTGCGCGGCGACCCTCAGGATTGGGCTTTTTCCCTGACACCTGCGGATCCTGTTTTGAATGATGTTAATGTATTTTTTCAGGTTCTGGGGTTATTGTACGATGAACCTAGTGTTACTGATCAAGCTGAACAGACCTTGTTGGCATTAAATCAGGGTCGTGAAGACGCTGAGCTGTACTGTCAGAAATTTCGAAAATGGGCAGTCCTGACCAAATGGAATGATGATGCTTTGGCAGCCCTTTTTCGAAGGGTCTGTCAGAAAATGTAAAGGACGTTATGGTGGGATTCCCTGTTCCCTCTGGTCTCAATGATTCTATGTCTTTGGCTATTCAAATTGACAGACGTTTGCGTGAGCGCAGAGGTATGCGTGAGATAGTGTTGCCTTGTGAGCCAGCTTCTGAGCCCATGGAGTGTGATGGAGTGACTTCTGGGGCTCAGCGTCTTGAGTTTCGCAAGCGCAATGGGTTATGTTTCTACTGTGGTAACGCTTCCCATGCTATTTCCGTCTGCCCTAAGCGGGGAAGACGTTTTGCGCGCTCAGTTGTCTTGGGCAGTGTTCAGACTAAATTTCTGTTGACTGTTACCCTGATTTGCTCCCTGTCCACATTTTCGGCTCAGGCTTTTGTTGATTCAGGAGCAGCTATTAAACTGATGGATTTTGACTTTGCCAAACGTTGTGGGTTTCCCATGATACCCCTGCAGAAGTCTATTCCTTTACTGGGCATTGATTCTACCCCTTTGGAGGAGAATAAACCCCAGTTTTCTACTCAGGTGATAATGAGGGTTGAACCAGATCATCAGGAGAGTTGCAAATTTCTGGTGTTGTATAATCTGCATGACATTATTGTACTGGGTTTCCCTTGGTTACAGACTCATAATCCTGTTTTGTATTGGAAATCTGTGTCTGTGACCAGTTGGGGTTGCCAATGTGTTAATACTGACACTCTTGTTTATTCTGCCTCTCCCCAGTCTCAGGATGTCCCTGACTTTTTGACTGATTTTTCTGATGTGTTTAGTGAAAGTAAGTCTGCATCCTTACCTCCTCACAGGAGCTATGATTGCGCTATTGAGTTAGTGCCTGGTGGTAAATTTCCTAAAGGTCGCCTTTTTAATTTATCTGTACCTGAACACGATACTATGCGATCTTATATCAAGGAGTCATTGGAGAAGGGTCATATCAGACCATCCTCCTCACCCTTGGGCGCCGTTTTTTTCTTTGTGGCCAAAAAGGATGGTTCATTGAGGCCGCGTATTGATTATCGCCTCCTGAATAAGATCACTGTTAAATATCAATATCCATTACCTTTGATTTCTGACCTATTTTCCAGAGTGAAAAGTGCTAGTTGGTTTACCAAGCTTGACCTCAGGAGGACGTATAACCTTATTCGCATTAAGCACGGGGATGAATGGAAGACGGCGTTTAATACCCCAGAGGGGCATTTTGAGTACCTAGTGATGCCTTTTGGGCTTACTAATGCCCCTTCCGTCTTCAAATCCTTCATGAATTATATTTTCAGGGATTTTGTGGATAAATTTCTGATTGTTTATTTGAATGATATCTTGATTTTTTCCAACGACTGGGACTCTCATCTGAAACATGTTTGGACTGTGTTCCAGATTTTGAGAGAGAATGCACTGTATGTGAAAGGATCAAAGTGTCTTTTTGGCGTACAGAAGGTCTCATTTCTGGGATTAATTTTGTCTCTGTCTGTTATTGAAATGGACCGGTCAACGTTCAGGCCATCTATGATTGGGTTCAACCTACTTCATTGAAGGCTCTTCAGAGATTTTTGGGTTTTGCCAATTTTTATCGCAAATTTATTGGTAATTTCTCCGGTATTGTTAAACCATTGACTGATTTGTCCAAAAAGGGTTCCGATGTGGTGAATTGGCCTCCTGAGGCAGTTTCTGCATTTCAGGAACTTAAGCAGAGTTACACCAGAGATCTGATTTAGGTGGTAGAGATCGTGTGATCTCAGGTTTCTTGTTAATCAGAAGTGTTGGTATTTTTGTCAGGGTTTTTTGGGTTGCAGTCAGATTTCTTTCCTATACTTTTCTATCTAGACAGATTGGGTCCCAGCGTTTGCTCATTCTATTTTCTGTCTGTGTCCGTGTTTTCTTCTTGTCTAACTGCCATTACATGTTCGGGAGCTTCCTATTTCTTTGGGGATTCTGCTCCAGGGCAGATAGCATTCATCTTTCTGCCTTTAGGTGTAGCTATCTCTCCGGCTGTGATGAGGCGTCTAGGATCACCGTAGGTACGCTCCACGGCTACTTCTAGTGTGGCGGTTAGTTCAGGTTACTGCAATCCAATAGTTTCCAGTCTCTCTGGTGTATTGCTACTTTGGCTGTTTTTGTCTGACCCGTGCGTCGCTCCACTCTGTCTGCTTACCACAGGTAAATTATGGCCAACTTGCTTAATCTGCGTTTATTTGCGGTTATCTATGCCAGTCACTTTTGACTTATATATATATGGCGTGTAATGAACATTGTAGAAACTTGTTAGCCTGCCTAATCTGCTTATTTGCGGTAATCTATGCCAGTCACTGTTGATTGCTATATATATGGTGTGTAATGAATATGATATAAGCTTGTCAGGCTATCTATTTTTGCCATTGTATGCCCTATCTATTAAATATATACTGCCATATAATTATATAATATAATTATACATAGCCATATATTTACAACCAACATATTTATTATACTTCTT
Source organism: Oophaga sylvatica (assembly GCA_033576555.1). Taxonomy (NCBI): domain Eukaryota; kingdom Metazoa; phylum Chordata; class Amphibia; order Anura; family Dendrobatidae; genus Oophaga; species Oophaga sylvatica. The sequence goes on from JARQOD010000003.1 coordinate 141,269,945, forward strand.
GGCCGATTTTTTCACCTGGCGTTTATTCTGCTCTTGTGCTGTATTATCCATTCTTTATTAGCAATAACATATAGTTTATGGCCATATATATGTATCTAATCTGTGTCCAGTTAATTGTAGGATTATTCCAGTAATCTCTAATCTTCTTTTGGGGTTTCTACTGGTCACAAAATATTGTACCGACTGTTTCCCTGTGGTATATATACTATTACTGTTTTTTAAACTCATACTGCCATCTATGTATATTGTTATACAGATAGTTAGTGGTTCACGTACTGTTCAGTTCTATGACATACCATTGATGTGTTCCAGTTGCACTCCACTGCTTCTCTGCATTTCTGTTCTGACTTGTCCGTGATTCTTATACTACTATGGTAAATAAAATTTGCACTTTTTGGATATATCTTTGGACTCTATGGTCGTGTTTTTTGAGATTTCTCAAATGTTTGCGCACCTTTGTGCGACTGTCCTATTTTTGCCATGTATACTGTAGTTCAGCATTTATAATGAAGATATTCAAATTCTTCCTTCTACCTCTGCTGATCCTGTCTATTGGCTGTTGTTCTCATTTGGCTGTTTTTTGCAGTTTCTCCTCAGCTACCGAAACATAACAGATACTGTACATGACTTGCAGTTCTGCTGCAGATCTGCAAAGCAAAATCTGCTGCAGAACTGCAACAGAATCTGCAACGTGTGCACATACCCTTATTAGAGATTCATCATTTCCTAAACTGATGGCATTGCTTTCTTATCGGTCGAGGTGCAACCTTTGGGACTTCTGCTAATGCTGTGATGTGGCATCAACCCTGGTTAAATGCTGTGTCCTTTTCAAAGTTTTTTTCCACTTACAGGGGTGTTCTTGGCCATCTGATTGTGCAGGGAACTGCAGCTGGCACCATTCATGTGAATGATTACGTGCCGGTGCTCATTGCACAGTAGGTTTTCAGGAAGTCTTATATGTAGGGAAGAACAGTGAGGAGCTTGAACACTAAGGCCTCTTTCACACATCCGGCGGGCGCCTAAACGGCGCCCCCGGCATTTTACCGCAGCGCCGCATGTGAAAAGCTTTCACACTTCCGGCGCCCAAAATGCGGTTTTTTGCCGGATGGTTTCTGATGCTTGGAGAGATAAGAAACCATCTGGCAAAAAAAAAAAACGTTACATGCAGCGTTTTTTCCGGACGCCGCAATGTACATTTGCGTCGCATCCGGACAAAACCGCATGCAACGCATTGACATGCGGCGCCATGCGGCGCTAATGCATGTCAATGCGAAAAAAGCCGCATGCGGCGCATCAGATTTTCAGATGCGGCGCTGCGGGAAAATGCCGGGGCGCCGCAAGGGGAAAAACGGATGTGTGAAACCAGCCTAATGTGAGAAGGTGGAGATTGCCCACATTTCCTCTTTAAGACTTATATTATTGCAATGCATTTTGACGTTTGAATGAATTATAATCTGTATTGATAGTGATAGGCTATGTTCGGCCCAGCAATAGATATCTTACAGGGTTAAAAGTTGAGACTAGTCCAGGGTGGGAGGTGCTAGTGTGAAAATACAAAAGGTGTTTCCTGTCAGGAAGGCAGGGCCTAGTCTGCAATTACACACAGCCACTTCCAGCAGCGTTGGCATAGCGCGGGAGCGCTGCCATACAAAAAGCTTCTTGACACAGGTATATTTTTTATCAGATAAGCTAGGCTACCATGATATATTAGTTATAGGGGTCCTCATAGCATATCCTCTTCTCTGCAGTACCTCCTCTCTTCTGGCTCATCTAGCCTTTACTGCCCTACCTCAGCCACAGGTAACATATGCTTGCATTTGGACTCCTATTCTTTATACATGTTTTGCAATATAATACGTTCTGTCCTTTCTTTATCCTAGTACCAGGCTATTATACATATGGGGCTGCCATGTTTTGTCTTCATCTAAGTGCCATTTCTCTGAAATACATATATCTAAGGTACCTCTTCATGCTCCCTCATACTTACCTTCAGTGGGATATATATAGTTTCCATTCAGAACTTGTAACGGGGGAACAATATACCCATATAATATGTTGTTGCTAGCATAATAATTTATTCCTGTTTAAATCTGTTATTTAAAACTGTACTATTGTGTATATATTTGTATATATGTATATATTATTTTTAGTGCTTGACCTCACTGATTCTGGTTTTCTGATTTTCCTACAGTTACCCATGAATAAGATCCAGGTGGATCGAAACGTTGGGTATTAATGTATATATGGTATATGTATCTTATTTTGCTGTGTGGCACTTTTTCTTCTATATGTAAAATACAATAAATATTCTTAATTTGCATCTACTTGATTGATGTGTGCGGTGGATTACTACTCTCCTACGGTTTTGGTACCTCTATAGGTCCATTTTCACCAGCACCACTACAATCGTGACCTGTGTGCACACCCTTTATCTATTACTAGTCTGCAATTAGAGCAGACCTTTAGTCTGTGTACTCAGCAGGGCCTCATGAATTGGGTGTCCCTAAAGTGAGCGGAGAACATGACAACAGATAGCTTGATCCAGAGTGGAGACAAGGAAAAGTGTTATAAGGAGTGAGTGAGGTCTGGGGCAGGAAGCCTAGCAGGACGGTACAGATTTATCTGAGCAGCGCTGAGAAGGAAAGTGGAAAGAAGAGAGAGAGTGCCCCTTGTGGAAGTACCAAGGCGTTTGCAAGCAGAGAAGTTATGTATCCGCCAAAGTGGCAAAAGTAGTTTCTCTAATGGGAAAAGGACACCGAACCACGGATTGAAAAATGGGACTCTCGCTTACTGGTTAGTGGTACTGGTGTTGGAGACTAGGTAAGCTTCCAAAGTGCTGTGCTGGTGAAGCTAGAGAGTCAAGCTAATTGACAGAGTGGAGCGAGCTCAGGAAGGAACGAATGTGCATGAAAATGTCATATTGTGACGCCCCCAGGGCCGTGGGGTACTCGGTTCGAGTCAGACAGTTCTTTGGGGGGAAGGTGGCGGCAACAGTGACCCGGAATGTGGACCTGGGCGTGCAATTAAAAGATGATAAGAAAAGTTTATAAGGGAAATAAGTTTGTGACGCCACCTGTCGTGTTCGTCAACAGATGGCCAACGCTGCGAATCAGGTCCACTGGGGCGGTTGGTGACGCAGCAGAGATGTTCCAGCTCTCCACAGGCAGAGCTAGGCCCCAGGGCAGTTATAAGGTTCGATGAGATGGTGGTAACGGTTGTAGTGCAGGGTAGGTGACGCAGTAAATTAATCTGAGGACACAGCAGGGTGCAGTCTTCACACTTTACTCACAGTCTTTAGGTTACAATCACCAGCTGGGTGCTTTGTCCTCTGGGTCGATGGTCTAGACAGCTCTCGGGTAGTTTGGGGTACACTTTACAGGGACCCCCTTCTTGTGTTCCTTCTACAGTCATCTCTCCCTGCACTGGCTAATGCCTTTCCTGCCCTGCGCCTCACACATAGTGTCCCAAGCTAGCAGCCTCAGATCCTATCGGGCGACGTCCTCCTGGTCCCCTTTGATTCTATGTGGCTATCTTTTCAGCGAATGTGTGAGGATTTGGCTGCTGCACATACAGTCACAACAGTCTTCGGTTTGCTAGCTGAGTCATACAGTCTCTCCACTAGTCTTGGGCTGGACCCCCACTGTGACTTGGTCCCTCTACCCGACTACGGCCTGGATACGGGCGCCACAGGTGATTACCTCAAGTCCCTGGCTCCTAGGACCCCTTCCTCTCAACTCCTTTCACTACTCTTTTCAACTGTCACACTGCCTTCCCGCATGAACTGAAGCTCCTCCCCCCTCCCTTGGGGTGGTGTGTAGTGTTGGATGCACATATGCGAGCACGGGGTAGTGCGCCCTCCTTACCCGACAGCTAAATACCACACCTCTGGCTGAGGTGCAGTACCTCTGTGGCTACTGGACCCTCAGGGGTGCCACAATATGTTCTAATAGAAAAGTCTACAAAGTTTTGCACCCACTATCACTTGTACATACTTCTTCCTACATTATTGTTCAGTAAAAGACAGTTTATTTTTGAGTGGTGCTCACCCTCATTGAACTCTGCAACATGTGGTCCTGGCCAGACGAAGTCACCAGCATCATGCGGTCTGCAAGAAAGTAGCACTCCCATAGCTAAATTCCCCACCCAGCCAGGACCCACATTTTCATGTAGCGTGACAGGACATAGAAGGCGAGTAACTCGCCCACGGCTACCGCTCCGAGCCACGTTACACTAATATGTGCAGCAGCTTCTCAAAGTTCAGGTCAGCTAGGGTCTGAGAAGTCAGACACCCACAGGTCAGAAAGTAATGGTATACGTAAAAAGAAATAAGGTTAGTTTCAGGCGTTTTTCATAAATATTTCACCACCATTTATGAGTTGTTGTTTTTTGGTTCTTACTGTTGTAATCTGTATAATGTATTTTTCTATGTGTTTTTCAAGTTCTAGAGTGAAACCTATAATAAAAATGTCAAAAAGGCATACCTAGAACATGCTGCATTCAAATAAAATAGACATAAAGATTGCAGCAGGACATTGTGTGCCTCGAAGTACAGTATATGAGCTTGTCTATATGCATGGGTGTGTATGTATGTAAGTCTGGCTATATGTTGTGTATGTATGTGTATAAGCCTGCCTACTGTACATGTGTGTAGGTACTGTATCTAAGGCTGCCTTACATGTATGTACAGGTGCTTCTCACAAAATTAGAATATCATCAAAAAGTTAATTTATTTAGGTACAAAAAGTGAAACTCATATATTACACTGGTCTACAAAAAAAAAAAAATTCTGGCATGGACTTTAAGAACAGTTTTAGACTAATTTGAAGGTGCTGAATTCAAATCTGATCTTATAATTTCTCTATCACATCACGTTTTTGCGCTATAGGTATATAGCCCATTTTCATGAATTCCATGAAAAATGTAAGTAGTGTATAAGGCTATGTGCACACGTTGCTGATTTTTCGTGTTTTTTTCACATTTTTTCTCAGCAAAAATGCTTTAAAAATGCATGAATTAAGCATCCTATTATTTAGAATGAATTCTGCAATTTTTGTGCACATAGTGCAATTTTCTTCTGCAAAAAAAACGCATCGCGGAAAAAAAAAGCAGCATGTTCATTAATTTCGCGTTAAATCTGCGCACGAAAAACGCGATAAAAACGCATGCGTTTTTTTCGCTGAAAAAGTCTGATTTTTCTCAGGAATTTTCTGCAAACATTCCTGAACGTGTGCACTTAGCCTGAAAAGTGCCGGTTTATACAATTCACTAAGGTAAATTTAGTTTTCATTTAGTCTCCCAATAAATATGAGAACATCTTTGTTTTCTTTGGACATGCATAATTCCCATTTGTTATGATAACAAAGTAAACAAACAGTTTTCAACGTACACAACAGTCGTGTGCAGGTACTGTTTATTGAAATTTTCAATGAATTTTGATATTTATTGTTCTTATCCTGCTGTTTTTCTGATTTTTGTTTGTGAATCAATACCTAAGGTGTGGGGGGGACAGAAATTCAACTTTTATCTTGTATTTCTCTGCAGCATGTTTTGCTGATCTAACAATGGCCTCTACATCTCACAGAAGACAGTGCTCAAATGATCCAAATATTTTTTGTTTCATCTGTGGAAACTTTACTGTGAAGACTCAGAGGCACAACATTACTGACTTCGTTAAGAGGGTGTATTGTGCGTACTTCAGAGTAAAACTTGGAGACCAAGACAAGCATTGGGCTCCTCACAAAGTGTGCCAAACCTGTATTGAGAGCTTAAGATCATGGTCTCAAGGAAAGAATGCTAAACTTCAGCTTGGAGTTCCTATGGTTTGGAGAGAACCAAGCAATCATTTAGAAGACTGCTATTTCTGCCTTGTCGATGTAAAAGGTTTCAATAAGAAAAACAAGCAATATTTGCAATACCGAGTATCCCTTCAGCTATTCGACCAGTTGCAATAGTGAAGACATACCTGTTCCAAAATTTACTGCACTTCCAGAAAACGTTGACACAGATCTCTCCTCACATTGTTATACTCATGAAGGAGACAGTCCAGATATTTATCAGCCATGTGATGAAGATTGTGACAAACCAATTCTGTTTGCTCAGTCTGCTTTGAATGATCTGGTTAGAGATCTTTATCTACCAAAAGAGTCTGCTGAACTATTGGCTTCCAGAAGACTACAAGAGAATTGAATGTTGAAACCCGGTACAAGTGTCTCATTTTATCGTAACAGGGAAGCATAACTGCGTAAGTACTTCCATTCAGATGGCCAGCTTGTCTATTGTACTGATGTTGAAGGGCTACTTCTCTTTATGGGACTTCCAGCATATGATTCAAGGGATTGGAGGCTTTTTATTGATAGTTCCAAAAGAAGTTTAAAATGTGTTCTGTCACACAATGGAAATAAGTATGGCTCTGTACCAATAGGTAATTCTGTAAAACTTAAAGAAGACTATAAAAACATCAAGATTGTTCTAGAGAGGTTACAATATAATGTTCATGGGTGGTTAATTTGTGTTGATTTGAAAATGGTTAACTTTCTTTTGGGTCTGCAAGGAGGGTACACAAAACACCCTTGTTTTCTGTGCTACTGGGACAGTAGAGCTACAGCAGAGCATTGGTTGAAAACTGAATGGCCTCAGCGACAGAGTTTGGCATCTGGCGATAAGAATGTCATCCATGATCCTCTAGTGGATAGGAAGAACATTGTCTTTCCTCCCTTGCACATAAAACTTGTATTGATGAAGCAGTTCGTCAAAGCTCTCAATCACAGTGGAGAATGCTTTAACTATATATGTTCAACTTTTCCTGGTCTTAGTGAAGAGAAGAAAAAGGCTGGAATATTTGATGGACCTAAGAACACTTATGAGAGATCCAAATTTTATCACATCAATGAATGAGACAGAAGAAAGAGCTTGGAATGCATTTTGTAACGTGGTGCAGAATTTTCTAGGGAATAAGAAAGTAGACAACTATGAAGAGATTGTGGAAGAGCTACTAATGAGTCTGCAAAATCTTGGATGTAGAATGAGTATCAAAATTCACTATTTACGCAGCCATTTGGACTTTTTCCAGAGAACCTTGGGGATGTGAGCGAGGAGCAAGGGGAGCGTTTTCATCAGGACATTAAAACAATGGAAGAACGGTATCAAGGCCGGTGGGACTCACACATGATGGCTTACTATTGCTGGAGCTTGATGAGAGACAACCCAGAAGCTGTACATCACAGATCAGCGAAGAAAAGAAAGTTCAAATAACTGCCATTTGCCATTCATCTGTGTGCCATATATATGTTTTTATATTTTGTAGTTTAATTCTGTAAGTATATTTGATTTGCTGTACATAGACTTTGTAATCTTTGTTATTCCTTAATTAAAAATATACAAAATGTAGTACCGAAAATCATGTGTTTGTATCATAAAACATTCGATAGGAGTAATTTTCATCAAAAATTGAAAATATCTCGAAATCCTGATGTGATAGCCAAAAAGAGAGTTCATATTTGTAATCGTTATTTCTGTTAATGTTGATGATTATGGCTTACAGCCAATGAAAACCCAAAAGTCATTATCTCAGTAAATTAGAATACTTTTAAACAGCAGATTGAAAAATAATTTTATAATCTGAAATGTTGTTCTACTGAAATGTATGTTCAGTAAATGCACTCAATACTTGGTCAGGGCTCCATTTGCATCAATTACTGCATCAATGTGACGTGGCAGAGAGGCGATCAGCCTGTGGCACTGCTGAAGTGTTATGGAAGCCCAGGTTGCTTTGATAGCAGCCTTCTGTATTGTTGGGTCTGGTGTCTCTCATCTTCCTCTTGACAATTCCCCATAGATTCTCTATTTATCAAAAATAAAAACCAGAAAAACACATTGTATAAATTATATAAATTTGCATTTTGCAGTGAGAAATAAGTATTTGATCCCCTATTAACCATTAAGAGTTCTGGCTCCTACAGACTAGTTAGGCGCTCCTAATCAACTTGTTACCTGCATTAAAGACAATACTTGGTCGGGACTCCTTTTGCATCAATTACTGCATCTCTGAGACATGGCATTGAGGCGATCAGCCTGTGGCACTGCTGAGGTGTTATGGAAGCCCAGGTTGCTTTGATAGCAGCCTTCAGTTCGTCTGCATTGTTGGGTCTGGTGTTTCATCTTCCTCTTGACAGTACCTCATAGATTCTCTATGGGGTTAATGTCTGGCGAATTTGCTGGCCAATCAACTACAGTGATACTGTTGTCTTTTATGTGGGGGAGCGCCAGGGCCTTAGTCATGGCTGATAATATCTGCTCTTGCATGCCCTGGTCTCCCCTCATATACAAAGAATGTTCCATTGTCAGTGTACATGCCTCTCTGCTCTCTGCACCTTCAGGGTCTTCTCCATGTTGCTTAAGACCCCCTTCGGTCGTTTGCGCATAAACAGAGACACAGTACAGTTGTAACTTAAAATGTAGAACTTTACTTCTTTATTTTTGCAGCACATCCTTTTCAGATACAACATCAGCATAGGGTTCCATACAGTTCACATTATTCACTTTCCCTGCACTCTTTCATAGGTCCTTCGGTACGTGCCCGGGTCGTACCATCTCATCCGGTACCACAGCGTCCCCCCTGTTCAGACTCATTACGCTTAGGAGTTCTCTCGTCCTTTTCGCCCCGACATGAGGGCATCTGCCCATGCAATAAGCTGCCACATTTTACAGCAACCTGTGTCCCTATACTGTTGTGACTCCTGCTGTAGCTTCTGTTCCACCACTGATGTCACCGTTACTGCCTCGGCTGAACTTCTGGCCCACTGAACCCTGGACGGCTGGGTTCCTTGCTTTAAACGTTACGGAGCTGTCCGCCCCTATACAAGCTCTATGGCCCTACTGACTAGGATCAAGAAAACCCTCTATCTTATCCACGGTTGGCTCCACCTATGTAAACTATATAAAGTGCTAAACAATACCACGTCCCCATCTAGTGGCCCAAACAAGTAACTATGCTTTCCCTAGAATATCACTAAACACTTGACAAGACATAAATATAAAGACAAGAATAAACAAATACAGGTCGCATAAATATACATAATAATATATACAGCACTAATACCTAACCGGGACATGTTTGGGAGCACACAACAGTCCTTGTAACCCCTTTTTAATATTTACATACAAATACTCCACGCAGGGAGACCAACGTATTTACAAACGCATGATCTTTCGTAAGATCAACAGTCAATATCGATGGTCCTTAAGGGAAGGCGTCCCCTTCCCTTTAATCCAAGTACTGCCCTTGCATGACATGTGCACTGCCTGTCCTGAGTACAGTCTGTTGCTGCAGTTGCACACAGTTCCAAGGCAAAGCTCTGCTTTCCAGCAGAAAAGGCGCAACGGCCGCAACAAAAATGAAAATAGAACAAAAGGACAATGTTCTCTCCTGGCCATACCGGCCGAAATTCCCCCGACTCTGGACAAAAGGTTCCAAGGCTCCTTTGCCCGCAGTGATGCGGTACAGTCTCGCTATATTAATTTCAATATGGTGCAACAAGCACAACTTTCTTTTTATAAGTTCTTTATGAATCAACGGCACGCGTCCCGTGCCACTTTATCTGATTTAACATTCCATACCCATGATCGGGCTGACGAGGACTCGTGGGCTGCCAGAACGTAACAGAGGCAATGTTGGACTAGGAAGTAGATGAGGGACAGGGAACTAATCGAACCTGGTCCGGGCCCGTGTGGAACTTCATGTCCTCCTCTGAACACAAAGTCACTGCTACCGCAAAGTAGTCCCTGGGGCAGTCCTCTTTAAAAAAGGAGACCCATTCCCCTTCTTCCAGGGGTCTCCCGAAATTTACACAGGTGGCGTCTACATAAATTTTGTTGTTGGTTCCCGACTCACATATGAAACCAAAACCTCTTTCCACGTCTGTAGAGACGAGCTGGCCGCGACTGCGATGACCAGCCATAGCGCCCCCTCCTGGCCGATGCAGATCAACCCAAATCTTTCTCCCTCTGCTTTTTCCCCTCTATAACGCCCGCAATCCAGGCCGACTGACTGGGGATGGAAATGGGCCCTCTACTGCCTGATGAAAATGTGAGGCGCCCAACGATGCACCAATGCTGGTTGTAGGTCTGGCCTCCTGGGTACAGTGGCCATATGACAAATCCAGAGGCCCCAGATCACTATACTGAGGCCCACTTCCCGGGATACGAGACTGGGGAACAGAACGGTCCTCTGGGGTGAGGGGACGAGGGGAAGACCAACCTTCCGGAGCCAAGGGCCGAGGCATACTCACCACCTCTGGTCTCAGCGGCCTGACCGTGCCCGTCCCGTGACAGTTGTATTCCTCCGCGGCCGCAGCTGCGCAGTCCGACTCCCAAGGCTGAAGTTCTGGCTCAGCCTTTACTTCCGATGTGGGTTCCTCCGATCGTTGTTTCCGGTCCGCTGGCCTCCAGCTCCTGATGAATCTGTTCCGGCTCCCGCCGGAAAGGTTCCATCTTCCGATGTTGCGGCTCCTGGAGGTGGTGTCCTTGCTCCGGATGATGTCAAAGCTCTGGCTCCGCAATGAGAGGTTCTGGCTCCCATTAATACTCTGGCTCCAGCAGCATTAGGTCCCACTCAGGTGAAAGCCCAGGAAGACGATGAGTCCAGAACTCATCCTCAACTCCTCCATCTGGGTTGGGTCCTCTCCTCTTCCTGTTGCCACTTCCAATTCACACAGCCTACTCCTCTGCAGTGTCAGGTACAGGAATGGTGAGTCGCTGCCAGTGCCATGTCTCGTAATGGCATCACGCAGCTGCACGCAGGGATCTCTTCTTGGCCCCACCCGTTCTAGGGTGGGGTTGCTTCTGATCATTCCACTCATTTTCTAGCAGTCTGTGGCAAAGGGCTAGGTCTTCTCTTTCTCTGGCGCACCCTCCATGGGGAAGGTCGAGGGGCATTGCTGAACAGATTTTCACACCATCGCTGAGTTATCACGCCCACGAAGGGTGTCATCATAGTTGTCAATCTCCTTACTGGCGCCATTGTCCATCATCTACAAGGCCGCCATCTTAGTCATAAATAGAGTGTCAGTCAAGTCCAAAGTTTCATTCACATCTATAATTTTCACATCCAGGACTTCAGTATCTCTTTTCTTCATGGCATCATCGCTTCGCAAGGCTGTGGGATCCTGCTGACTATGCCACGTGTGGGGGAGCGCCAGGGCCATATTCATGGCTGATAATATCTGCTCGTGCATGCTCTGGTCTTCCCTTTCATACAAAGAATGTCTCATTGTCAGTGTACTTGCCTCTCTGCTCTCTGCACCTCCAGGGTCTTCTCCATGTTGCTTAAGACCCCTCGGGTTGTTTGCTCATAAACAGAGACACAGTCCAGTTGTAACTTAAAATGTAGAACTTTACTTCTTTCTTTTTGCAACACATCCTTTCCAGATACAACATCAGCATAGGGTTCCATACAGTTCACATTCTTCACTTTCCCTGCACCCTTTCATAGGTTCTTCAGTACGTGCCCGGATCGTACCGTCTCACCGCAGCATCCACCCTGTTCAGACTCACTATGCTTAGGAGTTCTCTCGTCCGTTTCGCCCCGGACATGATGGCATCTGCCCATGCAGTAAGCTGCCACATTTTAGAGCGACCTGCATCCCTGTACTGTTGTGACCCCTGCAGTAGCTTCTGTTCCACCACTGCTGTTACCGCTACTGCCTTGGCTGAACTTCTGGCCTACTGGGCCCTGGACGGCAGGGTTCCTTGCTTCAAATGTTATGGAGCTGTCCGCCCTATATGGGCACTATGGCCCTACTGACTAGGATCAAGAAAACCCTCTATCTTATCCACGGTAGGCTCCTCCTGTGTAAGCTCTATACAGTGCTAAACACTGCCATGTAGTGGCCCAAACTAGTAACTACGCTTTCTCTAGAATGTCACTAAACACTTGACAAGATATAAAGACAAGAATAAACAAATACAAGTCGCATATTTATATACATAATAATATATATAGCACTAATACTTAACCGGGACGTATTTGGGAGCTCACAACAGTCCCTGTAACCCCTTACATTTACACCAGGTATTGGTACTTTTGGCAGTGTGGACAGGTGTCAAGTCCTGCTGGAGAATAAAATTTCCACTCCAAAAAGCTTGTCGGCAGAGGAAGCATGCAGTGCTCTAAAATTTCCTGGTATATGGCTGTGCTGACTTGACTGCTGGTCTTGATAAAAAAAACAGTGGACCTACACCAGCAGATAACATGGCTCCCGAAACCATCATTGATTGTGGATACTTCACACTAATATGTAATATTTATGTGGTGAAAACTGGGGCCATGTATAGGGGCCGTGGGGACAATGATACTATATACAGGGGGCAGTGGGGCCCATCATACTATATATACGGGGCCGTGAGGACATCACATTGTATATAGGGGCTATGTAGCTGTGTAGCCCTGGTACACAATACCAGGAGGATGAGTGGAGAGGTAACAGTTAAGGTCTCTTCATGACATCATGTACACTTCTGACACACCCAGCAGGGGTGTGGAAGGGAGTGATTTTTAGTCAGTCAGTTTCCTGTCCTTGGACAGAGTAGACGTGTCCAGTTTGAGCCTGTCATCAATTCAGAAAGTGGAGGCTGGTACAGGTGGTCTAATTCACCTTAGCCTAGTCAGAGCTGTGCCCCACTGGAAGAAAGACTGAGCTAACTATTAAGAGTCGAGCAAATCGAAGGGCAAAGTGGAAGGAAGATAATTGGAAAAGTGCTTTGACTTGGAAAAGTCCTGCACATTGCTACCGGTCACTGGGGACCGAAGGATCACTATTAGCTACAAGCATAGTGAAGAGAAAACCAGAGATTTACCGGACCCTAGGTCGCGGCAAACAAGCCCCTTATAGTCAGTACGTAACTGGGGTCAGGGGGAGTGAAGACTTTGAGTCAGTGCACGACAAGATAAGAATTCAGCTCTCTCGCAGGAAGGCTTCACCACAAATCTGACTGGGCAGAACAGCTTTGGAAAGCTGGAATCATAGAGGGGACTACGCTTCAGGCTGGTCGTACTCATCTTCATTGGACAGTAAAGGAGGCCCCTAACTTGCTTAGCTGTTGCCTCAAAGCTCATCCTCCATCAACCCCATCAGCCTCCCTGGGACCTGCCTTATCATCTTGCAAGTAAAGGTATGGAAAGACGCTGACGGTGTGAGACTGAGTTATTATTGCATGCCTGCACAATCCCTACCTAACTACCGACCTGAGGGAAGAGTCCCACCTGTAGGGGACCCGACATCTAGCTGCCTCACCATCCCCTCAGAGATCTACAGCAGCGCTGGTATAAATTACCAGAAGACTACAGGTGGCGTCACGAACTGTATATAAATCAATCCCCTGTAAATATATCCCCAACATACGCCAGACCGCCAGGGCCACAGACCGAGCCACAGCTACCTGTGACAATCCCCATAGACTTCTACGGGCTCGGCTCTGAGTACCCCATTGCCCTGGTAACCCACAATTGTGGTGGCGGGTCGACACAAAAATTTGGCGTCACGAACAGGATACGAAACTTGCAGCATTGCGAGCCCTGTGTGCCTGTGGAGTGTTTTGGTGAAAAGGACTGTTTGCATTTTTGGCGCCAAAATCGCCATTTTTGTCGCCATATTCGCGCCCTCAGGCGCTGGAGAAGAAGGAGGGCGTACCTGAAAGAGCGCGCAAAGTCTTGGACACGCCCCCGGCTCTGACTCAGCGGCAGGTCCTGCAACAGGAAGTGAACGCTCTGACATCAGAGCGCCTGCGACGAAGGTCCTGTTCCCACTGCGGTGCCTGTGAAATAGCAGCGTCTGAAACCGGTAGGCTCCGTTTAACCAAGGGGGCGCTAAGATGTCACAACAACCGGCTGACAGTGCGGCCCCGGTCGGAGTCCCCAATCCCGCACCGTCTGGTATTGTAGCGCCAGATGGGGGCGCAGGCCCTGCACCCAGTCCGGTAGTCCCGATTATGCCACTAACGCTCCCATATATGCCTGGGGCGAAATGGCTTCCCCAATACAGCGGTGGGCCAGGCACATTAGCAGGCTTCAAGCGGAAGTTATGCAGCATCCTAGAAATGTACTCCATGCCTGAGAGACAAAAAGCTGCTGTGCTAATAGGGCAGCTAACTGGCGCTGCTGAGAGGGAAGTGGAGACTTGGGATACCGTTGATCAGGAGTCGGTATCTGCGATCTTCCTTAAGCTACATGCCATATTTGAAGACCGCACAGAAACGGATCTCCGGATGGCCTTCTATCACTGTTCACAACAGCCAGGTGACAGCATCCGGGACTATGCTTGCCGACTACAGGGAGCCCTGAGAGCCCTCAAGCAAATTAACAATTTAAATGCTATCGACGAGAATAGAATGCTGAAAGAACAATTTATACAGGGATTGAGATCCCCAGAGGAACGCAGAACTGTAAATTGGTGGTCCTTAGATCATCCGGATGCTACCTTTGATGCCCTAAAGGACATGGCCATAAAAGGGCTGCGGCCCCTGGGCAAACCTGAGGTGGCCACCCAACATCATCAGGGTGAAGTCACTCTGGAACCGGTAGTAACCCCCTGTTCCCCGTTAGTGGCTGAAGCCAAAGCGCAGATGACACCTCCTAGTGAATTGGACTGTCTGCGCTCAGAGGTGCGCCAGCTGACTAAAAATCTGGCCGCTGTGATGAGTGCCCTACAGCTGCGGAAAGAGGAGGAAGGAAAGATCTTGTTAGCTGACTGCCCAGAGGACGTTCCGTGGATGCACCGGAGAAGAAAGAAGACGTCGCCCCCCGGAGGAGGACAACGCCACCCCCAGGAGCAACCTCTGATCAACACCCTTCTCGTCGAGAGATCATCTGTTATCGCTGCAACCGGAAAGGTCATCTGTCTACACAGTGTCCTTTAAACGGGCAGAACCTGGGTCCAAGGGCCAACACCCAGGAGAATACCCGTCAGGCCCCCTAGACTGGAACCGCAGGTATGTGGGCGGGCGACCCTACCTGTCTATTATTCTAGATGGTATTGCTGTTCCAGCATTGTTAGACACTGGGTCCCAGGTGACCCTAATACCTGATGCTCTATATACCAAGTACTGGTCAATGGACAGTCTTAAACCTCCGAGCCTTGACTTTACTGTGTATGCTTCTAATGGTCTTCCTGTAGAAGTACTCGGAACAAAATGTGTAGATGTAAAGGTGGGCAGAGAGGAGTTGAAAGACCAAGGGCTTCTGGTAGTAAAGACTGTAAATGAGGAGAACGGTCTAAATATAATTTTGGGTACTAACATTATCGGTAATTGTTTGGGAGAAGTTGTGTTCTTGCTCCAACAGCTCGCTGAGATTGCCCGACCAAGGCAGAGAGGAGTAATCCAAAGAGAGATCCGGGCCCTGGTGTGTCAGCAGCAAGCGAAGCTTACCGACGGCGAAATTGGTAATGTACGGGTCACTGACTCAGATCCTATTGTGATACCCCCAATGAGTGAAATGATCATTTGGTGCAGGGCAGCCATAGGTCTGAGAGGACAGAATTACCAAGCTGTAGTAGAACCCCACCATTCAGAACATAGACCTACACTTATGACTGCTAGAGGAGTAGTAGAAGTGGTGAATGGAAGAGTACCGGTACGGCTTCTCAATTGGGGAGATGATGAGGTAAATTTACCCCGTTATGCAACCATTGCTAAACTTCATGCTGTTGATAATAATTCTATTCTCCCGGCTGAGTCCTTAGACTCCTGTCAAATAGCGGAGGACAATGACCCAGCAATTCAGGTGGCGGAATGGTGTCAGCAACTCCATGTTGGGACGGACACCACTCCCGCTCACCAGAAGCAAGGGGTATTACGGGTGGTGCAAGAGTACGCCCAAGTGTTTAGCAAAAATCCACTTGATTTTGGGACAATTAAGGGAGTACAACATCATATCCCTACAGGCAGTCATCCTCCCATCAAAGAGCGGTATAGGCCCATACCTCCAGCTCATTATCAGAAGGCTAAAGAAATGTTGAATGATATGAAGAAAGCTGGGGTGATAAGGGATAGTTGTAGCCCCTGGGCAGCCCCTCTAGTTCTGGTTAAAAAGAAAGATGGTAGTATGAGAATGTGTGTGGATTACAGGCAGGTGAACCGCATAACACACAAGGATGCATACCCGTTACCACGTATAGAGGAATCATTAGCTGCTCTGAAAACGGCTAACTACTTTTCTACCCTTGATCTGACTAGTGGTTACTGGCAAGTGGCTGTGGCTGAGGAGGATCGTGAGAAAACGGCTTTCACCACCCCAATGGGGCTCTGTGAGTTCGACAGAATGCCGTTTGGGCTCAGTAGTGCCCCAGGAACATTTCAGAGAGTGATGGAAAACTGTCTGGACATCTCAATTTTGAAACCGTGCTGCTATACCTAGACGACGTTATCGTGTATTCCAAGACATATGAGGACCATCTGAAGCACCTGGCAGAAGTATTCGAGTCCCTGTCCAGGTACGGGATGAAATTAAAACCCTCAAAATGCCATCTACTCAAGCAGAAGGTACAATACTTGGGGCACATCGTCAGTTCGGAAGGAGTAGCGCCGGACCCAGAGAAAGTCACTGCCATCCAGAATTGGCCGGAGCCGAAGAACCTTAAGGAAGTGCGACAGTTCCTGGGACTAACGGGTTACTACAGGAGATTCGTGAAAGATTACACGAAGAAGGCAGCTCCTTTACAGGACCTCCTGGTAGGACAATCTTTAAAGAGCAGAAACCCTCCCTTTAATTGGGGTAAAGAACAGGCCGAAGCATTCCAAAAGATGAAAGAGATCCTTACAGGAGATGAGATCTTAACCTATCCTGATTACAGCCAACCGTTCCTGTTGTACACCGACGCCAGTAATGAAGGGTTGGGAGCCGTTCTCAGTCAGAAGCAGAATGGACAAGAAAAAGTCATCGCATATGCCAGCAGAAAACTCAGGCCCACGGAGAGGAATCCGGAAAATTATAGCAGCTTCAAGCTGGAGTTTCTGGCGCTGGTCTGGGCCATTACTGAAAGATTTAAGCACTATCTGGCCTCCAATAAGTTCACGGCGTACACAGACAACAACCCGTTAACGCACCTGGAAACCGCCAAGCTGGGTGCCATGGAGCAGCGATGGATGGCCCGGTTGTCCAATTACCAGTTTACTATCAAGTACCGGGCAGGTCGAAAGAATGCTAATGCTGATGCGTTGTCCCGAATGCCGCATGACTCTGATACGGAAGAAGAATCGGACGACCTGGAAGAAATTGAGCTACCCGCGTTCCATCGAAATGGGGTAGTCCACGAGCATCGAGTTCACAGAAAGCAGTATGGTGCAACATTAAATCCTTTACCCCATCACAGCTGGAAAGAGACTCAGGACAGTGATCCAGTGGTCAGCCGCATCAAGGAGTTGTTAAAACAGGAAGGTTCCTCCTTGGAAAAGGATGCACCTATGTCAGCCAAGCTCCTGTGGAACGAGAAAAGCAGGTTGTTCCTATACCGTGAGAAGTTGTGCAGGAGATACGTCAACCCCAGAACCCATGAGATGGTCTGGCAAATAGTGGTCCCCAAGGCAGACGTCCCAATGGTGTTGGAAGCGTACCACGATCAAGCAGGACACTTTGGCTGGAGAAAGCTGGAGACCCTGTTGAGATGCCGGTTCTACTGGGTAGGGATGTGCAGCTCCATCGAGAGGTGGTGTCGGAACTGTGGACCCTGTGGTCTCAGAAGAAAGGACTACGGTAGTCAAAAGGCCCCCCTGCAACCTATCCGGACGACTCGTCCCCTGGAGATTGTGGCCCTGGACCATGTCAAACTGTCGCCGAGTAGATCTGGATACTCATACGCCTTGACCATGGTGGACCATTACTCCAGATTTCTGGTGGTTGTTCCAGTGAAAGACCAGACCGCAGTGACGGCCGCGAAGACCTTTCAAGCAAGCTTTTGTAGACCGCATGGGTATCCCGAGCAAGTATTAACCGATCAGGGACCTGCTTTCGAAGCTGATTTATTCAAGGAATTCTGTCATATGTACGGGTGCAAGAAAATAAGAACAACACCATATCACCCTCAAACCAACGGTCTTTGTGAAAAGATGAACCATATTGTCCTTGACTTGTTGAGATCCATACCGTTGGAAGACAGGAATCAATGGCCGGATTTACTACCTGATTTGGTTGATTTGTACAACCATATACCTGTAAGCTCAACTAACTGCACTCCAGCCTATCTTATGAGAGCAAGGCCCGGAAAACTACCAATGGATTTAGAACTTGGAGTGGTAGAACCGGAGGCAGACGACGCTGTTGAAAACTGGGACGTCAATCGGCAAGAGCAATACAGAAGAGTACAAATCTGTGTAGAGGAAAGTCTCAATAAGGCACGGGAGAAACAGGAAGATGTTTACAACCGAAATGCTCCTGCCAAGCCTCTGATGCCTGGAGAGGTAGTATTAAAAAGAAAAAGGAAGAGGTCCTACACACAGATCTGGGAGATTTTCCCGCGGATTGGCCCCGACTGGGAGATGCTGTGATAATTCCAGTGTTGCAGTTTTATCAGCCACAAGAGGAAGTTTTACCTCCAGTTGTGCCTGTGGTGCCAGTTGAGCCCGCTCAGGAGTTACCCATCCCAGCAACACCTCAACCTGTGGAACCTCAAGATGGATCATCTGAAGCAGCGCCCCATACTATGGGATCTCCTGGTGAAGCTGACTCACACCGCCCAGCCATCAGTACGCTTGCCAGATCCATAGAAAGATTAAGGCAGTTCTATAGTTTGCCGTTACGCAGTGCAGACAGATCGCAACTTGATATACCTGAAACTACACCACGTAGATCAGAGAGAATCACAAAAGGGAAATTACCCATTAGATATCAGCAGTAGTTATAACGAATTTATGTGAACATTGTAAAAAGTCTATATATATAAATGTGTTTTTCCCTATTATGTCTTCGTTTAACAATGGACTCAGAGGCTGAGGACTGAGCCAGCCCAAAAACTGTATCCTGTAAATAGTTGCACTAAAGTGCCTTTTTAATGGTTTCACATGAAACCTTGACTTACCTCTGAACCAAAAACCCGTGTGGTGTGGCACTGAGTGAGGTCTGCATTTGGATGTCCTGCAGCCCACCCAGGACCTACGTTGAAGGTTTGGTGCGGGTCCTTCACAAGGAATACTGTATATTTATTGAATGCTATTTAATACTTGTATTTTTCTATAATGTTTGCAACGTTCAAGATATCCTCACCTCCCGGATGGGACGAATTAATGTTATTGTTAATGTTTTCATGCATAAACAAAAATGTCTCTTTATATTTTACAGCCCGGGAGTGCTGTCGTTTACCATGGGGGAATGTGTAGCCCTGGTACACAATACCAGGAGGATGAGTGGAGAGGTAACAGTTAAGGTCTCTTCATGACATCATGTACACTTCTGACACACCCAGCAGGGGTGTGGAAGGGAGTGATTTTTAGTCAGTCAGTTTCCTGTCCTTGGACAGAGTAGACGTGTCCAGTTTGAGCCTGTCATCAATTCAGAAAGTGGAGGCTGGTACAGGTGGTCTAATTCACCTTAGCCTAGTCAGAGCTGTGCCCCACTGGAAGAAAGACTGAGCTAACTATTAAGAGTCGAGCAAATCGAAGGGCAAAGTGGAAGGAAGATAATTGGAAAAGTGCTTTTGACTTGGAAAAGTCCTGCACATTGCTACCGGTCACTGGGGACCGAAGGATCACTATTAGCTACAAGCATAGTGAAGAGAAAACCAGAGATTTACCGGACCCTAGGTCGCGGCAAACAAGCCCCTTATAGTCAGTACGTAACTGGGGTCAGGGGGAGTGAAGACTTTGAGTCAGTGCACGACAAGATAAGAATTCAGCTCTCTCGCAGGAAGGCTTCACCACAAATCTGACTGGGCAGAACAGCTTTGGAAAGCTGGAATCATAGAGGGGACTACGCTTCAGGCTGGTCGTACTCATCTTCATTGGACAGTAAAGGAGGCCCCTAACTTGCTTAGCTGTTGCCTCAAAGCTCATCCTCCATCAACCCCATCAGCCTCCCTGGGACCTGCCTTATCATCTTGCAAGTAAAGGTATGGAAAGACGCTGACGGTGTGAGACTGAGTTATTATTGCATGCCTGCACAATCCCTACCTAACTACCGACCTGAGGGAAGAGTCCCACCTGTAGGGGACCCGACATCTAGCTGCCTCACCATCCCCTCAGAGATCTACAGCAGCGCTGGTATAAATTACCAGAAGACTACAGGTGGCGTCACGAACTGTATATAAATCAATCCCCTGTAAATATATCCCCAACATACGCCAGACCGCCAGGGCCACAGACCGAGCCACAGCTACCTGTGACAATCCCCATAGACTTCTACGGGCTCGGCTCTGAGTACCCCATTGCCCTGGTAACCCACAATTGTGGTGGCGGGTCGACACATAGCCATTTTACTATATGGGGAGCTATGAGTTCCTCAATGTATAATAAAGAGCTTTGGTGACCACCATATTGTGTATTGAGGGCTGTGAGGTCATCATTCTGTATATGCTGAGCTGTGTGGGCACTCAGGACATTATTTGTTATAAATGGGGACATTAATAGTTTTGAGAGGGGCACTCAAGTTCCAGTATTTTTTTTGGAGGGTGGGGACATTGTTAACTTGAAATGGACACTCAAGGATATTTATTGCTGGAATGGGACTCTTGGGATATTGTATCCTTTAAAGGAGCATACAGGCCTTTGCACAGTGAAGGTATTAATACTTTCTATGGGACACTTTAATTTTTGTGGGAGGTAGTAATCATAGTAATGACACCGTTTTTTAAATATTGGGGTCAGTATTCTATGCCTCAGGTGCATGCAGAGTGGGGAGTTTTTGAAGGTTGAGAATAGATTGAGACATCACTAGAAATGTGAGAAGTCAAATGTGTTTTTGTTGTAATCTGTACAGACGAGTTGTGGCTGAAGAAGTGGTAATGGAGGTATGGGCCAGATGGAAAAGACGGGAAAAGTGAGCCACCCAAATCAGAAAATCATCAGCTGTAAGTTACTATATACAACTCTACTGTACTCACATGTATGTTTTGCTGGACTGGTATCTACCAAATATGGTTCCAGTAAGGTGGTAATATTAAGTAGTCTTTTTTTCTTTTTTTTTATTTAGTAACAGCTAAATTAGTTTCAGTCATTATGTAGTAGAAGGTGTATTGTGGTGTCATTTGTCTCTGTATAGTGTTTTGTTATGTAAAGGTAATGGTCATATTATATTATATTATGTATTCGCTGTGTAGTGGTGATGGTGGTGAACATTGAATAGTTTTATTGTTTTGGTCTTTTATAGTAGTAATTTTGATAATATTGGTCTTTGCATTGTATGTTTTTGGTTAGAAACAATTCTATACTGTAATTATATACTGTATCTATAGATGCTCTTTTAAATGGCTATAGGGGGTTAGATGGGGTGACATGCACTTTGGGGCTTGGACACCTGATCTTTTAGAACCCTAACAATGTCACTGCCGTTACTGTGTGTTTATTTGTCAGTGTTTCTAGAGATATATAATAATCTTTATTTTTATTTTTAATAATCTTATATTAAAAACCTTATAAACATATATGTATGCTTGTAAGTAAGCTCAGTTATGGTACCATATCTAAGCAGTAAGCTTGGTTCTGGTACTGTATCGATAATAATAATAATAATCTTTATTTATATAGCACCAACATATTCTGCAGCGCTTTACAGTTTAACAGTTGCAAAACACAAGTCATAAGTAGCAGCGTTAACAATACAATAATTAAAGCAAAATAAGATGACCCTGCTCGTGAGAGCTTACAATCTACAATAGATTGTATCGATTGTATCGATGCATTAATCTTGCCGTAAGCTTGGTTCTGTTCCCGTATCTATGTACTGTAGTAGACTTACTTGTAGTTATCTTTGTTCTGCTCCTATATCTCTGTAGTAAGCTCGGTTCTGCTCCTATATCTCTGGAGTAAGCTCTGTTCTGCTCCCATATCTCTGGAGTAAGCTCGGTTCTGCTCCCATATCTCTGTAGCAAGCTTGGTTCTTCTCCCACAGCTCTGTAGTAAGCTCTGTTCTGCTCCCTTATCTCTGTAGTAAGCTCTGTTCTGCTCCATTATCTCTGTAGTAAGCTATGTTCTGCTCCCATATGTCTGTAGTAAGGTCTGTTCTGCTCCCTTATCTCTGTAGTAATCTTGGTTCTGCTCCATTATCTCTGTAGTAAGCTCGGTTCTTCTCCCACAACTCTGTAGTAAGTTCTGTTCTGCTCCCTTATCTCTGTAGTAAGCTTGGTTCTTCTCCCATATCTCTGTAGTAAGCTCAGTTCTGCTTCCTTACATCTGTAGTTAGCTCTCTTCCGCTCCCTTATTGCTGTAGTAAACTCCATTCTGCTCCATTATCTCTGTAGTAAGCTTGGTTCTGCTCCCTTATTTCTGTAGTAAACTCAATTCTGCTCCCTAATCTCTGTAGTAAGCTCATTCTGCTCCCTTATTTCTGTAGTAAGCTCGGTTCTTCTCCCATATCTCTGTAGTAAGCTCGGTTCTGCTGCTATATCTCTCTAGTAAGATCGGTTCTGCTCACTTATCTACGTAGTAATCCATCCTTCTTGTGTCTATGTAGTCAGCTTGCTTCTGTTAAGCCCCATCACACTAAGCGAGATCGCTGAAGCGTCACCGATTTTGTGACGCAACAGTGACCTAGCCAGCGATCTCACTTAGTGTGACACGCAGCGACGACCAGCCCCCCTGCTGGGTATCGTTTATCGTCGTCGAATGGCCTGGACCATTTTTTCATCGTTGTTCTACCGCTGGCCAGTGCGCATCGCTGCTTGTGACAGCTGGAGACCAACGATCAGCGAGCTGGGAGCTGATATCCAATGTACATATCGGGTAACTAAGCACCGCGCGGCACCTAGTTACCCGATATGTACCCTGGTTACCGGCTCCCAGCTTCTGCTGTAGAGCGCTGAGAGCCGGTATCTAGGGTACATATCGGGTAACTAGGTGCCGTGCGGTGCTTAGTTACCTGATGTGTACATTGGATACCAGCGTGCTCGCTGGTCCTGATCGCTGGTGAGTCTGCCCATGTGACAGCTCACCAGCGATCAGCTAACGATGTCCCAGCGATCCCATCCACGTCGTATCGTTGGTGGGATCGCTGGGACATTGAAGAGTGTGATGGGACCCTTACAGTATCTATGTAGGCAGTAAGCTTGGTTCTGCTCCCATATCTATGCAGCAAGCTCCATTCTATTTATATATCTATGCACAAGCCTGTTATCTCTGTTGCTTTAATGCAGCAGCCAGAGGTAAGTAGGGCAATGTGGGTGACTGCAACTCAAGGGCCACTGCCTTGTGATTGCCCCCCAGGCTGAAAAGTGCCAGCCAGCCTCTGCCTAGGATTAGTCCTCCCTTCGCCATGCGGTGATTTTAGTTACATCTGATCACATCAGGTTCTGACCAACCCATAAATGTAGGCTTTACCAAGAGAGGTGTTTATATTCACCTATACATTCAGAGATTAGCCATAGGTAAGTGTTCACACTGGGCAGTTATGTCAGGGACCCATCCAATTCATGAGATTACCTTGATGATGGTGGATAGGTTCACATTATTTGGCCAAACTTTGTGCTAAGGGTCTCATGTGTGGATATATATATATCACATCAGAAAAACAGTAGTCCGCACAGCGAGGAATCCAAACCTCAACAACACAGGTGCCAGTCAATCAAGCCACTAATATGTGTTAAACGGCTTTTGCTCCAGCTTTTTAGTCTGGGTGCCTCTCCAAGAAATAAGGCACAATAAATTCCAATATAGAAAAAAATCGGATGGCACTCACCAATAAAAATCACTGTTTGTTCCAAAGGTTAAAACATTGATGTCGGTAGGATGGGAGCGGGAGTGGGAGAGACTGTCTCTCCCATTCCCGCTCTCATCCTCCCAACATCAATGTTTTAACCATGATGGCCCCAGTTCTCCCATATATATAGTATAATGGCCCCAGTTCGCCATATATAGTATGATAGCCTAGTTCTCCCATATATATAGTATAATGGCCCCAGTTCCCCCATATATAGTATAATGGCCCCATTTCTCCCCATATATATAGTATAATGACCCCAGTTCCCGCATATATAACGTATGATGGCCCCAGTTCCCCCATATATATAGCATGATGGCCCTAGTTCACCCCATATATGTAGTAGAATGGTCCCAGTTCCTCCCCATGTATATAGTAGGATGGCTCCAGTTATATAGCATGATGGCCCCAGCCTTCATATATACAGTATGATGGCCCCAGCCCCCATATATATGGTATGATAGTATGATGGCCCCAGTTCCTCCATATATATGGTAGGATGGCCCCAGTTCCCACATAAATTTATAGTAGGATGGCCCCAGTTCCCATATATATATATATATATATATATATATATATATTGTGAGACAGTGAAGGGGTATGTATTGGATGGGGTGTACATCTCGCCTAGGTACTTAGCTGACTTGCATAAGGGAAATGTATGGCTTTGTAAACCTAGTGGTGGAGTTCACTACACCCTCCATTCAGTACAGGCTTGCAGCTCAAACCTGAAGCCACTCAGGTTTTAATTAGGCAGCCAGAAGTAGGTGGCTGAGAACACAGACATTGAGCTCTCTCAGTCTGGATCTGAATCCAGACACGGCAGGAGTTTCCGGGAAACCACACGCTGGTAACTACTGAATATATGTGTTGTTTTGGGCCAGGCTGGTAGAGTCTGGACCCTGATAGTGAGGGAAACTATCTGTGTGTAGTGAGTAGCCAGAAAGGCTCAGTACTTTTGTTTATGATTTGGTTTATGTTTGTTTGCTGTGGACTTACAATAAAGCTGGTTGCGGCCAGTTGCACCAGAATTGCTGTCTGTGATTGAACTGTGTTTATGCCACTCCGTCTACCCGAGACGGCGATCCCAGAGCTATATTCCCTGAAAAGCTTACAATTGGTGCTAGAATGCTGGGGCAGCACAGTGGCTAAAGCAGCAGCAAAGGAAAAGTCTGTTGGAGCAGTCTTAAAGAGACAGTGGCCCTAATAGAGTCTGCAGAAAAAAAAAAAAAAAGGGTCTACACAGCAAAGCTGAACTTGTTGTGGTAAAGATTTTTTAAGTGAGCATGTCCTGGGTGAAGGCTGCCGTTGCCATGATAGACAAGTCTGACAGCATGGAGGCGCTGCTCAAACATATGGCGCAAGTTAGTGTGCAACAGCAGGAGACTAACCGATTGCTAGTGGAGCAGATTGCAGCACTACACCAGGCTCTCAGCACCTCGTCCCAGAGTGATGACGCAAGGTCACTGCATTGTCCGCTGTAAAGAAGGCGGTAAAACAGACCCTGCAAAAGATGACGCCTCATGACGATGTGGAGGCATATCTCGCTATATTTGAAAGACTGGCAGAGAAGGAGAACCTGCCACTATCTGAATGGGCCATGGTGGTCGCACCCTATCAACTGGGGAACCCCAAAAGGCCTATTTTGACCTTAGCGAGCAGGACAGCAGAGACTATACCAAGCTGAAAGCAGAGATTCTTGCCCGGCTGGGTGTTAGGGTTGCAGTCCGTGCCAGGAGAGTCCATAACTGGAGATACAGTTGGGACAAGCCTGCTCGCTCACAAATGTATGACCTGATTTATCTGGTAAAGAAGTGGCTGGAGCCTGATGATAGCAACCCTGCCCAAATGGTCGAAAAGTTGTGATGGACCGGTACATCTGGGCCCTTCCTCCTGAGGTGCAGCGCTGGGTCGGACAGGGAGACCCCAAAGACGCCAATCAACTGGTCAGCCTGATAGAGAGGTACTTCGCCACCAAAGACTACCTCCGTGCCCAGCCGTCCTAGCGGTCGTCATTTCGGAGTTCCCGGCCTCCGACACCTCCCGGTAAGAGAGTTCCAGCTGTTGGGGTCAGGGGGACTGCTAATAGACCGGGTCAGCCCCGAGGGGACATGAGTGAGGCAATGGCTGATGCTTCCCTGTCGGAAATTCTCAGGCCTAGAAAGGTCTCTACGTCTGAACCACCAGACCTAAGACAGTGTTGGAGATGCCGTGAAAGGGGTCATATTTCAGCCAACTGTCCACTAGTGGGGGAACCTATGGACTGTGATGCTGGAAGGTCCCTCTCTTTCCTCACGGAACCTATGTGCGTGGCCACCCCAGCCGAGGAGAATGGCCCACAGGTGTCCCAGGTGGTTATAAATGGCTGCCCAGTACAAGCCCTCCTAGACTCAGGGAGTCGAGTGACTCTGGTACATGCCAGCCTGGTTGATAGGGACTTCATCCCCAATAAACACCTGAGCGTGGGGTGCATCCATGGAGACGCCAAAGTCTACCCGGTGATTTCCATGGACTTGGTCACAAAACTCGGGGAGGTCTCGTATGAAGTGGGGGTAGTGAAGAACCTGATGCACCCAGTCATATTGGGTCGTGACTTTCCCCTGTTTTGGGGTCTCTGGAAAGAAAAAGGTTCTACTGGACAGCGTGATGAAGCTCCTACTGAGGTTGCGCAGTCCATAGGGGCGAAACACAATGCTAGTGTGTTGTTGAACTTATGTGATAATGATGATGACCATGATGATGATAGTGATGATGATCATGATGATGATGATGATGATCATGATAATCATGATGACCATGATAATGATAATGATGATGACCGTGATAAAGATGACTTTCCTTTTCAGGTGATGTTGGGAGACGAGGATAGTGGTTCTCAGGAACCGAATGTCCCTAACCTACCTGTGTCCCGTGACAATGTTGGGAGTGAGCAGTTGCGAGACCCCACTCTTAAAACGGCCCAGGAAAATATTACTGTTCTAAATGAGGTTCCACAAGAGCCCGGCTCTGATAAACGATTTCCCCATTTTGCCATGAACAACAACCTGCTATATAGGGTCACTAAGGTTATGCCATTGGTTAAGGATCACCTGCAGAGAGCCCAAGCAGCTCAAAGCAGAATATATAATCGGTCAGTAAAAGTTAGGACTTTCAATCCCGGAGATTGGGTTCTGATCCTAATTCCCACGGTGGAAAGTAAGTTTTTGGACAAATGGCATGGCCCCTACGAGATAGTACAGAAAGTGAACGAGGTCACCTACAAAGTACATCAACCAGGGAGACGGAAGCCCTACCAGGTCTATCATATCAACCTGATCAAGCCCTGGAGGGACAGACAGTTGTTATTGCCCTCGGGTAAATTAGAGAAAGGGTTAAAACCACCTATACTTCCTGGGATAGTTCGTGAGACGTTGTCAGTACACCAAAAACAAGAAGTACGGGAATTTCTGCAGAAAAATCAGCAGAGGTTTTCAGACTTGCCCGGCCGGACTTCTCTAGTGAAGCACCATTTCTCAGTAGAGCATAACCCTGGGAAGTTACAGGGTAGTGCGGATGCTTTGTCCGGAGTTCACTGTCTCTTTAGGATTGATGACCAGCCCTCCGGTCTAGAGAAGAGGGGGGGATATGTGAGACAGTGAAGGGGTATGTATTGGATGGGGTGTACATCTCGCCTAGGTACTTAGCTGACTTGCTTAAGGGAAATGTATGGCTTTGTAAACCTAGTGGTGGAGCAAGTTCATTACACCCTCCATTCAGTACAGGCTTGCAGCTCAAACCTGAAGCCACTCAGGTTTTAATTAGGCAGCCAGAAGTAGGTGGCTGAGAACACAGACATTGAGCTCTCTCAGTCTGGATCTGAATCCAGACACGGCAGGAGTCTCCGGGAAACCACACGCTGGTAACTACTGAATATATGTGTTGTTTTGGCCAGGCTGGTAGAGTCTGGACCCTGATAGTGAGGGAAACTATCTGTGTGTAGTGAGTAGCCAGACAGGCTCAGGACTTTTGTTTATGATTTGGTTTATGTTTGTTTGCTGTGGACTTACAATAAAGCTGGTTGCGGCCAGTTGCACCAGAATTGCTGTCTGTGATTGAACTCTGTTTATGCCACTCCGTCTACCCGAGACGGCGATCCCAGAGCTATATCCCCTGAAAAGCTTACAATATATATAGTATGATGACCCCAGTTCCCCCTTATATATAGTAGGATGGCCCCAGTTCCCCATTATATATAGTATGATGGCTCCAGTTCCCCCATATATATAGTATGATGGCCCCAGTTCCCCATATATAGTATAATGGCCCCATTTCTCCCCATATATAGAATAATGGCCCCAGTTCCTGCATATATATAGTATGATGGCCCTAGTTCTCCCATATATAAAGTATGATGGCCCCAGTTCCCCCATATATATAGCATGATGGCCCTAGTTCACCCCATATATGTAGTAGGATGGTCCCAGTTCCTCCCCATGTATATAGTAGGATGGCTCCAGTTATATAGCGTGATGGCCCCAGCCCCCATATATACAGTATGATGGCCCCAGCTCCCATATATATATAGTATGACGGCCTCAGTTCCTCCATATATATGGTAGGATGGCCCCAGTTCCCCCATATATTTATAGTAGGATGGCCCCAGTTCCCATATATATATATATATATATATGTATATATAGTATGATGACCCCAGTTCCCCCTTATACAGGTCCTTCTCAAAAAATTAGCATATAGTGCTAAATTTCATTATTTTCCATAATGTAATGATTAAAATTAAACTTTCATATATTTTAGATTCATTACACACCAACTGAAATTTTTCAGGTCTTTTATTGTTTTAATACTGATGATTTTGGCATACAGCTCATGAAAACCCAAAAATCCTGTCTCAAAAAATTAGCATATCAAGAAAAGGTTCTCTAAACGAGCTATTACCCTAATCTTCTGAATCAACTAATTAACTCTAAACACATGCAAAAGATTCCTGAGGCTTTTAAAAACTCCCTGCCTGGTTCATTACTCAAAACTGCCATCATGGGTAAAGGGTATGCCACACTAAACAATATCGCTAACGGGATCGCTAAAAAAGTCACTATTTAGCGATCCTGTTAGCGATGTTGTTCAGTGCGGCAGCTTACAGCGACGAGCTTCCTGCTGTGATCTCGCTCGTCGCTGGAATCGCTCCGGACCCTATTTTCTCGTCGGCGCTCCCGCTGGGTATCTAATCGCTGTGTGGCACCTTTTCTTAGCGATTTAGCGGTACTTTTGTACCGCTAAAGTCGTTAAGAAGATCGCTAACGGCGATAGCGTCGTTAACTATATCGCTAAATGTGGCCGCATTTAGCGATATAGAAACAATCCCGCTAGCGATCGCATTAGTATGCGTCGTTATCGTGATCGCTAGCGGGATTGTTTAGTGTGGCAGTACCTTAAGACTGCCGACCTGAATGATGTCCAGAAGGCCATCATTGACACCCTCAAGCAAGAGGGTAAGACCCAGAAAGAAATTTCTGAACAATTAGGCTGTTCCCAGAGTGCTGTATCAAGGCACCTCAATGGGAAGTCTGTTGGAAGGAAACAATGTGGCAGAAAACGCTGTACAACGAGAAGAGGTGACCGGACCCTGAGGAAGATTGTGGAGAAGGACCGATTCCAGACCTTGGGGGACCTGCGGAAGCAGTGGACTGAGTCTGGAGTAGAAACATCCAGAGCCACCGTGCACAGGCGTGTGCAGGAAATGGGCTACAGGTGCCGCATTCCCCAGGTAAAGCCACTTTTGAACCAGAAACAGAGAAGCAGCACTGGGCTACAGAGAAGCAGCACTGGACTGTTGCTAAGTGGTCCCAAGTACTTTTTTCTGATGAAAGCAAATTTTGCATGTCATTTGGAAATCAAGGTGCCAGAGTCTGGAGGAAGACTGGGGAGAAGGAAATGCCAAAATGCCTGAAGTCCAGTGTCAAGTACCCACAGTCAGTGATGGTGTGGGGTGCCATGTCAGCTGCTGGTGTTGGTCCACTGTGTTTCATCAAGGGCAGGGTCAATGCAGCTAGCTATCAGGAGATTTTGGAGCACTTCATGCTTCCATCGGCTGAAATGCTTTATGGAGATGAAGATTTCATTTTTCAGCACGACCTGGCACCTGCTCACAGTGCCAAAACCACTGGTAAATGGTTTACTGACCATGGTATTACTGTGCTCAATTGGCCTGCCAACTCTCCTGACCTGAACCCCATAGAGAATCTGTGGGATATTGTGAAGAGAAAGTTGAGAGATGCAAGACCCAACACTCTGGATGAGCTTAAGGCCGCTATCGAAGCATCCTGGGCCTCCATAACACCTCAGCAGTGCCACAGGCTGATTGCCTCCATGCCACGCCGCATTGAAGCAGTCATTTCTGCAAAAGGATTCCCGACCAAGTATTGAGTGCATAACTGAACATTATTATTTGATGGGTTTTTTTTTATTTTGTTTTAAACACTTTTATTTTATTGGACGGATGAAATATGCTAATTTTTTGAGACAGGATTTTTGGGTTTTCATGAGCTGTATGCCAAAATCATCAGTATTAAAACAATAAAAGACCTGAAAAATTTCAGTTGGTGTGTAATGAATCTAAAATATATGAAAGTTTAATTTTAATCATTACATTATGGAAAATAATGAAATTTAGCACTATATGCTAATTTTTTGAGAAGGACCTGTATATAGTAGGATGGCCCCAGTTCCCCATTATATATAGTATGATGGCTCCAGTTCCCCCATATATATAGTATGATGGCCCGAGTTCCTCCATATCCAGGGGTTGGACAAAATAATTGAAACACCTAACGTTTTGGCATCATAATCTTCGAACATGTTATAAACATGCAAACCGTGACATATGGTAATGTTTTGTAGTTGATTATTTGTGTTATGTGATATGTGTTTGTAAATTAACTGTTTTGCATAATTGTAAGAACATTGATGAGAACCTGATACCAATGGCAGACCTCTCGGATTTTCAAAGAGGCCAAATTGTTGCTGCTGGTATGGCAGGCGCTAGTGTAACCGAAAGTGCCCGAATGCTTGGCGTGTCAAGAGGTACTGTCTCCAAAGTAATGACTGCGTTTGAAAGAGAAGGAAAAACGTCCGCAGCAAAGCACAGGGCTGGCCGAAAGTCGAAGTTGACTGAGAGAGACCATCGGACTCTAAAGCGAATTGTGAGAGAGGATCGCAAGACCATGGCTCCGAAAATCACTGCTGAGCTCAATGAACACCTACAGAACCCAGTTTACACGAAAACTGCTCGTCGGGAGCTGAACAAATCTGGATTCCACGGAAGAGCTGCAATTCGAAAACCGCTGCTCTCAATGACAAATGTTTCCAAGCGTTTAGAGTGGTGACGAACCCTCCAGAATTGGTCCCTCGAGCCGTGGAAACATGTGATATGCTCAGACGAATCATCGTTTACCCTATTTCCGACCTCCGGCCGCGTGTACGTTTGGAGACAGCCGAAAGAAGCATTCCATCCAGACTGCCTTCTCCCAACCGTAAAACATGGCGGAGGTTCTGTGATGATCTGGGGTGCTATTTCGTGGAGATCCGCCGGGCCAATGATATCCCTTCATGGAAGAATTAAAAGCTGCGATTATTTAGGCATTTTGGGCGACTAAGTGCATCCGATGGTTCAAGCACTGTTCCCGGAGGGGAACGCCATCTTTCAGGATGATAATGCACCAATTCATACAGCTAGAATTGTTAAAGCATGGCACGAGGAACATTATAATGAAGTTGAGCATCTCATCTGCCCCTACAATCCCCAGACCTCAACATTATTGAGCATTTATGGTAGATTTTAGAGATTCAAGTTAGACGTCGATTTCCGCCGCCATCGTCGCTCAAAGAACTGAAGGGTGTTTTCACTGAAGAATGGGCTAAAATTCCTTTGGAAACAATTCATACCTTGTATTAATCCATACCTTGGAGAATTGAGGCTGTAATCGCCGCAAAAGGTGGGCCTACACCATATTAAACTAACTTTTGTTGATGTTTCCACGTGTTTCCATTATTATGTCCAACCCCTGTATATATAATATGATGGCCTCAGTTCCTCCATATATATATATATATAGTATGATAGCCTCAATTCCTCAATATATATAGTATGATGGCCCCAGTTCCTCCATGTATATAGTATGATGGCCCCAGTGTCACGCGGTCTTATGATATGTGTACGATGTCAGTAAACTATTCTTAAAAGAACAACACTCTATACAACATATAGATTAGCAACATCAGCATGTAAATATAGAATAGATTTACCTGACACGATATCCGTTGAACTCAGGGTTAATCTTGAGGACTTGATACACTGTCACAGGAAAGAGGAGGACCGGGGGTCTAACCTGACCCTAAACTGGGGTCCTAACTAATCCCTCACCTTGGAGGTACTGATAATGGTTCAGAGGTCCAAGTCTCCAGCCTAACCCTGTCTCCTATCAGTCCCTGAACCCTGTAATCAGTCCTAAGAAGGATTCTGATTACCACCAAAGGGATATGGGCTGATCTCTGCTAAATACACAGATTAGACATATAAGACAGACTGGAGAAAACACAGACTTGCATACACACTCAAACACAGAAGGAACATAAATGATCTGGGATATTAAACTCTAAGCAAGGTGAGCTTAAAACAACTAAGGAGCTCTTTAACTTAAGTCTATACAGATACAATCCTATCTGTGGTCTGCATGAAGAATTTCACTGGCAACTCCCAACACAGACAACCAGAGATTTAAAGGAAACCAATCAACAAATAATTAATTGCAGCCGGGAGAAAACTGCACCCAGTCCCAGAACTGAGCACAGACAGAATTAACTCCCTAACTGCCAAACACAAAGAAACAGCAACTCAGCTGTGAGAAGTCAGAATGTGCAACCGCGACGATCTTCGTGGCGATGCACACATGACAGTACCCCCCCTTCTACGAGGGGCCTCCGGACCCTCAGGGCCAGGTTTGCCCGGGTGAGTTCTGTGGAAGGTCCGCACCAAACGATCTGCGTTAATGTCAGACGCAGGAACCCACGTCCTCTCCTCTGGACCATACCCCTTCCAATGCACCAAGTACTGAAGGGACCGGCGATTCAGACGTGAGTCAATGATCTTTGACACTTGAAACTCCAAGTTACCATTGACCACCACTGGAGGAGGAGGTAGAGGTGATGGTATGACTGGTGCCACGTACCTCTTAAGTAATGACTTGTGGAACACATTATGAATTTTAAACGTAGGAGGGAGGTCCAGACGAAATGCCACAGGATTAATTATGGAACTGATCCTGTACGGCCCGATGAATCTGGGGCCCAGCTTCCAGGAGGGAACTTTAAGTTTTATATTCCTGGTAGACAACCATACCAGATCGTTCACATTAAGATCTGGACCAGAAACTCTCCTCCTATCAGCGATACGTTTATAACGGTTCCCCATAGCACTCAGATTATTCAATACACCTATCCACACTGAAGCAAGTGACGACGAGAAACGCTCCTCCTCAGGAACCCCAGAAGGGCCCCCCCCATTGAATGTACAAAACTGGGGATGAAAACCATATGCCCCAAAAAACGGAGACTTACCAGTGGACTCGCTCCGCCTGTTGTTAAGAGCGAACTCTGCCAGAGGCAAGAAAGAAGACCAGTCCTCCTGGTTCTCTGAGACAAAACACCGAAGATAAGTCTCTAGGCTTTGATTCAGACGCTCTGTCTGACCATTGGTCTGCGGATGAAAAGCCGAGGAAAATGACAATTGCATCCCCCGACGTAAACAAAATGCCCTCCAAAACTTGGACACAAACTGAGACCCCCTATCTGACACCACATCAGAAGGCAACCCATGAAGTCTCACAATCTCCCCAATGAACACCTGCGCCAGAGTTTTAGCATTAGGGAGGGCAGGAAGAGCAATGAAATGTGCCATCTTACTGAACCTGTCAACAACCACCAGTATGACAGTCTTCCCTGACGACTGAGGAAAGTCCGTGATGAAGTCCATAGACAAATGAGTCCATGGACGCTCCGGAAGTTTCAAGGGTAAGAGGGTCCCAGACGGACGGGTATGAGGGGTCTTAGAGCGAGCACAAACCCCACAGGACGCGACAAAAGTTAAAACATCTTTATTAACGTTAGGCCACCAAAACCGGCGAGAAAGGAGATCTAAAGTAGCCTTACTCCCTGGATGTCCTGCTAAAGCAGAATTATGATGTGCCTCAATAACCTTTTGTCTCAACTGATTTGGGACAAACAGTCTCCCTGGAGGTCCTGCAGGGGCGTCCCCCTGAGCCTCTAACACCTCCTCCTCAAGCTCAGAACATACAGCCGACACTACCACCCCCTCCTGAAGGATAGGAATCGGGTCATCCATTTTCCCGGCCCCTGGGAAACTACGAGACAAGGCATCCGCCTTAACATTCTTAGATCCAGGGCGATAAGTGACAACAAAATTAAACCTGGTAAAAAACAACGACCATCGAGCTTGTCTGGAATTCAGACGCTTAGCAGATTCCAAATACAGCAGGTTCTTGTGATCAGTAATGACGGTGACCGGGTGGACTGCCCCCTCCAAAAAGTGACGCCATTCTTCAAAAGCCAACTTAATGGCCAAAAGTTCCCTATTGCCGATATCATAATTCCTTTCGGCGGACGACAATTTTTTAGAAAAGAAAGCGCACGGATGCCATTTACCAGGGGACGGACCCTGGGACAATATTGCACCCACCCCTACGTCAGACGCGTCCACCTCCACAACGAACGGCTGTGATGCATCTGGTTGGATGAGAACGGGTGCCGAAGCAAAACATTTTTTCAAAGAGGAAAAAGCTTGGCAAGCTTTGTCCGACCATTTAGAAAAATCCGTCCTTTTCTTGTCATGTCAGTGAGAGGTTTGACAACAGATGAGAAATTACAAATAAATTTCCGGTAGTAGTTAGCAAACCCCAGAAAACGCTGCAGAGCCTTAAGATCCTCTGGCTGATCCCATTCAAGCACTGCTCTCACCTTTTCAGGGTCCATACGGAAACCGGAGGCTGACACCAAGAAACCCAAAAACTGAAGTTCCTGTACGGCGAATACACACTTTTCCAGTTTGGCGTATAGTTTATTGTCTCGCAAGATCTGCAACACCTGTCTCACATGCTCCTGGTGAGACACAAGATCTGGTGAGTAAATTAAAATGTCATCCAAATATACGACCACAAACAGCCCACCAGATGACGAAAAATGTCATTAACAAAATGTTGGAATACTGCTGGTGCAGTAGTCAGACCAAAAGGCATGACAAGGTTCTCATAATGTCCCTCCGGCGTGTTAAACGCCGTTTTCCACTCATCCCCCTCTTTTATCCTAATCAGATTATACGCCCCCCTGAGATCCAATTTAGAGAACCATTTGGCGCCAACAATTTGATTGAAGAGATCAGGAATCAGAGGGAGTGGATACGGATCTCGAACAGTAATCCGATTAAGTTCGCGGAAATCCAAGCAAGGGCGTAGGCCTCCATCTTTTTTCTTCACAAAGAAGAACCCCGCGGCCACTGGGGAAGATGAAGGTCTAATATGCCCT
This sequence comes from Oophaga sylvatica, assembly GCA_033576555.1. Lineage (NCBI taxonomy): Eukaryota > Metazoa > Chordata > Amphibia > Anura > Dendrobatidae > Oophaga > Oophaga sylvatica. The sequence goes on from JARQOD010000003.1 coordinate 141,305,427, forward strand.
TTGGCCAGACTTTCCGAAATATAATCTTTCATAGCCTGCCTCTCAGGACCAGAAAGGTTATATAACCTAGCTTTAGGTAACTTAGCATCAGGAAGTAAATTAATAGAGCAGTCATACACGCGATGAGGAGGCAACTCCTGACACCCCTCCTCAGAGAACACATCCCCAAAGTCCTCCAAAAAAGGAGGCAAAGTACTAGGCACGACCGCACTGATGACTGTGTTCATGCAGTTACTTTTGCAAAACTCCCCCCATTGGCTTATATCTCTGGACTGCCAATTAATCACAGGGTTATGTTTAACCAACCAAGGAAGTCCCAACACAATAGGAGTAGGTAGACCCTCCAACACATAACAAGATAATAGTTCCCTATGTATTGCCCCTACCCGAAAGTCAATGTTATGAACCTCATGAACAAAGCTACCTTGGCCGAGAGGCCTGGCGTCAATGGAGAATATAGGATCGGTTTGACCAATACACTCAGATGCATACCTTGAGCCTGAGCAAACTGAGCGTCAACCAGATTAGCCCCGGACCCACTATCAAGAAGAACAGAAAATCTCTCCACTCTCGTACCAACCACCACCTCCACTGGTACAAGGAACTGAGAAGAACTAGCGGACGAAATACATACTCCCAGGTTGTCGTCCACCACACAACCTGGGATTAACAGTTTTCCGGCGACTTTTTGCTCAACAAGGCACGGGATGGACATCCCCCAACAAAATGTCCCTCTTTCCCGCAGAAGAAACACCTTCTAGTCCTGCGGCGTACCGCCAATCCCCTCCTACGAAATGATGTCCCTCCCAACTGCATAGGCTCCTCCGAACAGACAAGGGGAACCTCAACATAAGGGATTTTAGTAGTAGGTGGAGTAACAACAGGGGGCGGAGTTACCTCGCACCTCTCCCGGAGCCGTCTATCAGTACGGATAGCTAGGGCCATAGCAGCCTCCAGTGATGGAGGAGAATCATACTGAGCCAAAACGTCCTTTAATTTGTCAGAAAGCCCATGACAAAACTGGCTCCTAAGAGCTGGGTCATTCCACTGAGTATCTGTGGCCCATCTACGGAACTCAGAAGCAAATTCCTCCGCCGGACGATCTCCCTGCTGTATCTTACGTAATTTTGTCTCAGCAAGAGAGACCCGATCTGGGTCATCATATACCAAACCCAGGGCAGTAAAAAATCGATCTACTGACTGTAGAGCCGGGGATCCCGGAGGAAGGGAGAAGGCCCAGGATTGAGGGTCCCCTTGTAGGAGCGAGATAACAATTCCCACTCTCTGCTCTTCACTCCCTGATGATCGAGGCCGAAGCCGAAAATACAATTTACATGCTTCCCTGAAGGTAAAAAATTTGTCTCGCCCACCAGTGAACCTGTCCGGAGAGCTACTTTAGGTTCAAATCTGGTTTGCTCCGAGGGAGACAAAACTTTGGACTTAATGTCCGTCAGCTCCATGGATAATCCCTGCAACTGCAGAGCCAGCTGGGCTACTGGATCCATGGCAACTGGGAATAATTTTATGGGCCAGTGAAAATGTCACGCGGTCTTATGATATGTGTACGATGTCAGTAAACTATTCTTAAAAGAACAACACTCTATACAACATATAGATTAGCAACATCAGCATGTAAATATAGAATAGATTTACCTGACACGATATCCGTTGAACTCAGGGTTAATCTTGAGGACTTGATACACTGTCACAGGAAAGAGGAGGACCGGGGGTCTAACCTGACCCTAAACTGGGGTCCTAACTAATCCCTCACCTTGGAGGTACTGATAATGGTTCAGAGGTCCAAGTCTCCAGCCTAACCCTGTCTCCTATCAGTCCCTGAACCCTGTAATCAGTCCTAAGAAGGATTCTGATTACCACCAAAGGGATATGGGCTGATCTCTGCTAAATACACAGATTAGACATATAAGACAGACTGGAGAAAACACAGACTTGCATACACACTCAAACACAGAAGGAACATAAATGATCTGGGATATTAAACTCTAAGCAAGGTGAGCTTAAAACAACTAAGGAGCTCTTTAACTTAAGTCTATACAGATACAATCCTATCTGTGGTCTGCATGAAGAATTTCACTGGCAACTCCCAACACAGACAACCAGAGATTTAAAGGAAACCAATCAACAAATAATTAATTGCAGCCGGAGAAAACTGTACCCAGTCCCAGAACTGAGCACAGACAGAATTAACTCCCTAACTGCCAAACACAAAGAAACAGCAACTCAGCTGTGAGAAGTCAGAATGTGCAACCGCGACGATCTTCGTGGCGATGCACACATGACACCCAGTTCCTCGATATATATAGTATGATGGCTCCAGTTCCCCCATATATAAAGTATGATGGCCCCAGTTCCTCCATATATATAGTATGATGGCCCCAGTTCCTCCATATATATAGTATGATGGCCCCAGTTCCCTCATGTATAGTATGATGGCCCCAACCCCCATATATACAGTATGATGGCCCCAGCCCCCATATATATATGGTATGATGGCCCCAGTTCCTCCATATATATGGTATGATGGCCCCAGTTCCTCCATATACAGTGCCTTGCGAAAGTATTCACAAATCCGGCTTTAAACTTCTCCACAACAGTATCACGGACCTGCCTGTTATGTACCTTGGTCTTCATGATGCTCTCTGTGTGGAGCCCAGCTGCACTCGGATCCACTTATCCTAGAAGGGTGCATGAAGGATTTGTCCACTAGAGGTCTCACTACATACACACACCTTCACCCGTCGTCAGTCCACCAGAGGGAGCCCTGATTGCGATATAAAAGGGGGTGAAGGCAGGAAGTCAGTCGGTTAGTCTGCAGAACAGAGTGAGTCTGCAGGGCAGAGTGAAGTGAAGCTGAGTCAGCAGAGGAGTTCTGTTCAGTCTAGCTGAGGAGTCTAGCAAATCAGGCTAAAGAGCTAAGAGCGTGCCGACGCTCTGGAGAGCGGTAGAAGAGGCAGCCCACCAACTGCCAGTGTGTATAACCTTGTGAGGGCCGAGTAGGCCGGAGGCAAGAGGAGAGTAGAAAAGGGGCAGAGGAGCCTTACCAGCTCACCCCAGCAAGTACAAACCAGACCCCGGGTCTGAGCCTTCAGGGATCTCCACGACCCAGTAGGAGACAACCAGAATTCCTGGAGGACTACAGGTCCCAGGAGCACCATGGAGCTGATACGTAACAGGGCCAGGGGCACGGAGATACGATAAGCAGGGAAAGTGTACTCCAGGAGAAGGTCCTACCACAAGGTCAGCCGGTGCAGGACAGAGACTAAGTTAGGCTCAGCTACAGGCAGGCCAGAAACTCATTACAGAAAGGCAAGGAACAGAAGGCCTTATACCTGCTCAGTGGGAGAATCTGGATGTGCACCCTTCACCCTACAGTGCTCCGGGATGTACCTGCACCATCTCCAGTAAAGGTACCAAAGTGACTTATGTGTGTCTCCACCTTCTTGTTCCTACCCCGCCGGACTCCCTCCGTCCTGCATCCCTACACCTTATGCTTCCCTGAAGGCCCGTTCCACCTGTGGGGAGCGATACCACCCTAGCTGCCATATCACCGGCCTCAGTGGACTGCTACAGCGCTGGTGATCCTCACCAGATACCACAGGTGGCGTCACAATCTACTGACATTCTCCCCTGTAAATATTTCCCTTTTTGAAGGTGAGCGCCCAGGGCCACGGACAGAGCCGTGGCCGCCGTGATATTCCCCATTGAGATCAACGGGCTCGGGTCCGAGTTCCACACCGCCCTGACGGGCGACTCATCCATCTGGCTTCATGAACAGAATTGCGTGCCCCGCAGCAACGGAAGAAGTTACTGCCGGGTACTGTGCGCTTTACTAAAAGACTGTATCTCGTATAGTGGTGAAGATTTCCCGCCATTGTCCGCCATTATCGTGTCACCGTGGGAAAACTAGGAGGCGTACCTGTAAAAAGCGTGCTGAGTTCTGAACACGCCCCCACGCGCTGACGCGGCGGCAGGTCCTGAAGAGGAGCTCCAGTGAACGCTCTGACATCAGAGCGCCGGCGACGCAGGTCCTTCAAGCGACTGTGCCCTGCGGAGCTGTGGCCTACAGAGGAAGGTAGGCCACGGTTCACTAAGGGGGCTCCAGGATGTCACAGCCCTCGCCCAACGGCACGGCCCAAGCCGACGACCCTGATGATCAGCCCTCGACCGCTACCATGCCGGCCGCCGCAGCTGCCCCCTCACCTGGGCCTGTGGCCCCGATAGTACCGCTGACGCTGCCGTATATGCCTGGAGCAAAGTGGCTTCCCCAGTACAGCTGCAAGCCAGACACCCTGTCGGGATTCAAGCGCAAAATATGCAGCATACTGGACATGTACTCTATGTCAGATAAGCAAAGGTCTGCAGTAGTAGTGGGACAATTAACTGGCGCTGCGGAGAGAGAAGCGGAAATGTGGTCGGCTGCAGACCCGGAGTCAGTGCCCGCAATTTTCCTGAAGTTACAGACTGCCTTTGAGGACCGCACCGAAACAGACCTCCGAATGAGGTTCTACCAATGCTCCCAGAAATCAGAGGACAGCGTGAGGGATTATGCCTGCCGTTTACAAGGGGCCCTGCGAGCTCTCAAGCAGGCTAATCCCATGAGCGTCACCAATGAGAATAAAATGCTAAAGGAACAATTTGTAAGGGGACTGATGTCCCAAGCGGAAAGCAGGACTGTGCATTGGTGGTCCTTGGATCATCCAGATGCTACCTTTGATGCCCTTAAGGACACGGCTATAAAGGGACTGCAACCCCTGGAAACAGCTAATACAGCAACCAAACGATACCAGGGTGAGGCTACTCCAACTCCAGCAGCCACCACCTTTTCCCCGCTGGTTGCTGAAGCCAAAGCGCAGGCAGCGCCCCCTACTGAGCTGGACTGTCTGCGCTCAGAAGTGCACCAGCTGACCAAAACCTGGCCACTGTAATGAGTGCCCTGCAACTACGGACGGAACCGGAAACAGAAGGAAAGATCCTGCTAGCCGACTGCCCTGAGGATGTCCCCTGGATGAACTGGAGGAGAAGGAGGACGTCGCCACCCCGGAGGAGGACAACGCCACCCCCAGGAAGGACCAACGACCAGCACCATCCTCACCGAGGGATCGTTTGCTACCGCTGCCAGAAGGAAGGTCTCACCGCACGCCAGTGTCCTTTAAACGAGCAAACCCTGGGTCCAAGGGCCAGCTCCCAGGAATAGAGTCATCAGGCCCCTCAGACTGGCACCGCAGGTTTGTGGGAGGAAGACCTTTCCTGTCCATCATACTGGACAGGATCACAATACCTGCCCTGCTGGACACCGGATCCCAGGTAACCATCATACCTGATATCCTTTATAACCGTTACTGGTCTATGGACAACCTCCAACCATCAAACCCTGACTTTGCAGTATACGCCTCTAACGGCCTCCCTCTTGACTTACTGGGGGCTAAAAACGTAGACGTAAAAGTGGGAAGGGTGGAGTTAAAGAACCAGGGACTTATTGTAGTAAAAACTGTTAATGAGGAAAATGGACTGAATGTGGTTCTAGGTACTAACATTATTGGTAACTGTTTGGAGGAGGTTGTGTTCTTACTAGAGATGAGCGGTGTTCGACTAGAACTGTTCGCCAATTTCAAATTCAAGCTGTTTTGGGCGGTGTTCGAGTCGTTCGACAAACCCGAACGATTTGGAAAAAATCCAGCTGTTCGAGATTATGTTCGATAACTGTTCGTGCACCTAAATCGTCACTGGATTTTTTAACAGTTATGCTGAGAATCACTGTTAATACACATTTTGAGTGTCCAGCGTGGCGGGGGGAGGGGCATAGCATGGATCTCTGCAGAGATAATGAAGATCTCCATTTTTTTTTCTCTTTCCCGCATTTCCAGTGGGCGGTGCAGTCTGTCAGCCTATCAGCAGCGCTCACACGGAGCGAGGTGCTTTTTTTTCACACAAGCAAGGGCATGTGTCATTGGCTGTGTATGTCACATGTCCTTGCCCTATAAGACCCAGCCATTTCCCCCCTCGCCACCATTTTCTCCGTGCTGCAGCTCAGTGTTAGACGGCACTGCTGCTGTTAGCGCTATATTGTGTGTGCATTGTGCAACAGCGACTTGCAAGCCAAATCGCTGAGAAATAGAGTGGAAGGTTTAGGGAGTAGGAACTAGTTCGTAATTGCAGCGCTTTTGAGGGCTACGTTACATCAGTTCCTAGCAGTTTTAGCAGGCAGGTCTGTGCTCACTCTTAAATAGACAGATAGGTCAACTTGGGACAGTGACTATTTGTAATTGCAGCCCTTTTCAGGGCTAGGTTACAGCAGTTGCTATCACTTTTTGTCAGCTACACCAGCGTTCAAATCACTCCTAATTATTCACTGCATCTATCCTGTTCAATAATTGTGTGCATAGTAGCAGTGTGTGCTACTCATTCTATTAGGGCATCTATACAAAGCTCCACCAGCCTTAAAAAAAAAAAAATAAATAAAAAATTCTATCTGCATGTTGCTTGGACAATAATTTTGGGCATAGTAGCAATCTGTGGTACTCATTGCATTAGGCTATCTCTACAAAGCTCCACCAGCCTTAAAAAAATAAAAAAATCTATCTGCATGTTGCTTGGACAATAATTTGGGCATAGTAGCAGTCTGTGGTACTCATTGTATTAGGCCATCTATAGAAAGCTCCACCAGCCTTAAAAAAAATAAAAAATATATCTGCATGTTGCTTGGACAATAATTTGGGCATAGTAGCAGTCTGTGGTACTCATTGTATTAGGCCATCTATAGAAAGCTCCACCAGCCTTAAAAAAAAAAAATTCTATCTGCATGTTGCTTGGACAATAATTTTGGGCATAGTAGCAGTCTGTGGTACTCATTGTATTAGGCCATCTATACAAAGCTCCACCTGCGTTCATATACTAAGAATTTTTTGCAGCCATCGTTTTTCGTGCAAACAACTCCAGAGTTGTCAATTAGGTAACCACCAAAATGAGTGGCAAAAGGCCTGCTGCTGGTGGAAAATGGAATAGGTGTGTTGTGAAGGGAAAAAAATGTTGTGTCCGTGGGGTAGGTGTTAAAGCAACAGTAACATCTGCAGAAGAAAGACCATCTTCCAGCCAAACTAAGATGTCTACTTCTTTTAGTGGACAATGTGGTACGATCCCTTTCTTACGGGCACGCCCATCGCTACAAATTCCAGATGAGGCACAAAAAAATAAGGTGCTTCAACAGATATCAAGTGCTCCTTTAAGTCGGCTCTCCACCTCAATTTCAACAACACAAAAACTCCAGTCCTCAGAGGTGTCACCCCAATCGCACTTGCTTCCTCACAGCTCCCAAGTCTCCAACTGCCCGTCTGAGTATGAGGTAGAACAGATGGTTGAGTCTGCAGAGCTGTTTACTCATACTATAGCCTGGGAATCAGAGGTCATCTCCACAGCTTCTGTGAATCCAGACGAGGAAATGATCTGCACTGATGCCCAGAATGTTTATGAGTCTGATCCAGGACCAGATGAAGAAGGTTCTGAGCATAATGTAGACCCTCGTTCCCAAACTGTAACTCCTGTTGGTGGAGACAATGAGGAAGACGATTATGAAACTCAAATACCAGATGTGAGCGACAACTTGAGTTTTGTGTCAGGGCAGGAAGAGGTTGGCTCTGAGGACGACTGGGGTGAGAACACACAGGGTGATGATGACGAGGTTGTAGATCCCACTTACTGTCAACCCACAGTCAGACAGTCGATGAGGTCAGCAGAGGAGGTGGAGGAGGATTCGAGTGACGACGAGGTCAGGGTGCACCTTCCTGGACAGAGACGTAGTACAGGAAGCACGTCACCAACTGCATCCTCAACCACAACTCTGCCTCTGACCACAAGTCAAGGTGGCTCTTCAGGTCGCATGGGTTCTAAGCCTTGAATAGCCTGGGCATTTTTTAACATCGATAAGGATGACCCAACTCATGTTATCTGTAACATTTGTGACCAAAAGCTAAGTAGAGGCCGAAAAATCCATAGTTTGAGTACTTCATGCATGAACCGTCACATGGATATGAAGCATAAGATGCAGTGGCAAGCTCACTGTGCTACAATGCGGCCTAGCGGGCTGGCCCAACCACCGTCTGCCCCATCTTGTGCATCCGCGACCGCGGCCTCTTCATCCTCTGTGACTGGGGGACAGCAGTCAGACCTGTTTTGAGACTCAGACCTGGCACCTCTTTACCAGCAACAGCCAGTCAGATTGGCAGGTCATTTGGAAGTGGAAATACCAGCTGGTGTTGAGCGCTCTCCGACATCGAGAGCACCACCTTTGGATCAAGGCAACCTAACTTTTGCGCCTGCATCTTCCTCACAGACCGTCAGTTGTCCGGGGACACCCTACTCAACCCCGTCTACACACAACAGCCAGCCCTCGTTCACTCAGATGTGGACAAGTAAAAGACCATTTCCTCCTAGCCATGAGAAAGCTAAGAGGCTGAATTTCACCATCTGCAAGCTCTTGGCTACAGAAATGCTGCCTTTCCGCCTTGTTGACACAGAGGATTTTCGAGCCCTTATGTCTGTCGCAGTGCCCCAGTACCAAATGCCCAGTCGGCACTACTTCTCAAAGAAAGGTGTGCCTGCGTTCCACCAGCATGTCGCACACAACATCACCGCTTCTTTGAGAAACTCAGTGTGTGACAGGGTGCATTTCACCACAGACACTTGGATGAGTAGGCATGGACAGGGGTGTTACATGTCGCTGACTGGGCACTGGGTAACTATGGTGACAGCAGGACAAGGGGCTGCTGTCCAAGTCTTGCCGTCCCCATGAGTTGTGCATCAATCCTCTTTATCTCGAAGGTCCTCCACTGCTTCTGCCTCCTCAACCTCCTCTCGGTCCTCCACTTGCACCAAAAGCCTGTCTGGTCATGCCACAGGCTTTCTAACTGCGCAGAAGGGATCCTGCAGCACACCTCCTTGCTATGCTGGCAGAAGGGCTCAACGTAATCAGGCGGTTTTTACGTTGAAATGTCTGGGAAATGTGTCACACAGCTGAGGAGTTGTGGTCAGCTTTGGAGAACCAGTTTCATGAATGATTGTCTCCACTGGACCTGCAACCAAGGAAGGCCGTGTGCGACAATGCCGCAAACCTGGGTGCGGCCCTTTGCTGGGGCAATGTCACATACGTGCCTTGTATGGCTCACGTGTTGAACCTGGTTGTCCAGCAAATTTTAGCCCACTATCCCGGACTACATGGCCTTCTGCAGAGGGCATGGTCGCTGTGTGCTCACTTCCGCCGTTCGCATCCCGCAGCTCAGCGACTTACATCTCTACAGAAGTCGTTGGGCCTGCCACTTCACCGCTAAAATGCGATGTGCCAACACGGTGGAATTCAACTCTGCACATGTTGCAGCGACTGAGGCAGCACCGACAAGCCCTGGTGCAATACGTTCTGATTTATAGCCTGGGCCAACGAGATCCAGAGGTGGGGCAAATCACGCTGGAGGAGTGGTCTCAGATCAGGGACCTATGCACCCTTCTGCACAGTTTTGAAATGGCCACGAAGATGTTTAGTGCTGACGATGCCATTATCAGCATGACTATTCCGGTGATTTACATGCTGGAGCAGATGTTAAACAGAATTCGGAGTCAGGTGGTGGAACAAGAAGAGGTGGAGGAAGTAGAGGAGGAGGAGTTGTATGCGGAAGGGCTAACATCTGCAAGGTCCAGACGGTCGGCAGCACCAAGGCGGCTGGCATGGGAGGGTGGGGGAGAGGGATTAACCAGGGCGCATGGTAGCAGCCAAACTAGTGAGGAAGGTGCAGGAGCCCAGGAAGAAGTGGATGACGAACTGGCGATGGGCATGGAAGACTCATCAGATGAGGGAGACCTTGATCACATTTCTGTTGTGCGAGGTTGAGGGGAGAGGGCAGAGGAAGGAAGCATGAGTTGTACCTCGCCACCAACACAACAGGGACTTGGTGCTCCCGGATGCGCAAGACACATGAGTGCCTTCTTGCTGCACTACCTGCAACATGACTCTCGAATTGTCAGAATACGAAATAATCCTGACTACTGGGTAGCCACACTGTTATATCCCCGGTACAAAAGTAAATTTGCCGAAATAATTCCAGCCATAGAAAGGGATTCACGCATGCAGGAGTATCAGCAGAGACTGTTGCAGAATCTTACATGTGCTTTTCCACAAAACACCAGTGGTGCACGTAGTGAATCTCACAGTTCTAACTTGCCAACCGTGGGATTGTCGAGTGTTCAGCACTCAAACCGTAACAGAAACACAGTATCTGCTGGTGTTCACAGCAATTTTGCGGAATCCTTTCACCAGTTTTTTAGCCCATCCTTTGCAAGGCCACAGGAGACAAGAAGTCAGACACATAGTCAACGCCTAGAGACGATGGTACAGGAGTATCTCCAACTGAACATGGAAGCCATGACTGTGTCACTGGACCCTTGCTCTTTTTGGGCTTCCAATCTGGATAAATGGCAAGAGCTCGCCACTCACGCCTTGGAGATCTTGTCATGCCCCGCAACCAGTGTTCTCTCTGAACGTGTGTTCAGCGCTGCTGGTGGTGTGCTGACAGATAAGCGCACGCGGCTGTCCACTGAGAATGTAGACAGACTCACTTTCATAAAGATGAACAAATCATGGATCTGCAAGGACTTTTCTACCCCTGTGTCATCCTGGGGAGAGTAAAAGCTTGAGGATTTGGTAAAATCACCTCACCAAACGTTTTAAGCTTTAAAATTACTAATAATTTGTAGCTACATTTAGGCCGGAAAATAATTTTGGGCCTGTAGCAGTGTGTGTTACTCATTCTAATAGGCCATCTATACTAAGCTCAACCAGCTTTCAAATTAATAATAATTTGTGTTCTCTCTGAACGTGTGTTCAGCGCTGCTGGTGGTGTGCTGAGTCTGAAAGATAAGCGCACGCGGCTGTCCACTGAGAATGTAGACAGACTCACGTGCATAAAGATGAACAAATTATAGATCCGCAAAGACTTTTCTACCCCTGTGTCATCCTGGGGAGAGTAAAAGCTTGAGGATTTGGTAAAATCACCTCACCAACCGTTTTAAGCAACTCTGGGGCAATTGATGCTACTTAAGTGGTGTCTGTGCCCCAAATTTTTGGAAAAAATGGAGACTCTTATTGGAGTCCCCTTGCTGTGCTTTACGTGACGTTGGCATTGTCAATTACAGGTGGGTTGGGTCTTTCCCCACCCCCCTTTTAACCGTAAGAAACTACATACACTATGGCTTGGGGTAACACAGATGGTTGAGTGTGAAGACTAGAGCTGTTTACTCATACTATAGCCTGGGAATCAGAGGTCTGCTCCAAAGCTTGAGTGTCTGCTAGTCAGCAGAGTAGCCACCGGCTGTAGATATAATTACAAATTTTTAACTGCATCTAACCCAGACAATAATTTTGGGCCTAGTAGCAGTGTCTGCTAGTCAGCAGAGTAGCCACCGGCTGTAGATATAATTACAAATTTTTAACTGCATCTTGCCTGGACAATAATTTTGGGCCTAGTAGCAGTGTCTGCTAGTCAGCGGAGTAGCCACCGGCTGTAGATCTAATTACAAATTTTTAACTGCATCTAACCCAGACAATAATTTTGCAACCAAATTCAGATAGACGGTTTCAAAGGAGCGCCAGGCTGGCGATAAAGGCAGATGAGATAAAGGTTGTCAGCTGCAGCTCCGGCCGGGTACCTCAAGAGAGGATCAGACATAAGTGATGATAAAGCAATCCGGTCATAAGGAGCGCAGGGACGCAATTCAGCTGATATTAAAAAGTCTTAATTTATTGATATCCACAACGCGTTTCAACGGAATAGCTCCGTCTTCCTCAGGTGGCAGTTATACATAGAATGGAGTAGGAAAGCTATATAAAGGTGGAGCAGCAAATGAAAATTAAAAGGCAATTAATCAGAACACCGACATGATTAAAAATGCAAATATGACTGTAAAAAAGAAAAAAAAAAAAAACCCACAGATAAATTGAATAAAACCAACCTAAAAACGACATAAAAACAATGTATACAAGGAGAAATAAATGAAAATAAATAAATAAATAACAAAATGCATATATTACGTGACTTTTTCAATAGTGAGGTTTAACCCCTCAGGGGCCAGTGTACCAAGTTTAAAAATCCAGAAACTCTCCCTTGTTATTAGATTATTATACCGATCAGGCATTTCATGTGGTATCTGGTCAATAACAGTGAGTTTTAACAAATTCAAATTCTTTTGGTGCACTAGGGAGAAATGTTTTGAGAGACTGTGTAGCATGAACCCATTTCGGATATTTTGACGGTGCTTGTTGAGCCTTGCATGCATCGTCTGTATCGTCCGACCGATGTACTGCAACCCACAACCGCACTCAATTAAATAAATAATGTAGCACGATTGGCAATTGACATGACAGTTGATTTTAAAAATGGTGCCTGTGGTACGAGATTGAAATTCTTGCACCCCATTCATAATAGAGACGCAACATAAACACTTAGAGGTCCTACATGCAAAACAAACCGAATTAGAATTTATCCAGGTTGCAGATGAAGATAAGGACTTGAGAATTGTGTTGCTGGGGGCAACTAGATTTTGAAGAGTTCGGTTTTTCCCGAAAAAACGACAATAATTTTGGGCCTAGTAGCAGTGTCTGCTAGTCAGCGGATTAACACAGCTGTTAAGCAAGCTACACCACCTGTACTTTGGACACTTAATTTTTTCAAAGGAAATGCTTTGGGCCCCCGGGAAAATCAGTGAAGAGCATCGGGGATGCACCCCAAGGCACAGGGGCTGGGACTGGCGGTAGGACGCCTTGCGGTGGACCGCCAAGCTCAATCCTTATAAAAGCTTTTTAACTGCAGCAGCTTTACTGGATGCTACTGGACCTGGCATTACCGCAGCTGCTGGCATGAGACTTGCCCTGCAATAGATCCTTGTAAAAGGATTTAAAGTGTACTCATTCAAATTAGAGAGACAATTTAAATAAAAATGATTAGACCTGCCTCCACCGCAGGGGGGCTCGCTCGACCCACCAGCGGACAGGCACCAGTATTGGGAGAGGGGGGCTGGCCGTCAGGGTCCACCGCTGCTCTGGCACAACCCGGCGAACACGCAGGTGCCGCGAGAGTAGGGAACGGACTGGGCCGTGTCGGCTTGGCACTTTTTGGTTTAGAAGGGCATGACATGCCTATGTCTGTGTCTCCATCATTTTACTCCTCCACACTTTTTCTTTCGGCATGACAATATGTAATTGTCACTTTTCCATGTGTTAGTTATGTCTTGTGAGCATTTGTCAGCTTTTGGCACTTTGAAGTGTTTTCTATGTGTTTTCTTCGTGTTTCTATGTGTTTGGTTTGCCTGCCATTGGTTTTAACGGTGTTCGACGGTGTTCGACGAACATTCGACGAACAGTTCGTCGAACACACGGCTGTTCGGCGAACCGAACCGAACTCGACACTAAAGGGGTGGCTCATCACTAGTTCTTACTCCAACAGCTCGCCGATGTTGCCAAACCAGGGCGAAAGAAAGCGATCCTGAAGGAGATCTGGGCCCTGATGTGCCAGCAGCAAGTGAACTGACGTGTGAGATTGTAATGTACGGGTAACAGACCCGAACCCCATTGTGATACCCCTAAGGAGTGAAATGCTTATTTGGTGCTAGAGCAGCAATAGGTCTGAGAGGACAGAGCTACCAAGCATATAGAACCCTTTGTTCAGAACACAGACCTACACTCTTAACTGCCAGAGGGGTGTGGAGGTACGCAATGGGAGGGTGCCAGTGCGTCTTCTCAACTGGGGGAAGATGAAGTCAAATTAACCAGTTATGCCACTGTTGCCAAGTTACATGCTGTAGTAATAATTCCATTCACCAAGGGAGTCCTTAGCCTCCTCAAACCAGTGGAGATAATGGTCCGGCAACCAAGGTGGCAGATTGGTGGCAGCAGATCCCTGTTGGGACAGACATCACTCCAGCTCACCAGAAACAGGGGGTACATCGGGTGGTCCAGGAATATGCACAGGTATTCAGCAAACACCCACTTGATTTTGGGAAGATTAAGGGAGTGCAACATCATATCCCCACAGGCAACCATCCTCCCATTAAGGAACGGTACAGGCCTATACCTCCAGCACACTACCAGAAAGCCAAGGAGATGTTGCGTGACATGAAGGAAGCAGGGGTGATAAGGGATAGTTGTAGTCCCTGGGCAGCTCCCCTAGTTCTAGTCAGGAAAAAGGATGGAAGCATGAGAATGTGTGTGGATTACAGACAAATAAATTGCATTACACATAAAGATGCATACCCTTTACCACGTATTGAGGAATCTCTGGCTGCCCTAAAGTCTGCTAATTACTTTTCCACCCTTGACCTCACTAGTGGGTACTGGCAAGTAGCTGTGGCTGAGAAGGATCGGGAGAAGACGGCCTTCACCACCCCGATGGGACTCTGTGAGTTTGACAGAATGCCGTTTGGACTCAGCAGTGCCCCCGGCACGTTTCAGAGAGTAATGGAGTGCTGCCTGGTACACCTCAACTTCGAGACTGTGTTCCTATACCTAGATGACGTAATTGTGTACTCCAAAATGTATGAAGATCACTTGAACCACCTGGCAGAGGTATTCGAGTCACTGTCCAAGTATGGGATGAAACTGAAGCCTTCAAAGTGCCACCTGCTCAAACAAAAGGTACAGTACCTGGGACATATTGTCAGCTCAGAGGGAGTAGCGCCCGACCCCGAGAAGGTCACCACCATCAAGAAGTGGCCGGAGCCGAAGAACCTCAAAGAGGTGCGTCAGTTCCTGGGACTGACAGTATACTACCGGAGGTTTGTAAAGGACTACACTAAGAAAGCAGCGCCTCTGCAAGACCTTCTGGTGGGACAGTCCCTCAAGAGCAGAAATTCTCCATTCCACTGGGATAAAGAACAGGCTGAAGCATTCAAAGAAATGAAGGCGATCCTGACAGGTGATGAGATCCTAGCCTACCCTGACTACAGCCAACCGTTCCTGCTGTATACGGATGCCAGCAACGAAGGATTGGGAGCTGTCCTAAGTCAGAAGCAAAATGGCCTAGAGAAAGTCATCGCATATGCAAGCAGGAAGCTCCACCCGACCGACAGGAACCCAGAGAACTATAGCAGCTTCAAGTTGGAGTTCCTGGCGCTGGTCTGGGCCATTACTGAAAGGTTCAAACACTACCTAACCTCCAGCAAGTTCACGGCCTACACTGACAATAACCCCTTAACGCATCTGGAAACAGCCAGACTGGGAGCCATGGAGCAACGATGGATGGCTCGGCTGTCAAACTATCGATTCACCATCAAGTACCGGGCGGGCCACAAAAACGCCAACGCTGATGCCCTCTCCAGGATGACTCACCCGTCGGACACAGAAGAGGAAGTGGATGACCTGGAGGAGATTGAACTACCTGCCTTTCACAGGAATGGGATGAGCCTCGAGCAACGAGCCTTCAGGAGGCAGCGTGGTAAGACTTTAAACCCTTTACCTCACCAGAGCTGGAAGGAGACCCAGGACAGTGATCCGGTTGTCAGTCGTATCAAGGAGCTAATAACTCAAGAAGGTTCCTCCTTGGAGAAGGATGTGTCTCCACAAGCAAAGCAGCTGTGGAATGAGAGAAGCCGGCTGTTTATCTACCGTGAGAAGCTGTGCCGGAGGTACGTCAATCCAAAAACCCATGAGATGGTATGGCAGATAGTAGTTCACAGGACAGATATCCAGATGGTGTTGGAAGCCTACCACGATCAGGCGGGGCACTTGGCTGGAAGAAGCTAGAGACCCTGTTGAAGTGTCGTTTCTACTTGGTGGGGATGCGCAGCTCCATTGAAAGATGTTGCAGAGACTGTGGACCCTGTGGCCTCAGAAGAAAGACTACAGCAGCCAGAAGGCACCCCTGCAACCCTTCAAGACGACTCGACCCTTGGAGATCGTGGCCCTGGACCATGTCAAGTTGTCACCCAGCCGTCAGGATACTCCTATGCGCTGACCATGGTGGTTCACTACTCCAGGTTCCTGGTGGTCGCCCCTGTCAAAGATCTGACGGCAGAGACAGCAGCAAAGACGTTCCAAGCGTATTTCTGCAGACCCCATGGATACCCTGGGCAGGTGCTAACGGAACAAGGCCCAGCCTTCGAGGCCGAATTGTTCAAAGAGTTCTGCCATCTGTACGGATGTAAAAAGATAAGAACCACACCGTACCACCCATAAACCAATGGTCTCTGTGAAAAGATGAACAACATCGTCATCGACCTGCTGAAGACCTTACCACTTGAGGAGAGAAATCAGTGGCCAGACCTACTACCTGACCTGGTAGATCTGTTCAATCACATACCTGTGAGTTCCACCAATTGCACCCCAGCTTACCTCATGTGGGCAAGTCCAGGAAAGCTGCCCATGGATCTGGAGCTTGGTGTTGTAGAGCCCGAAGCAGATGTGACCACCGAGGACTGGGATTCGACCAGACAGGAACAGTACAGAAAAATACAGGCCTGCGTCGAAGACAGTCTCACTCAGGTGAGAGACAAGCAAGAGACTCGCTACAACTAGTGTGCGCCAGCAGAACCCTTCACACCTGGAGAGGTCGTACTGAAAAGAAAGAGGAGGATGCACAAACTCGACGATCAGTGGGGAAGAGAGCCCTACACTGTGTTTCCAGGTTTGATAACAGGAAAACGTGTTTAATCAGTAAAGATGGAGGGAGAACGACTGCAACGGTATCCCAGGACCACCTGAAGTTGTGTCCGGATCTGTTAAAGCTCCAGGAAGAAGAGCCTTTCGTCACTCCGGAGGAACCTGATGGAGCAGTCATACATACTGAATTAGATCCAATAAACTTTTTACCAGGCAATTTGCGCTCCCGTAGGTGTAGGATCCAAGGCTTCTTATTATCCAAAAAAGGTTTTTATTATTTATCAAGAAAAAGCACATACAGTATATACTTTTTCTTGATAAATAATAAAAACCTTTTTTTGGATAATAAGAAGCCTTGGATCCTACACCTACGGGAGCGCAAATTGCCTGGTAAAAAGTTTATTGGATAACATACTGAATTAGGAGATTTTCCAGCAGATTGGCCCCAAATTGGAGAAGCAGTTATAATCCCAGTACTCCAATTCTTTCAACAGCAAGAAGAACCTCTACAGCCAGTAGAACCTGTAAGTGCTGCAGAAGAGCCGGTTGCCGCAGTGGAGCCTGTTGAAGAAGAATCCCAAGAAGAAGCAGCCAATGGTATACTTGCCAGTCCCCTAGAAAGGTTGAGGCAATTTATTAATTTACCCCCACGTAGGGCAGCCAGGGTAACTGAAAATACGAACATCGATACCTCAACGATCTCAGCACCACGTAGATCAGTACTTAGTACCAGAGGACAAACCCCTGCTAGGTATAGAGAATAGTTACCATTGGGGTACTGTATATTATTGTATCATATTGTTACTTCTATTATGTCTTGACCTAGTTACTTATTAATTTTGTCTTTTTCTCCTAATGACAATTCAAGTGAAATGGACACTGCTCAATTGTTTTCTATTACCCTTGGAGTAACCTTTCCAAAAGAGACTCGGACTTTTTGGTTACTCATTTTTCTAACTGCTTTTGCCATGTGTATATATATATATATATATATATATATATATATTTAATATGCAAATTGCCTCTTCAAACAAAGAGGACTTGTACACTATAGCGCCACCTATTGGAAGTAGCGATCCTACAAGTCACAATCAACCCTTTAACGAGTCTTGTAATATGACTTAGGATAAAAGCCAAATCAGAATCTCCATTTGCAGACACGGTGTTTCGGACTGTTGGTCCTCGTCAGTGCAGCATATATTTAGTTACTTACCTTTTGCGCAACAATTCAAGTGCCCTCACCTCCCGTAAAGGGAAGATTGTTGATAGTTAATTGTTAATTGTTCATTGTTATTGTTATTTTTGGAACAAAAATGTACTTCAGCCCGGGAGTGCTGAGCTTTACTAGGGGGGAATGTGGAGCCCAGCTGCGCTCGGATCCACATATCCTAGAAGGGTGCATGAAGGATTCGTCCACTAGAGGTCTCACTACATACACACACCTTCACCTGTCCTCAGTCCACCAGAGGGAGCCCTGATTAGGATATAAAAGGGGGTGAAGGCAGGAAGTCAGTCGGTTAGTCTGCAGAGCAGAGTGAGTCTGCAGGGCAGAGTGAAGTGAAGCTGAGTCAGCAGAGGAGTTCTGTTCAGTCTAGCTGAGGAGTCTAGCAAATCAGACTAGAGAGCTAAGAGCGTGTCGACGCTCTGGAGAGCGGCAGAAGAGGCAGCCCACCAACTGCCAGTGTGTATAACCTTGTGATGGCCCGAGTAGGCCGGAGGCAAGAGGAGAATAGAAAAGGGGCAGAGGAGCCTTACCACTCACCCCAGCAAGTACGAACCGGACCCCGGGTCCGAGACTAGAGGGATCTCCACGATCCAGTAGGAAACAACTGGAATTATTGGAGGACTACAGGTCCCAGGAGCACCACGGAGCTGATATGTAACAGGGCCAGGGGCACGGAGATACGATAAGCAGGGAAAGTGTACTCCAGGAAAAGGTTCCTACCACAAGGTCAGCCGGTGCAGGACAGAGACTAAGTTAGGCTCAGCTACAGGCAGGCCAGAAACTCATTACAGAAAGGCAAGGAACAGGAGGCCTTATACCTGCTCAGTGGGAGAATTTGGATGTGCACCCTTCACCCTACAGTGCTCCGGGATGTACCTGCACTATCTCCAGTAAAGGTACCAAAGTAACTTGTGTGTGTGTCCACCTTCTTGTTCCTACCCCGCCGGACTCCCTCCGTCCTGCATCCCTACACCTTATGCTGCCCTGAAGGCCCGCTCCACCTGTGGGGAGTGATACCACCCTAGCTGCCATAACACCGGCCTCAGTGGACTGCTGCAGCACTGGTGATCCTCACCAGATACCACAGGTGGCATCACGATCTACTGACATTCTCCCCTGTAAATATTCCCCTTTTTGAAGGTGAGCGCCCAGGGCCACGGACAGAGTCATGGCCGCCGTGATATTCCCCATTGAGATCAACGGGCTCGGGTCCGAGTTCCCCAACAGTCCCAGGGCGGCTCATCTGTGCTTCAAACAGAACCCTGAGACTATCACAGAGCAGGTGCATTTATACGGAGATTTGACTGCACACAGGTGGATTATATTTATCATCATTAGTCATTTAGGACAACATTGGATCATTCAGAGATCCACAATGAACTTCTGGAGTGAGTTTGCTGCACTGAAAGTAAAGGGGCCGAATAATATTGCACGCCCCACTTTTCAGTTTTTGTATTTCCACAAAAATTTAAAATAACCAATAAATTTCATTCAACTTCACAATTGTGTCTCACTTGTTGTTGATTCTTCACCAAAAATTTACATTTAGTATCTTTATGTTTGAAGCATGATATGTGGGAAAAGGTTGGAAAGTTCCAGGGGTTCGAATACTTTCACAAGGCACTGTATATAGTATGATGTCCCCACTTCCTCCATATATATAGTATGATGTCCCCAGTTCCTCCATATATATATAGTATGATGGCCCCAGTTCCTCCATATATATAGTATGATGGCCCCAGTTCCTCCATATATAGTATGATGGCCCCAGTTCCTCTATATATAAAGTATGATGTCCCCGGCCCCCATATATATAAATATATATATATATATATTATATATATTATTATATATATATATATAGTATGATGGCCCCAGTTCTTCCATGTATACAGTATGATGGCTCCAGTTCCTCCATATATAAAGTATGATGTCCTCAGCAGCCATATATATAAATATATATATATATACTGTATATATATAGTATGATGGCCCCAGTTCCTCCATGTATACAGTATGATGGCCCCAGTTCCCCCCATATATAGTAGGATGGCCTCACAGCCCGTTCATATAACAAATAATGGAGTTTATACTTACCTCATCCTGATTCCCGGCACGCAGCCTCTGTCTTCTCTTCTGGCCTGTAGAGTGGTTCGAGACAATGACGTCATCGCGCCCCCTGCATGAGCTTGCTGAGGTCTCACAAGCCTCAGTCTGCAGCTTATGAGACAGACTGATGCGCGTGGCTGTGTCGGCTGCCAGCCGCATCACAGCACAGCAGACACAGCCACTCGCAGTTTGCTGTGTACGGCCATCAAGTGGCCGCCCCTGCACAGCTACTGGGGTAGCGGCCCAGGGGCATTTGCCTCCCTGCCAGCCGGCCCAGCCTGCCCCTGAGTCCTAGGTAATTTCCAAGCAACAAGGAACTAAAATATAAGTTGTTTTGCAGTTATACCAACAATTGTTCAAGCCATTAAGGTCATGCTGGGAATGCAGAAATAAAACCCTAAATCACAATTTAAGGAAACAAATGTGCAATGACTCACAAGCATCCAAAATTGAAGTTTCCTGCCTGTTGGCTTAGATTCAGAAAACATTCGATGTGTCCAGCATTAAAAATAGTTATTTTATTTACTATTCATTAAATAGAGACCCAGCACATCACACGCTCTGAATCATAGCATACACTGCTTTAATTAAAAACGCTTTTTATGCTAAAAACATATAAGCACCTTTCCAGTTGTTATTTATGAGGCCAGCTGGATCTGTTTTTAATGAAGAATTAATAAAAATAACTACAACGTTGTATTTTTAATTCTCTATGCTGCACACATCGAATGGTTTTTTAATCTAAATCATAATAGTGGTGATTTCAGACTCTTGGGAAACCTGAGAGATTCCTGTTAATGCTTTTTGTATACAGTATTTTTTTAGGTGAATAAAATGAGTTGGTATGCAGAGGACCCTGACATTTTAGTGTAGCATTTTTCTTAAAATTTAATTCATTTTTCTCAACCTCCCTACCAGACCTATCACTATAAATTAGATCTTGCTTTCCTGTGTATCACAAGTCCACTATGTGGGTGTGATCCTTGACTCTGCCCTGTTCCTTCAACCACATGTTCAAGCACTTATCAACTCCTGCCGCCTCCAGTTCAAAAATATTTTCAGAATTTGTCTTTTCTTTAGCTTGAAACAACTAAAATGTTAGTGCATGTGTAATGCACACTACTATGCAATAGGTCACGCACCATGTGGTGTGCGAATGTTACCACTTCTCTATGGCAGGGACAAAGTAATAAAAGAAAAAAAAAGTTTATATTTCCTGGGTGCACTTAACCCCTTCCCGACATGCGCCGTGCATATACTGCTCTGCAGGAGATGCATTCCCGCAAACAGCGGTACTAGAATGGAGCACTGATCGCGCATCCTCACGCTTGAGCGCCGAGGCGATCAGGTGCAGGTGTCAGCTATATGTGACAGCTGACACCGATCGCTGGCATTTAAACCCTGTGATGCCACTGTCAGTGACAGCGACATAGAGGGTCATTGTGCAGGGAGGGGTCTCTCTGCGCACTTCCATCAGGACAACGCGATGCGCCCATGGAGACCCCCAGCATCAAGATGGTTTTGGGGTCCTTCCTAGCTTATTATCAGGTGGTATGCTTTATACTAAGGACTGATTCCCAATATCTTCACACCAGTAATCTCCAGCCCTCAAAAGACCTCTATTTCTTATCCGCTCTAATATTTTCCTCAAGCGATTGCCTATTAAAGTTCTCCCGTGCATTCCGTATTCTCTGGAATTCAGTGCTTGAACACGTTAAATTGTCTCCCACATTCAAAACCTTCAGACGCAACTTAAAAACTCACCTCTTCAGAAAAGCCTACAGCCTGCAATGACCCCACTGCCACCTCACTACCACAATAGCTTCTCCAATCAGAGGTATATCTAGGTTTTCTGGCACCTGGGGCAAGAATTCAGTTTGGCATCCCCCCGAAGCATATATGCTATTTGCACCTTGCCGACGAGCTGCTTGCCCTAATTCAATCTTCAGTGACAAACAGAGAAGCAAAAGAGAAGTTCATTGTCACAAAATAGTGTAAGGCCAGGGTCATGCTTGCGAGTGCAATGTGAGAAACTCACCTCAATACCCGGCAGTGCCGCCGGCACTCGGGACCTGAGTGTGTGGCTGCATGTATTTCTATGCAGCTGAACACTCCGGTCCGAGTGCCGTCGGCAGTGCCGGGTATTGAGGCGAGAGACTTGCATGAGTTTCTCGCATTGCACTCGCAAATGTGACCCCGGCCTATTATTACACACTGTTAGAATTGGCTGCAGGGTTTCATTTTATAATTAAAGGGTGCATCCAGGTTTGAGATAAAAATCTGCAGTCACTATAGGTGGCTGCAAGCTTCTGAATTCTCACAGCACATACACTGCATACTTTTAGGAT
Source organism: Oophaga sylvatica (assembly GCA_033576555.1). NCBI lineage: Eukaryota > Metazoa > Chordata > Amphibia > Anura > Dendrobatidae > Oophaga > Oophaga sylvatica. The sequence continues at coordinate 141,327,760 of JARQOD010000003.1, forward strand.
TCTCCCTTACACAAGTATGTGATTTGGATACTTCTGGCCACATTCAAACTAGATGTGCCTGACCTCGCTCAATTCATTTTCATTGAGTGAGGCCACGCATGTCTAGTCAGCACGTGACCACATGTAAGCAAAGCACTGGCACCAGAGAATCCTGACAGCGTGCAGTGTGCACTGTGAGAATTTAGAAGTCTTCAGTCACATAGAATGACTGCAGACTCATCACAAACTTGGACCATCCCTTTAATATTTCTAACATAAATAAAAATATGAGAATTAGTCAGTATCACAAAAATAAACATTTACATTCAGATTCCTTATAGATTACGTTGTCTCTGGAGACGTTCTTTTTTTTTTCTTCTTCTCCAGACTCCATGAGTTTTCTCCTCCACAGCCGTCTCTGCAGACTTCCATCTTCTCCAGCCTTGTGCAACACATCCCCACACGACACCCTTAAAGATAGCAGTGTCATTATAATGCTCCCGAATAAAAAATATTTGCCCTATGCTGAGCCACTGAATAAACAGTTGTCCCTCATTATATTCCCTGCACAAAATATGACCCCATGCTGTCCCTCTTATGGTACATGCTCTCTTCACTGCTTCCTCCTTTTCATGCTGGGCCACCTCTTCACACTGTTCTCTCACACTGAGTCCCCCTGCAGGGCCCATTCTCTAATATGTGCCCCCTCATCACAACCCCCCTTAGTATATTGTCACCTTCTGGCTTTACCTTTACACTGTTTTCCCATGCTACACCCCCACACTACTCAGTCTCTGTTCTGTGCCCTCTCACACTTTTTCCCCATACTGTCTCCTCACACATTTCCCCCTCCCTCCTCATACATTTACCCTCTCACTTTCCATACTGTCTCTTCACGCATCCCTCTGACTCCCCATACTGTGTCTGCACACATCCCATCACCCCCATAGTGTGTCCTTATACATTTTCCCCTCACTCCTCATACTGTGTCCACACCCATACCACTCCCACCATACATGCCCCCATCTCATACCTTCCTCTTCATATTGTCTTCAAATTTCTCCCACTTCCCATATTGTGTCTGAACCTGTCACTTTCTTGCTCCCCAAATTTTTGTTATTAAGACATACCCCGTTATACGAAATCTCACCCAATCTCGTTACAGTAAATACCACCATCACAATAAATCTCCCACACACAGTAAATACCCCCACACACACAGTGAATACTCCTCTCACACACACACAGTGAATACCCCCACACACGCACACAGTAAATATCCTCTACACACACAGTAAATAACCCCTCATATGCACAGTAAATACCGCATACACACACAGTAAATACCCCCACACACAGTAAATGCCCCCCACTCACAGTTAATGCCCCCACACACACAGTAAACACCCGCTCCACACACACACACAGTGAATACCCCCCACACACACAGTAAATACCCCCTACACACATGTAAGCAGGTGCGGGAATGCAGTAACGCAGGGATTGCAGAACAAGTCTGTATAACAATATTATTTAATTTGTTAACGAAAGAGATGGCAATGGTCTCATCGCAGGGAGTTAATAAACAATGACTAATAACAAGGGGGTAAACAAAGGGTTAACATGACAGTCTGATATGCAAATAACACTTAGCGTGGTCTTCTCTGATCCTCATCCGAATACAGTCTTATGGGGATTGTAGTAACGACTACGGCCGGCATGGTGTCCTCAGATGAATTCCAGCAACTCCTGGTCCAGCTTCTGGCAGCAACAAGCGATCACTGATTTACCCATTGAGATCCTAGTCCATAAATCTGTGCAGCCAACGTGTGTAACACTGCAGAAGTCTCTGTATCACAGTTGTAACGCAGAGCGTCTATCAATGTTGAGGGACGCACCTCAGGGTCCTGCACTTGACACCCTCTCTGTTGGGCGGACAGTGCACTCTCCTTACCTGGGATCACAATGCTCTGCACACTCGCTGTCTTATCAGAGCGTCCACGTGAACTCTGCCGGGGCACGACTGCGCGCTGTCTCTCTGCGGAGCGTGCCATACCTCTGGCAATGCTTTTGCTGCCGGCGGAAAACTGACTGATTTTTCCCGTGCTTCCTGCTCTTTCCACGGCTTAGCCAGCCCCCTCTATCTGGGTCCTGGGACCTTTCTTTCCTCTATTCTTTCCCACTTGGAACACTGGACGCAGCTCAGACAGTTCCGGACCCGACATGACTCAAGTACCCGCAGTCCGGTCTTCATCCTTACACACTCACAGTAAATAACCCCTTACACACACAGTAGACACCTCCCACACGTAAATACACCTTCCCGACGGCTACTATAATAGCCGACTCCCAGTCCGGGGTCAGCAGAATGCAGCCGCCTAGGGAGACACTTTGGACCGCCGCATTAGGCAGCCGACTGCGCCCCCCCTACCCAGCTACACCCGGGGCACATGTCCCGGCTAACACCCCCTAGATACGCCTTGGGCTCTAATCCCTGACTTACTATCTCCTTCTCCAATACCCAGTAGATTTTAAGCTAATGAGTAGTGTTGAGCCACCCCCGTAGTGTTTGAGTTCAGTTCGGTTCGTCGAACACCTGTATGTTCGCCAACTGTTCGTCGAGCACCGTTAAAACCAATGGCAGGCAAACAAAAACACATAGAAACACATAGAAAACACATAGAAAACACTTCAAAGGTGTCCAAAAGCTGACAAACTGCTCAGAAGATACAACTAACACATGGAAAAATGACAAGTACATATAGTCATGCGAAAAGAAAAGAGGTGGAGGAGTAAAAGGAGGGAGAGACACAGATATAGGCATGGCATGCCCTTCTAAAACCAAAAAGTGCGAAGCCGACACGGCCAGTCCGTTCCTGCCTGTGCGACCTGCGTGTCGCCGGGTTTGTGCCAGAGCTGCGGTGGACCCTGACGGTCAGCCCCCCTCTCCCAATACTGGTGCCTGTCCGCTGGTGGGTCGAGCGAGCCCCCCTGCGGTGGAGGCAGGTCTAATCTTTTTAATTTAAATTGTCTCTCTAATTTGAATGAGTACACTTTAAATCCTTTTACAAGGATCTATTGGAGGGCAAGTCTCATGCCAGCAGCCGTGGTAATTCCAGCTCCAGTAGCGTCCACTAAAGCTGCTGCAGTTAAAAAGCTTTATAAGGATCGAGCTTGGCGGTCCACCGCAAGGCGTCCTACCGCCAGTCCCAGCCCCTGTGCCTTGGGGTGCCTCCCCGATGCTCTTCACTGAGTGTCCCGGGGGCCAGAAGCATTTCCTTTGAAAAAATTAAGTGTCCAAACTACAGGTGGTGTAGCTTGCTTAACAGCTGGGTTAATCCGCTGACTAGCAGACACTGCTACTAGGCCCAAAGTATTGCTTGGGCTAGATACAGTTATAATTTGTAATTAGATACTCTCGTTGGATGCTGAGAAAGCATTCCATAGAGTCTTCTGGCACGCTATATATTATTCTCTTAAAAAGCTTGGGGTAGGGTACCCTTTTATAGCCAGAATCATGGCCCTGTATCGCAATCCGTCAGCTAGGCTGAAGATAAATGGAACATTATCATCACCTTTCATAATCACCAATGGGACAGGGCAGGGATGTCCTCTGTTCCCTCTCTTATACATCCTAGTGTAATGTATGGTGTACAGTTCATATAGCGTCTTGTGCTTGGGTGCGAGGAAAACACATGAGACACAGGTTTGATATAGAAGGACTTGTATTACTTCATACAAGTGGCAAAAATGGTCACACAGTTTGCAGGTACAGAAGCAGGAGACACAGCAGGCCAGAGTAACTTAAGCTCAGCAATAACTCTCCACAACAGGTTCAGGATCTCTTCTCTGTTACCGTAATTCCATGCAAACGTGGATTTATCAAATAGCAGGTTTCCAGAGTCCACAAGTGTTCCAAAGTTCCTCAGTAGGAAATAGCTGGAGTACAAAGTCCAAGGTTTTCCAGGAGTCAGGTCACAGGCTCACTGCAGGCTTGATTCTGAAGCACTGATTGCTCAGCTGAGGCTGCTTAAGAAGCAAGAGGGAGAGAATCAGGGCGGGAACATGAAAGCTGGAAACTCCATATTGACTGAGGGCAAGATAGCTGCAGCAAGACAGAAAGCAAAATGGCCGACGGAAAAACTGAGTTTCAAGAAACATGTACAAAGAACCTTACATTACTCCCCCCTTAGGGACAACCTCCGGATGACCTCAGACCAGGCTTGTCTGGGTACCTCTGATGAAACTGGCGGAGCAAGCGAGGAGAATTAACGTTATTGACTGGTTCCATGAGTTGTCCTCCACTGGGTAGCCCTGCCATTTAATCAAATATTGTAACTGATTTCTGTACAACCTGGAATCTAGAATCCTTTCCACCACAAATTCTTCCTGACCATCGACTAGCACTGGGTCAGGGCAAGGAGAAGAACGTCCAGGAAACGTATTGGGTGTTGCAGCCTTTAGTAGGGATACATGAAAGACAGGGTGGATTCTCATAGTTCTGGGCAGTTGAAGACGACAAGCAACGGCACTTATAATTTTACTGATTTTATAGGGTCCAATGTACTTATGTCCCAACTTAGACGATGGAATCCTTAACTTAAGATTTCTGGTTGACAGCCAGACCAAGTCTCCTACCTGCTGGTGCAGGTTTACGAAATGTATCTGCTGCTTTCTTGTACCTTTCCTGAGCCAATTCCAGATTTTCCTTTAGAAGATCCATATTCTTTTGTAAAGACGTGATTCTTTCAGCCACTGCTGGCAAGGGCGTTTCTATGGGAAATCGAGGAAGAATGTTAGGATGATAACCTAAATTGGAGTAAAAAGGAGACTGCTTAGTGGAGGCGCTCTGAGAGTTGTTATAAGAGAACTCAGCCAGTGGAAGTAGATCCACCCAATCATCCTGTAGGTGGCAGATAAAGCAGCGGAGATACTGCTCCAGGGTCTGATTGGTTCGTTCTGTTTGTCCATTAGTCTGGGGATGAAAAGCAGAAGAAAGGTTTACTTTAATGTCCAATGCGGCACAGAAATTTTGCCAAAACCTTGAAGTGAATTGCACCCCTCGATCCGAAATAACCTCATCCGGTACTCCATGTAAGCGAAACACATTCTTAATCATCAAATCTGATGTCTGTTTTGCAGTGGGTAAGCCGACACAAGGGATAAAATGAGCTGCCTTTGTTAAACGATCAACCACCACTAGAATGGTGTTCTTCCCTTGAGAGGTTGGTAACTCCACAATGAAGTCAATAGAAATGGATCCCCACGGGCGGGACGGGGTGGGAAGGGGTTGCAACAGACCAGTTGATGAGGAGCGAGGTGTTTTGCATCTTGCACAGACTTCACATGAAGTGACATAGTTTAAAACATCTTTCCTGTAAGTGGGCCACCAAAAGAAATGAGAAAGAAATTCCTGTGTCTTTAGAATTCCTCTATGCCCAGCTATCTTGGAATCGTGGATGAGTTGCAATACTCTCAATCTGACTGTTTCAGGTATATACAGACGTTGTCCCTGAATCCACACACCATTCTTAAAGACAAGACTTACGTCCCTTGGGGGTTGTGCCAACAAGGAATCCGCATGGTATGCTTCCTTGTTGTCCTTAAGTAGGTCTTGATTATGAATCACTCCCAGGAATCTAGAGTCAGGAAGAATAGTCTTAGGAGGAGTAAGTGGACGGGTCTCTGCTGAATGAATCCTAGAGAGTGCATCAGCCTTTCCATTGCGCGATCCTGGCCTATAAGAAATTAAAATATTAAATTGGTTTAGGAAAAGATTCCAGCGAGCCTGGCGAGGAGTCAGGCACTTAGCCGACCTGATAAATTCAAGGTTACGATGATCTGTCAGGACGACTATTTGCTGTGCAGCTCCCTGAAGAAGGTGTCTACATTCTTTGAAGGCGGCAATAATGGCCAACAACTCTCTATTGCCCACATCGTAGTTCCTCTCAGCCGAAGACAACTGCTGGGAAAAGAAGGCACAGGGATGCAAGACATTCTTCTCACCTGTTCTCTGAGAGAGTATAGCTCCAACGGCACAGTCTGAAGCATCCACCTCTATTATGAAGGCAAGTTCGGGGTTGGGATGTACTAAGATAGGTGCGGTGGTAAAGTTATCCTTTAGACGGGAAAATGCTTCCTGGCTTGGGGGGTCCAGGAGAACCTAGAGTCTTTCCGGGTAAGTTGGGTGATAGGTGACACTACCTCAGAGAAATTCCTAATGAAACGTCTATAGAAGTTGGAAAACCCGATGAAGCGCTGCACCTCCTTCACATTTCTAGGAATTGGCCAATCCTTGATGGCTTGGGTCTTGCTTCCATCCATACTAATTCCTTGTGTAGACAGTACATACCCCAGAAATTGAATTTCGGTCCTATGGAATTCACACTTTTCAAGTTTGATGTAAAGATGGTTTTGTCTTAGACGTTCTAAGACCATTCTCGCATGTCCATGATGTTCCTCTGTGGAGTTAGAAAAAATTAGAATATCATCCAAATAAATCACCACGAATGTATCTAGGAGATCCCTGAAGATGTCATTCACCAAGTGTTGGAAAGTGGCTGGGGCGGTACTCAGACCAAAAGGCATAACTAGATATTCAAAGTGTCCATAGCGTGACCTGAATGCAGTCTTCCATTCATCCCCAGGTCTAATACGGACCAAGTTATAGGCCCCACGGAGATCCAGTTTAGAGAAAATTTTGGCATGCCGCACTCTCTCCAATAACTCAGGGATTAAAGGCAATGGATAACGGTTTCTAATAGTAACCTTATTGAGTTCCCTATAGTCTACGCAGGGTCTCAGAGATCCATCTTTCTTCTTCACAAAGAAGATGGGTGCACCTGCAGGAGATGAAGAGGGGCGTATGAAGCCCTTGGCTAGATTTTCGTCTATGTAATCCTTTAAAGCCTTTAGCTCGGGCCCCGCCAGGGGTAGATCTTACCAAAAGGTATCTCTGCTCCAGGCAATAATTCAATTGGACAATCATATGGACGGTGAGGGGCAAGCTGGTCAGCGTTCTTCTTGTCACATAAATCCACATAGTCCTGGTATACAGCTGGTAGTTCAGGGACTGACATGGTTCCTTTAGGAAAGAGCAAGCTGAAACTTCTGGACTCATCTGTTTCTCTGGAAAGTGTAATTCCTTGGTCTCCCAGTTAATGGTAGGGTTCTGAGCCTGCAGCCATGGTAGCCCTAGAATAATGGGAAAGTGGGGAGAAGAGATAAGCATAAAGGACAGTTTCTCTTGATGATCTTTACCCATAAGGACCCTCAAAGGCTCCGTGTAAGGTTCTATGTATATATTCCTGAAACTCAGTTTGTTCGTCACCCATTTTATTTTCTGTCTTGCTGCAGCTATCTTGCCCTCAGTCAAAATGGAGTTTCCAGCTTGCATGTTCCCGCCCTGATTCTCTCCTTTGCTTCTTAAGCAGCCACAGCTGAGCAATCAGTGCTTCAGAATCTAGCCTGCAGTGAACCTGTGACTTGACTCCTGTAAGCCTTGGACCTTGTACTCCAGCTATTCCTACTGAGGAACTCTGAAGCACTTGTGGACTCTGAACCCTGCTCTTTGAAAGACCCACGTTTGCATGGACTTACGGTAACAGAGAAGAAGATCCTGAATCTGTATTGGAGAGTGATTGCTGAGCTTGGATTACTCTGGCCTGCTGTGTCTCCTGTTTCTGTGTCTGCAAACTGTGTGACTATTTCTGCCAACTTGTATGAAGTAATACAGGACTTTTCTATATCAAACCTGTGACTCCTGTGTTTTCATCGCACCCAAGCACAAGACGCTATATAACTGTACTACATACATTACACCGTTCTGAAACCAGTTAGAGTCAGCATGGGTCTGACTGTGTCTGCTGTACTGGATAATTCTCAACTGAACGTATCTCTTTCAGGGGACAGGGTTGTCTAAATTCCACTGCCCTGAGTCATCAGAGAGCTAGATCCCAGATTTGAGTCTTCCAAGTTTGAAAAGGAACAATGAGTTTGTTTTTTTCCTCGCTGGTACCGTAACTTTTGCTAGCTTAACTCTCGGTATCAGAATGTACGTGGTTGTGAAAACAATATCTGTTGTGCAGATCTCTTGAGTGGTGTGAAACTCCTCCGCAACCATCCAGGATGAGGGAGTTTCAACGCTTCAGTTTTTAGTCTCCTGAGTTACCACAGTGAACACTATAGTTTTTTTTAACGATGTCTCTTTGCGTCATCACTAACCGTCTTGTAAAGAGCACTGCATGGTAGTAGGTCCCGTGCTATAAAGGTTACCTTTGGGAAAGGTATGAAAATTAGTGCCTTCAGAATTTTTGGCGTCAGAATATAAACGATCAGTTTTAAAACTAACAGTGGGAGCCCAGAAGTCACTAATGCAAATGGAGACAACCCCAATGATTTGGCGAATGCCCAAGATGGTATCGAGGGGCGATCTCCTGAATCCAAGGCCGTAGCACTGAGTTCTTGGCGCAATTCAATGCTCCCTTTCCCGTTTGGGGTGATCAAAACTCCCATGGGAATTGAATAATCAAGATGCAAAACATTTCATCTCAGTCTCACAATTTCCACATAAGACTAGTGTAACAACATTATTTAGCTAACAACTAGACTGTTAGTGGGAAACTTGATGAAAACTTGAGAAATGATTGTTTAAAAATCCCTGAATTTTACGTTCAGCCATGAGGGGGTAATTTGGATTTTGATACCCCAATCGTGCTCGTAAGACCTGTTAGTTTGCTCCAAACACTCGTGCTGATTATGAGTCCTTGGTTTCAAGATGGGCCTTGTATACGTATACTGCAGGATTGACAGTTCACTCCGCCAAAAAGCTCATTTATGCGAGGCTCATCTTCCACTTTAAGAAGAACTTGTGAGATGCGATCCACTGCGTTAGGTGACTTTATTAACTACTGCATCCGTATTGATACTCGTCTGACTGAACGCAGGCAAGAGAGATGGTTCGAAAGCAATCGTACTAACCTTTTCCTACCTTCCTCTCCAGCTAAGGAACCTTTGAGTAGGATTACACGGGAACCTGAACCTTAACCCATGCAGGTAGACTCTTTACAACGACGGGTTAGTGATGCACGCAAGGAACATCGTTTTAAGGAGAATCTATGTTTCTATTGTGGTAAGTCAGGGCACTTCATTATAAACTGCCCCAGCCGTTCTCGTAAGACTACTGCAGCACTCATTCATTGTGAGTGTTGCGAGAGGGGATCTGTCAGGTCCGAGCCTCAGGCTCCAGAGAGATCTGCAGCAACAGATCTTGATTTCTCGGACTTAAACTCCGTTACCTCTGAGGACGTTGACTGTGTAAACGCTGCCATTTTTCAAGTTTCCTCAGCGGTGTCCCAGCTGAGTTGTAAGAAAAACAATTCTCATTGCTTTCTTTCCATCAAACTCTGGGTTGACTCAGCTTGGTGTCTAGCTCTGCTATGATCGACTCAGGGGCAAGTGGAAATTTTATGGATGTCTCCTTTGCTCTGAAACAGGGAATACGTTCAGTGAAGAAGGCTACTCCAGTACAGATGGAAACTGTGGATGGCCCCCTGCTGACCTCTGGACCAGTGGATCAGGAAACAGAGCCTTTGAGGGTTCTTATGGGTAAAGATCATCAAGAGAAACTGTCCTTTATGCTTATCTCTTCTCCCCACTTTCCCATTATTCTAGGGCTACCATGGCTGCAGGCTCAGAATCCTACCATTAACTGGGAGACCAAGGAATTACACTTTCCAGAGAAACAGATGAGTCCAAAAGTTTCAGCTTGCTCTGTTCCTAAAGGAATCATGTCAGTCCCTGAACTACCAGCTGTATACCAGGACTATGTGGATTTATGTGACAAGAAGAACGCTGACCAGCTTCCTCCTCACCGTCCATATGATTGTCCAATTGAATTATTGCCTGGAGCAGAGATACCTTTTGGTAAGATCTACCCCCTGGCGGGGCCCGAGCTAAAGGCTTTAAAGGATTACATAGATGAAAATCTAGCCAAGGGCTTCATACGCCCCTCTTCATCTCCTGCAGGTGCACCCATCTTCTTTGTAAAGAAGAAAGATGGATCTCTGAGACCATGCGTAGACTATAGGGAACTCAATAAGGTTACTATTAGAAACCGTTATCCATTGCCTTTAATCCCTGAGTTATTGGAGAGAGTGCGACATGCCAAAATTTTTTCTAAACTAGATCTTCGTGGGGCCTATAACTTAGTCCGTATTAGACCTGGGATGAATGGAAGACTGCATTCAGGTCACGCTATGGACACTTTGAATATCTAGTTATGCCTTTTGGTCTGAGTACCGCCCCAGCCACTTTCCAACACTTGGTGAATGACATCTTCAGGGATCTCCTAGATACATTCGTGGTAATTTATTTGGATGATATTCTAATTTTTTCTAACTCCACAGAGGAACATCATGGACATGTGAGAATGGTCTTGGAACGTCTAAGACAAAATCATCTTTACATCAAACTTGAAAAGTGTGAATTCCATAGGACCGAAATTCAATTTCTGGGTATGTACTGTCTACACAAGGAATTAGTATGGATGGAAGAAAAACCCAAGCCATCAAGGATTGGCCAAGTCCTAGAAATGTGAAGGAGGTACAGCGCTTCATCGGGTTTGCCAACTTCTATAGACGTTTCATTAGAAATTTCTCTGAGGTAGTGTCACCTATCACTCAACTTACCCGGAAAGAGTCTAGGTTTTCCTGGACTCCCCAAGCCCAGGAAGCATTTTCCCGTCTAAAAGATAAATTTACCACTGCACCTATCCTAGTACATCCCAACCCCGAGCTTGCCTTCATAATAGAGGTGGATGCTTCAGACTGTGCCGTTGGAGCTATACTCTCTCAGAGAACAGGTGAGAAGAATGTCTTGCATCCCTGTGCCTTCTTTTCCCAGCAGTTGTCTTCGGCTGAGAGGAACTACGATGTGGGCAATAGAGAGTTGTTGGCCATTATTGCCGCCTTCAAAGAATGGAGACACCTTCTTCAGGGAGCTGCACAGCAAATAGTCGTCCTGACAGACCATCGTAACCTTGAGTTTATCAGGTCGGCTAAGTGCCTGACTCCTCGCCAGGCTCGCTGGAATCTTTTCTTAAACCAATTTAATTTTATCATCTCTTATAGACCAGGATCGCGCAATGGAAAGGCTGATGCACTCTCTAGGATTTACTCAGCAGAGACACGTCCAATTACTCCTCCTAAGACTATTCTTCCTGACTCTAGATTCCTAGGAGTAATTCATAATCAAGACCTACTTAAGGACATCAAGGAAGCATACCATGCGGATTCCTTTTTGGCACAACCCCCAAGGGACGTAAATCTTGTCTTTAAGAATGGTGTGTGGATTCAGGGACAACGTCTGTATATTCCTGAAACATTCAGATTAAGAGTATTGCAACTCATTCACGATTCCAAGATAGCTGGGCATAGAGGAATTCTAAAGACACAGGAATTTCTTTCTCGTTTCTTTTGGTGGCCCACTTGCAGGAAGGATGTTTTGAATTATGTCACTTCATGTGAGGTCTGTGCAAGATGCAAAACACCTCGCTCCTCACCAACTGGTCTGTTACAGCCTCTTCCCACCCCGTCCCGCCCGTGGGGATCCATTTTTATGGACTTCATTGTGGAGTTACCAACCTCTCAGGGGAAGAACACCATTCTAGTGGTGGTTGACCGTCTAACAAAGGCAGCTCATTTTATCCCTTGTGTCGGCTTACCCACTGCAAAACAGACATCAGATTTGATGATTAAAGATGTGTTTCGCTTACATGAGTACCGGATGAGGTTATTTCGGATCGAGGGGTGCAATTCACTTCTAGGTTTTGGCAAAATTTCTGTGCAGCATTGGACATTAAAGTAAACCTTTCTTCTGCTTTTCATCCCCAGACTAATGGACAGACCGAACGAACCAATCAAACCCTGGAGCAGTATCTCCGCTGCTTTATCTGCCACCTACAGGATGATTGGGTGGATCTACTTCCATTAGCTGAGTTCTCGTATAACAACTCTCAGAGTGCCTCCACTAAACAGTCTCCTTTTTACTCTAATCTAGGTTATCATCCTAACATTCTACCACGATTTCCCATAGAAACGCCTTTACCAGCAGTGGCTGAAAGAATCACGTCTTTACAGAAGAATATGGATCTTCTAAAGGAAAATCTGGAATCGGCTCAAGAAAGGTACAAGAAAGCAGCAGATAAATTTCGTAAACCTGCACCAGCTTTCAAGGTAGGAGACTTGGTCTGGCTGTCAACCAGAAATCTTAAGTTAAGGATTCCATCGTCTAAGTTGGGACATAAGTACATTGGACCCTATAAAATCAGTAAAATTATAAGTGCCGTTGCTTGTCGTCTTCAACTGCCCAGAACTATGAGAATCCACCCTGTCTTTCATGTATCCCTACTAAAGGCTGCGACACCCAATACGTTTCCTGGACGTTCCTCTCCTTGCCCTGACCCAGTGCTAGTCGATGGTCAGGAAGAATTTGTGGTGGAAAGGATTTTAGATTCCAGGTTGTATAGAAATCAGTTACAATATCTGATTAAATGGCAGGGCTACCCAGTGGAGGACAACTCATGGGAACCGGTCAATAACGTTAATGCTCCTCGCTTGCTCCGTCAGTTTCATCAGAGGTACCCACACAAGCCTGGTCTGAGGTCATCCGGAGGTTGTCCTTAAGGGGGGAGTAATGTAAGGTTCTATGTATATATTCCTGAAACTCAGTTTGCTCGTCAGCCATTTTACTTTCTGTCTTGCTGCAGCTATCTTGCCCTCAGTCAAAATGGAGTTTCCAGCTTGCATGTTCCCGCCCTGATTCTCTCCTTTGCTTCTTAAGCAGCCACAGCTGAGCAATCAGTGCTTCAGAATCTAGCCTGCAGTGAACCTGTGACTTGACTCCTGTAAGCCTTGGACCTTGTACTCCAGCTATTCCTACTGAGGAACTCTGAAGCACTTGTGGACTCTGAACCCTGCTCTTTGAAAGACCCACGTTTGCATGGACTTACGGTAACAGAGAAGAAGATCCTGAATCTGTATTGGAGAGTGATTGCTGAGCTTGGATTACTCTGGCCTGCTGTGTCTCCTGTTTCTGTGTCTGCAAACTGTGTGACTATTTCTGCCAACTTGTATGAAGTAATACAGGACTTTTCTATATCAAACCTGTGACTCCTGTGTTTTTCATCGCACCCAAGCACAAGACGCTATATGAACTGTACTACATACATTACACTCCGTTTTCTGATCCACTGGTCCAGAGGTCAGCAGGGATCCATCCACAGTCTCCATCTGTACTGGAGTAGATTTCTTCACTGAACGTATCCCCTGTTTCAGAGCAAAGGAGATATCCATAAAATTTCCACTTGCCCCTGAGTCGATCATAGCAGAGCTAGACACCCAGACTGAGTCAACCCAGAGTTTGATGGAAAGGAAGCAATGAGAATTGTTTTTCTTACAACTCAGCTGGGACACCGCTGAGGAAACTTGAAAAATTGCAGCGTTTACACAGTCATCGTCCTCAGAAGTGACGGAGTTTAAGTCCGAGAAATCAATATCTGTTGCTGCAGATCTCTCTGGAGCCTGAGGCTCGGACCTGAAAGATCTCCTCTCGCAACACTCACAGTGAATGACTGCTGCAGTAGTCTTACGAGAACGGCTGGGGCAGTTTATAATGAAGTGCCCTGACTTACCACAGTAGAAACATAGATTTTCCTTTAAACGATGTTCTTTGCGTGCATCACTAACCCGTCTTTGTAAAGAGTCCACCTGCATGGGTTCAGGTTCAGGTTCCCGTGTGATCCTACTCAAAGGTTCCTTAGCTGGGGAGGAAGGTAGGAAAAGGTTAGTGCGATTACTTTCGAACCATCTCTCTTGCCTGCGTTCAGTCAGACGAGTATCAATACGGATGCAGTAGTTAATAAAGTCACCTAACGCAGTGGGAGGGTCGGCACGAGCAAGTTCATCCTTAATCAGTGGAGACAACCCTTTTCGAAAAATAGATTTTTTGGCGGAACTGTCCCAAGTGGTATCGAGGGCCCATCTCCTGAAATCCAAGGCATATTTGGCTACTGAGCGCTTACCTTGGCGCAAAGTTAACATGGCTGCTTCAGCTGTTGCACCTCGATTGGGGTCATCAAACACCTGCCCCATGGCTGAAATGAAAGCATCAAGATGATCCAAACATTCATCCTCAGTCTCAATCAGAGGGTTTGCCCACATCAAAGCCTTGTTGGTAAGCAACATGATTATAGTAAGCACTTTAGATCGTTCAGTGGGAAATTGTGAAGCATGTGCAGAAAAAAAAAGATTGCATTGGTTAATAAATCCCCTGAATTTCTCACGTTCACCGCCAAAACGAAAAGGGGGTAACTTGGGAATTCCTCTAGAACCTCAATCCTGGCTCGTAAATCCTGGGTAGTTTGTCCAAACACTTGCAAATTGTGATTAGTGAGGTCCTGTAGGTTTGCAAAACGGGTCTTTATAGTCTGTATATCTGCAAGGATTGTATCAGTCACTCCGCAAAGCTCCTTTATGCGAGCCTCCATCTTCCAGATCTTTTAAGACAGGAGTACTGGAAGGAGAAGAGAAAAAAAAAAAAAAACAATAGTGTTTACCTGTGGTAACACTGCAGAGTAAAATTAAGGGAATGTGCTCACCTGGAATGGTTGTGAGAAGTCACAACCACTGTCATCACAGAAAGTATAACCGGACATCTGATATCCACAGTCACAGCAGACACAGCCTTCCCAGACCCAGCAGACACTAACGTTTGGCTTCAGAATCTTGTAATGTATGGTGTACAGTTCATATAGCGTCTTGTGCTTGGGTGCGAGGAAAACACATGAGACACAGGTTTGATATAGAAGGACTTGTATTACTTCATACAAGTGGCAAAAATGGTCACACAGTTTGCAGGTACAGAAGCAGGAGACACAGCAGGCCAGAGTAACTTAAGCTCAGCAATAACTCTCCACAACAGGTTCAGGATCTCTTCTCTGTTACCGTAATTCCATGCAAACGTGGATTTATCAAATAGCAGGTTTCCAGAGTCCACAAGTGTTCCAAAGTTCCTCAGTAGGAAATAGCTGGAGTACAAAGTCCAAGGTTTTCCAGGAGTCAGGTCACAGGCTCACTGCAGGCTTGATTCTGAAGCACTGATTGCTCAGCTGAGGCTGCTTAAGAAGCAAGAGGGAGAGAATCAGGGTGGGAACATGAAAGCTGGAAACTCCATATTGACTGAGGGCAAGATAGCTGCAGCAAGACAGAAAGCAAAATGGCCGACGGAAAAACTGAGTTTCAAGAAACATGTACAAAGAACCTTACACCTAGTGATGGAGCACCTGCTCTCATCAATTCACGATAACCCCAATATTAGGGGGATTGAGGTGGGAGGCACCGAGTACAAGTGCTCTGCATTTGCTAATGATGTCCTAGTATATATCACTCAACCACATATATCCATCACTGCTGTTATGGCTGAAATAGATCACTTTGGTACATGGTCAAATTTTAAAATCAATGCAGCGAAGTCTGAGGCCCTCGATGTTTCCCTCCCCAAATCCATACAGGATTCCATCCAGTCCAACTTTCCCTTTGCCTGGCCCTCACAGGGTATCAAATACTTAGGAATTCGTATTCATAGAGACCTCTCCCATCTATTTTTTCCTAATTTTGTGCCCTTTATTGAACAACTCCATAGAGATCTTACTTCTTGGACGGTGAAGGATTTTTCCTGGTTCGGCAGAATAAATATACTAAAAATGGATGTCCTACCTAAACTCTTATACCTCTTCCAAACCATTCCCGTGGTAATTCCCTCAAATTTTTGGAAAAGACTACGCAGTAGCTTTTGCAGATTTATCTGGGTAAGTGGGCGTCCACGCATTCGGGGGGACGTTTTGATCAGACACAAACAAAAGGAGGGCCTTAGCCTTCCGGATTGTAGAAGGTATTACATGGCAGCAGTACACGCTAGAATCCTGGACTTCTTCCATCATTCGGAGGGGAAATTGTGGGTCAAAATAGCTCAATCCATTTGTCCTAAAGCTCTTACCACTCTCCCATTGTGGCCCATTTAATTGTCCCCTCTCTTGGCCTCATGTCATATAGTACTTATGCCACTGCTTTGGCTTTGAGATCCCAAAAAAAAAGCTTATTCTCAATCGACCCCCAGGGCCCCTTGCTCCCGATTTCCGATAATCCAGATTTCCCACCAGGACTATCTGCAAATAGATTTCTCGGTTCAAATAAATCCCATCTGATATCATTTTCTCATGTCATCTCCAATACTTCGCTGCTCCCCCTCAATGACTTGTTACAGGAAAGAGCCACTTCCCCAAAAGGCAAATTTTGAATATAGCCAGTTACAACACTTCTATTCAACTGTGAATGTGATGTGCGCACACATCTTCATAAAGATCTCACAAACTTTCAAAATTGAGCCTATCATTGTCACCCCCTACACACTCCATCTCCCTACTGTATAATCTCCTCATTGCCCAGGTAACTGACAATAGGCCAGGATTCTGCGGTGCATGGAAAGGGAACTGGGGAAGTCCTTCTCTGACTCACAATGGGATAAATGTTTCTTCCTAACACATAAAACCTCAATAGGGTCCAAAGCTCAGGAAATCTCCTTCAAAATTATCTCTATATGGTACCGGGTACCAGCAGTCCTTCATAGATGGTATCCAGTGGTCTCAGATAGATGTTGGAGATGTGGGGAGGGGAAGGGACAATGTCACACATATGGTGGGCATGCCCTATAATAGATGCATTTTGGGCAAAGGTGGTTCCCATGATTGAGAAAATAACTGGTTTGACTATCCCTAATACGCCAGAAGCCCTCCTTTTATCAATGTTACCAATAAGTAAACCTAGTTATAAAAGGTCATCAATAGGCTACCTAATACAGGCGGCTAAGAATGTCATTCCACGACATTGGAAAAGGAGAGACCCACCCACTGTGGAGGAATGGTTTGCGCAGATCTCCCTCCTTAATAGGATGGAGCATCTGATTGCCATCTCACCGGCTGATGTTGATAGATACTGTGTGATTTGGAGGAATTGGATTGATTTGCAAAACTCTGACGCCTACTATTAAGGGCCTGCGGAACGCACCTAATAGATATTAAGGAGAGGTGCGTTCGCAGCCCAGGGTCCACCGTGCAGAGCCTGCTGCTAGTAAGATGGCGTAAATAGGCAGTATGAGCGAACTCTGTTATCCCGCAGAGTCGCAGATGTAAACGCCGTAGCACTATATGGCGATATAAGGGGACTCTGTTAATTCACAGAGCCGCTGTAACAAAGACTGTGTCCTTTTAGACTCACAGGGAACACAGATGACTGCTAAGCAGATTGCAGTCTGTGATCATGCAGTCAGAAAACCAATCAAGCAATCTCCTCACCGGAGAAGCCGGTATTCTAGGAGCTTATTTCAGCCAAGCCCTAACCACGTGCACACAAATCTCCTCACCGGAGGTGCCGGTATTCTTGGGGCTTATTTCAACCGAGCCCTAACCAAAAGCATTCATGATCACACTGGCGCAAGCACGTAACAGATTTGATACTAGCGCATGGCCGTGCGGTAAGGACAGCCTTTTATAGCAGCCACGAGAAAAAGACCTTCCAGGAAGGACCAATGGGAAGCTGCTTCAGAACATCAACAGCCACAGGACCAATAGGAGTGGCAGCTGTATCTGAGCATGTGACCCCTGATCTCCATTGGGAGATCTTGCTCTGGGCATGCTCAGATGAAGCAACAAAGGACTTAGTCCTAAAGATGTCTGCTCGCCGCTGACCAGTACTGACTACAATAGCAGAACCTGAAGAGGCAGCAGCAAGTCTCTGCACAGTATTAGACTGGGCGAGACGCTGGGACCGACATCTTTGCTGAGCAGGCTCCACTGCGGCCGGAGATGATGGGGGACCGCAGCGGGACTGGTTCAAGACTCCCCTTGTGCAGCAGCGGGAACTCGAACTCTAACACCTACTATCTAGCCCCCAACTAAAGTTATCCGTGATGTCGGCACAACAATGATCATAACCGCACTCTATTGATTGATGGTCTGCCGTGGTCCACTCCCTCTCTCTCTATCTTTCATATGGAAAAATACATGCTTGATCTGGATATTGATGGAAAACCCTCCCTTTACCCCCCAATGTACTGTCGTTATGCATATATTTATAGTTATACTACCCCTTTTACTATGTATATTGTATTTTCTTGTACTTTTTCACCACAAAAATAAAAAAAAAAAATTGAATTTGAAAAAAAATTTGTAATTAGATCTACAGCCGGTGGCTACTCCGCTGACTAGCAGACACTGAAGCTTTGGATCAGACCTCTGATTCCCAGGCTATAGTATGAGTAAACAGCTCTTCAGACTCAACCATCTGTGTTACCCCAAGCCATAGTGTATGTAGTTTCTTACGGTTAAAAGGGGGGGGGGAGACCCAACCCACCTGTAATTGACGATGCCAACGTCACGTAAAATACAGCAAGGGGACTCCAAATAGAGTCTCCATTTTTTCAAAAAATTTGGGGCACAGACAACACTTAAGTGGCATCAATTGCCCCAGAGTTGCTTAAAAACGGTTGGTGAGGTGATTTTAACAAATCCTCAAGCTTTTACTCTCCCCAGGATGACACAGGGGTAGAAAAGTCCTTGCGGATCCATGATTTGTTCATCTTTATGAACGTGAGTCTGTCTACATTGTCAGTGGACAGCCGCGTGCGCTTATCTGTCAGCACACCACCAGCAGCGCTGAACACACGTTCAGAGAGAACGCTGGCTGCGGGGCAGGACAAGATCTGCAAGGCGTGAGTGGCGAGCTCTGGCCATTTATCCAGATTGGAAGCCCAAAAAGAGCAAGGGTCCAGTGACACAGTCATGGCTTCGTTGTTCACTTGGAGATACTCCTGTACCATCGTCTCTAGGCGTTGACTATGTGTCTGACTTCTTGTCTCCTGTGGCCTTGAAAAGGATGGGCTAAAAAACTGGTGAAAGGATTCCGCAAAATTGCTGTTAACACCAGCAGATACTGTGTTTCTGTTACGGTTTGAGTGCTGGAGACTCGACAATCCCACGGTTGGCAAGTTAGATCTGTGAGATTCACTACGTGCACCACTGGTGCTTTGGGGAAAAGCACATGTAAGATTCTGCAACAGTCTCTGCTGATACTCCTGCATGCATGAATCCCTTTCTATGGCAGGAATTATTTCGGCAAATTTACTTTTGTACCAGGGATCTAAGAGTGTGGCTACCCAGTAGTCAGGATTATTTTGAATTCTGACAATTCGAGGGTCATGTTGCAGGTAGTGCAGCAAGAAGGCACTCATGTGTCTTGCGCATCCAGGAGCACCAAGTCCTTGTTGTGTTGGTGGCGAGGTAAGAATCATGCTTCCTTCCTCTGCCCTCTCCCCCCAACCTCGCACAACAGAAATGTGATGAAGGTCTCCCACATCTGATGAGTCTTCCATGCCCATCGCCAGTTCGTCCTCCACTTCTTCCTGGGCTCCTTCACCTTCCTCACTAGTTTGGCTGCTACCATGTGCCCTGGTTAATCCCTCTCCCCCACCCTTCCATTCTTGCCGCCTTGGTGCTGCCGACCGTCTGGACCTTGCAGATGTTAGCCCTTCCGCATACAACTCCTCCTCCTCTACTTCCTCCACCTCCTCTTGTCCCACCACCTGACTCCGAATTATGTTTAACATGTGCTCCAGCATGTAAATCACCGGAATAGTCATGCTGATAATGGCATCGTCAGAACTAAACATCTTCGTCGCCATTTCAAACCTGTGCAGAAGGGTGCATAGGTCCCTGATCTGAGACCACTCCTCCAGCGTGATCTGCCCCACCTCTGGATCTCGTTGGCCCAGGCTATAAGTCAGAACGTAGTGCACCAGGGCTTGTCGGTGCTGCCAAAGTCGCTGCAACATGTAAAACAATTTTATTAGATACACAGGTGGTGGAGCTTCGTATAGATGGCCTAATAGAAGGAGTACCACACACTGCTATTATGCCCAAAATTATTTTACAGGCAAGATGCAGCTAAAAATTATGAGTAGTTTGAAAGCTGGTGGAGCTTAGTATAGATGGCCTAATAGAATGAGTACCACACACTGCTGCTAGCCCAAAATTATTTTCCAGGCAAGATACAGCTAAAATTATGAGTAATTTGAAAGCTGGTGGAGCTTAGTATAGATGGCCTAATAGAATGAGTACCACACACTGCTACTATGCCCAAAATTATATTCCAGGCAAGATGCAGCTAAAAATTATGAGTAATTTGAAAGCTGGTGGAGCTTAGTATAGATGGCCTAATAGAATCAGTACCACACACTGCTATTATGCCCAAAATTATTTTACAGGCAAGATGCAGCTAAAAATTATGAGTAGTTTGAAAGCTGGTGGAGCTTAGTATAGATGGCCTAATAGAATGAGTACCACACACTGCTACTATGCCCAAAATTATTTTCCAGGCAAGATGCAGCTAAAAATTATGAGTAATTTGAAAGCTGGTGGAGCTTAGTATAGATGGCCTAATAGAATGAGTACCACACACTGCTACTATGCCCAAAATTATATTTCAGGCAAGATGCAGCTAAAAATTATGAGTAGTTTGAAAGCTGGTGGAGCTTAGTATAGATGGCCTAATAGAATGAGTACCACACACTGCTACTATGCCCAAAAATATTTTCAGGCAAGATGCAGCTAAAAATTATGAGTAATTTGAAAGCTGATGGAGCTTAGTATAGATGGCCTAATAGAATAGTACCAACACTGCTATATGCCCAAAATATTTTCAGGCAAGATGCAGCTAAAAATTATGAGTAATTTGAAGCTGGTGGAGCTTAGTATAGATGGCCTAATAGAATCAGTACCACACACTGCTACTATGCCCAAAATTATATTCCAGGCAAGATGCAGCTAAAAATTATAGTAATTTGAAGCTGGTGGAGCTTAGTATAGAGGCCTAATAGAATGAGTACCACACATGCTACTATGCCCAAAATTATTTTCCAGGCAAGATGCAGCTAAAAATTATAGTAATTTGAAAGCTGATGGAGCTTAGTATAGATGGCCTAATAGAATGAGTACCACACATTGCTACTATGCCCAAAATTATTTCCATGCAAGATGCAGCTAAAAATTATGAGTAATTTGAAAGCTGGTGGATCTTAGTATAGATGGCCTAATAGAATGAGTACCACACACTGCTACTATGCCCAAAATTATATTCCATGCAAGATGCAGCTAAAAATTATGAGTAATTTGAAAGCTGGTGGACTTAGTATAGATGGCCTAATAGAATGAGTTACCACACACTGCTACTATGCCCAAAATTATTTCCAGGCAAGATGCAGCTAAAAATTATGAGTATTTGAAAGCTGGTGGAGCTTAGTATAGATGGCCTAATAGAATGAGTTCCACACACTGCTATATGCCCAAAATTATTTTACAGGCAAGATGCAGCTAAAAATTATGAGTAATTTGAAAGCTGGTGGATTTAGTATAGATGGCCTAATAGAATCAGTACCACACACTGCTATTATGCCCAAAATTATTTTACAGGCAAGATGCAGCTAAAAATTTGAGTAATTTGAAAGCTGGTGGTATTAGTATAGATGGCCTAATAGAATGAGTACCACACACTGCTATATGCCCAAAATTATTTTCAGGCAAGATGCAGCTAAAAATTATGAGTAATTTGAAAGCTGTGGAGCTTAGTATAGATGGCCTAAATAAATAGTACCACACACTGCTATATGCCCAAAATTATTTTCCAGGCAAGATGCAGCTAAAAATTATGAGTAATTTGAAAGCTGGTGGAGCTTAGTATAGATGGCCTAATAGAATGAGTACCACACACTGCTACTATGCCCAAAATTATTTTCCAGGCAAGATGCAGCTTAAAATTATAGTAATTTGAAAGCTGGTGGAGCTTAGTATAGATGGCCTAATAGAATGAGTACCACACACTGCTACTATGCCCAAAATTATTTTCCAGCAAGATGCAGCTAAAAATTATGAGTAATTTGAAGCTGGTGGAGCTTAGTATAGATGGCCTAATAGAATGAGTACCACACACTGCTACTATGCCCAAAATTATTTTCCAGGCAAGATGCAGCTAAAAATTATTAGTAATTTGAAAGCTGGTGGAGCTTAGTATAGATGGCCTAATAGAATGAGTACCACACACTGCTACTATGCCCAAAATTATTTTCCATGCAAGATGCAGCTAAAAATTATGAGTAATTTGAAAGCTGGTGGAGCTTAGTATAGATGGCCTAATAGAATGAGTACCACACACTGCTACTATGCCCAAAATTATTTTCCAGCAAGATGCAGCTAAAAATTATTAGTAATTTGAAAGCTGGTGGAGCTTAGTATAGATGGCCTAATAGAATGAGTACCACACATTGCTACTATGCCCAAAATTATTTTCCAGCAAGATGCAGCTAAAATTATTAGTAATTTGAAAGCTGGTGGAGCTTAGTATAGATGGCCTAATAGAATGAGTACCACACACTGCTACTATGCCCAAAATTATTTTCCAGGCAAGATGCAGCTAAAAATTATTAGTAATTTGAAAGCTGGTGGAGCTTAGTATAGATGGCCTAATAGAATGAGTTACCACACATGCTACTATGCCCAAAATTATTTTCCATGGCAAGATGCAGCTTAAAATTTTACTAATATGAAAGATTACTATAGAGAATAGATATGGTACTACCACACACTGCTACTATGCCCAAAATTATTTTCCATGCAAGATGCGATCTTAATATTCCTAATAGAATGATGTGGTACTACCACACACTGCTACTATGCCCAAAATTATTTTCCATGCAAGATGCAGCTAAAAATTAATAATTGAAAGCTGTGGAGCTTAGTATAGAGGCTAATAGATATGAGTTACCACACACTGCTACTATGCCCAACAATTATTTTCCAGCAAGATGCAGCTAAAAATTATTAGTAATTTGAAAGCTGTGGAGCTTAGTATAGATGGCCTAATAGAATGAGTACCACACACTGCTACTATGCCCAAAATTATTTTCCATGCAAGATGCAGCTTAAAATTATGAGTAATTTGAAAGCTGGTGGAGCTTAGTATAGATGGCCTAATAGAATGAGTACCACACACTGCTACTATGCCCAAAATTATTTTCCAGGCAAGATGCAGCTAAAAATTATAGTAATTTGAAAGCTGGTGGAGCTTAGTATAGATGGCCTAATAGAATAGTACCACACACTGCTACTATGCCCAAAATTATTTTCCAGGCAAGATGCAGCTAAAAATTATGAGTAATTTGAAAGCTGGTGGAGCTTAGTATAGATGGCCTAATAGAATGAGTACCACACACTGCTACTATGCCCAAAATTATTTTCCATGAAGATGCAGCTAAAAATTATGAGTAATTTGAGAGCTGGTGGAGCTTAGATAGATGGCCTAATAGAATGAGTACCACACACTGCTACTATGCCCAAAATTATTTTCCATGCAAGATGCAGCTAAAAATTATGAGTAATTTGAGAGCTGGTGGAGCTTAGTATAGATGGCCTAATAGAATGAGTACCACACACTGCTACTATGCCCAAAATTATTTTCCAGGCAAGATGCAGCTAAAAATTATTAGTAATTTGAAAGCTGGTGGAGCTTAGTATAGATGGCCTAATAGAATGAGTACCACACATTGCTACTATGCCCAAAATTATTTTCCAGGCAAGATGCAGCTAAAAATTATGAGTAATTTGAAAGCTGGTGGAGCTTAGTATAGATGGCCTAATAGAATGAGTACCACACACTGCTACTATGCCCAAAATTATTTTACAGGCAAGATGCAGCTAAAAATTATTAGTAATTTTAAAGCTGGTGGAGCTTAGTATAGATGGCCTAATAGAATGAGTACCACACACTGCTACTATGCCAAAAATTATTTTCCAGGCAAGATGCAGCTAAAAATTATGAGTAATTTGAAAGCTGGTGGAGCTTAGTATAGATGGCCTAATAGAATAAGTACCACACATGCTACTATGCCCAAAAGGTTTTACTTGGCTAGGTGTAGTAAAAAATTTGTATTACATACACAGGTGGTGTAGCTTGCAACACAGATAGGCTACTCCACTGACTAACACACACTGCAAGAGGCCCAAAAGGATTTGCTTAGCTAGATTTAGCCAAATGCTGTGAAAAACACTTGCACAGCACTAAAACAAACCTGCCTGGCAAAAAGTGATAGGAATTTATGTAACCTAGCCCTCAAAAGGGCTGGAATTACAACTAGTCACTATTCCCAACCTATCTGTCTATTTAAGAGCACAGACCTGCCTGCTAAAAGTGCTAGGAACTGCTGTAACCTAGCCCTCAAAAGAGCTGCAATTACAAACTAGTCCCTACTCCCTAAACCTTTCTGTCTATTTAAGAGAAAATTCGCTTGCAATTCACAGTTACACAATATAGCGCTAACAGCAGCAGCAGTGCTGTCTACCACTCAGCTGCAGCAGTGAGAAAATAGTGTCGACGGGGAAAATGGCTGGGTCTTATAGGGCAAGGACATGTGACATACATAGCCAATGACACATGCCCTTGCTTGTGTGAAAAAAAAGCACTTCGCTCCGTGTGTGCGCTGCTGATAGGCTGACAGACTGCACCTCCCCACTGTAAATGCGGGAAAGAGAAAAAAAATGGAGATCTTCATTATTTTTGCAGAGATCCATCCCATGACCCTCCCCACCCCGCTGTACACTCAAACTGTGTATTAACATTGATTATCAGCATTACTGTGAAAAAATCCAGTTACGATTTTGGTGCACGAACAGTTATCGAACATAACCTCGAACAGCCGGATTTTTTTCAAATCGTTCGGGTTCGTCGAACGGATCGAACACCGCCCAGAACAGCTTGAATTTGAGATTGGCGAACCGTTCGAGTCGAACACCGCTCATCTCTACTAATGAGGGCAGGATCTCCTTTCTCTCTGTACCAGTCTGTCCCAATTAATTTACTGTATTTCACATGTGATTTATATATGTTTTTATATGTAAATGGGGACCACAAGCTTTGCATTTTTTAAAAAGTGTGATTACTTCTGTCTGGTTGTTGTAATGCCATTTTTTTGGTAATTTTAGTAAACCGGAAGCAAATGGTTGTCAGCTATATGGATGAAAACTGTGTTTGACATTTTTTTTTTATCTCTTTATGTTACTTTTCAACATTTGCTGGGCCAATGTTTTGCATACTTTGTCATGGATTTGTCATATTTTATTAGGGATAGTTAAAGGATCTTTAACGAGACTTCTAAAAAAAATGAATCGAATTACTCATCGGACTTAATCTTAAATCTATGTCAGCATTTGATAAAACTCTAGAGGATACCTATGGTAATGCAAGGACTTATTTATCCTCTCAGCAACTGCATTCCATTGATGCTCAAATGGACAAGAAAATTGACCTTTTGTTTAAAGACATTCAGCAAAATCATTCCACTAAACTTAACAGAGACCAAAACGATCTTGGTCTGGGCAAAATATACAAATGGAAAAGACATTTATTGAGGGGCATGGACAGGGATCATACGCCCTCTATCTCCTCCAGTTCACCAGCCAGCGATGTATATAGAGCCTCCTCTTCTGTCTCCACATCTTCTATTTCTACTCCCAAATGCAAACGGTAACTACTTTTGCTTCCAAATAAACGCAATTTCAGGAATTCACCTGAAACTACTAGGAACCATTTGAAAGTAATTAACCTCCTTTCACATAACTTTTTACCGGTTCAATATTCTCAATAAGTGACTTATGTTTTGTCCCACAGCCTGTTTTGATAGATTTACCGCCATAAAGAATCTTTACCTTTTTGCGAGAAAATTATTACCGTATCTTTCCCAAACTGTGGAGGAAAATGGGGGGTGCATGTTATAGTCCGGATGTACCAACTCTGGCTATGGTGGGAAGGTGGGGGAGCAGTTTCGGAGGAGCAGCGGGTCACAAAGGCAGGAGCCGGCTGCTGCAGCTTACTCCTGTGCCAAAGCAAAATGAATATTTACTGCATTCCACGCCCATGGCCATGGAGATCACTGAATATTCATTTCTCATTATTGGCATCCTGGTATGATTGGTCCTCATCACGATCCTGGTATGATTGGTCCCATCCTTTCCTTATCCTGGTATGTTTGGCAACCACTCCCATCCTGGTATGTTTGGCCCCCACCCCCATCCTGGTATGCATGGCTCCATCCTTATCCTGATAGGATTGGCCCCCACCCCATCATGATATGCATGACCCCATCCTTATCCTGGTATGCATGGCCCCATCAGAAAACATTAAAAAAAAAAAACCATTACACTTACCTTCCCGGCGCTCCCTCGCAGTGTCCTGTTCCAATGCTTAATGCTTGTAAGCAGCGCATGGCAGAGACATCATGCGCTGATTGCAAGCCAAAGGGCACCTGCCGGAATACTCACTGTTCTCCACGCTGGAACTGTGTGAGTGTGCAAAGCAGTGAGTATTCATTGCTTTCTAGAGAGCACAGTGTCAGCCTGAGCCTTCCTGCTGCTGCCGGCGGTCATGTGTGCCGATACTTAAGAGAAATGAATATTCACTCTATACCATAAATATTCATTTCTCTTACGTAGTGGCACACATGACCACCAGCAGCAGCCCTTCGGCTTGCAAGTAGCGCATGACGTCCCTGCCATGTGCTGCTTACAAGAATTAAGCAGCTGCTGGCATCAGAACAGGATGCTGCGGGGGAGCACAGGAAGGTAAGTGTAATGTTTTTTTATAATGCTTTCTGATGGGGCCATGCATACCAGGATGGGGGAGGGGGGCAATCATACCAGGATATGGATGGAACCAGGCATACCAGGACCGGGATGGGGCCAATCATACCAGGGTAAGGATGGGATCATGCATACTAGGACCGGGATGGGGGCCAATCATACCAGGTTAAGGATGGGGCCCTGCATACCAGGATAGGGATGGGGCCATGCATACTAGAATGAGATGGGGGGCCCTGCATACCAGGATAGGGATGAGGGCTATCATTCCTGCCAGGATAGGGATGAGGGGGACCATTCCTACCAGGATAGGGATGAGAGGGACCATTGCTACCAGGATGAGGATAAGGGGGACCATTCCTACCAGGATAGGGATAAGTGGGGCATGAATACCAGTCTAGGGATGTGGAGGCATGCATACCAGGATGGTGATGAGAGCCATGCACACCAGGATAGGGATAAGGGAGCCATGCATACCAGGGTAGACATGAGAGGGGCCATGCATACCAGGGTAGGGATGAGGGGGCCATACCTACCAGGGTAGGGATGAGGGAGGCCATGCATACCAAGTTAGGGATGAGGTAGCCATGCATACCAGGGTAGGGATAAGGGGGCCATGCATACAAGGATAGGGATGATGGGACCATGTGTATCAGGATGGGGATGAGGGGACTATATATGCCAGGATAGAGGATATTAAGTACAGAATTGACCACATTTTTTGCTTCAATTGTTTTTCGTAATTTCCTCCTCTAAAACCTAGGTGCCTCTTATGGTCCGGTATGTCTTATAGTCTGAAAAATATGGTATTCAAACTTTTTTTCTCAATGAGACCTCTCTGAAATTGTTTCTACAGAGACGGAACAGGAAACACTAGCCAGTCTGGAGCAACTGGCACATGAGCATAATATTCCACCAGGAGGTAAGATTCCATCTTTACTTAAAGCACGATCCCATAAATTCCCTCGACTATCTACCTGCCCCAACATTGATATCTTTGTTAAGATGGTAGCAAAGACTTTGAGAAAAATCCCCGCCATCTGATTGTCAGTAGCTTAAACAAGGACGAAAGGCTAGGCCTTAAAAGACTTCAGTGCCTGAAAGATGTAGTCTTTAAACCTGCTGATAAGGGTGGTAATGTGGTAGTCTGTCCCAAAAGTATGTATGAGATGAAGGACTTCCACCAACTGAAAAACTCTGAAAAAGCCAATCGAGTGCTATAAAAAATTGACATACAATCCCGTTACTAAATTCCAAGCCGAACTATTAATCATTCTTCAGTCAGCTAAAGACAATGGGGTCATCATCACTAAGGAACTTTTCTTGGCACTACAAATTGACGAACCCTCCACTCCTACCTTATATTTGTTGCCTAAAATGTACAATAATAAGGAGGTACCTTCAGGAAGTCCAATTATATCTGGTTGTGGCAATTACCTTGAGAAGGTTAATAGGTATGTGGACTCTGTATTTTAACCTAATTCATCATACAACTTCTACAGTTCACACTATCACACAATTTTTTTAAGTTCAAGGGGTCCCTCTACCTGCTGCTCCAGGACACATCGATGGGGCCTTCTTTGCCCCTGCGTATGCCATCCTGTCTCTGGGTCTGTGGGAGAGCCACCGCTTCCTGTCTAATCGTCTGTTGTCAATGAACCCTGTCCTCTTTTGGACACGCTACATTGGCAACATTTTCTTAGTCTGGCAGGACTCTATCGAGGCCCTTCATATTTTCATGTCCACTTTAAAGCAAAAGAAATCTAATATACATTTGACATATCAATACCACAAGTACTAAATTGTCTTTCTGGATGTGAACATCAAAAGGGACAATCAGAATTGCCTCCAAACAGATCTTTTTCGTAAATCTACGGCTTTCTGTACTTTCCTGCATGCGTCCTCCTCTTATCCTCTGTCCATGATCGAATCAATCCAAATAAACCAATTCCTACGCCTACATCGCATTTGTTCTGATGATACAGATTTTGAGTGACAGGCAGAGGACCTGCATTCTAGATCCTTTGATTGTGTCTATAGCCGACGCACAATCAAAAGGGCCTATCAAAAAGCAAATCACACCACAAGACACAATGCATTGTATACCTCTACACCATCTACGTCGACCAATTGTGACCTAATCAGAGCACCAATTACATGAACCCCGCCTTAGGACACGAGCATGTCACAAACAGAAAACTGGAAATAAAGATTGATAAACAGCTACAAGACGGATTTTATCAACCAAGGTATCATTTTATTCAGTATAACGGTGTCGACCTGACTCTGTATGTAGGTTACTGTACATAATCCTGCTGACAGGTTCCCTTTAACATCACACACCCAATCATGTGCATGACTTAGGCCATGATTTATTATATCACCTGCTCATGCTCTCTTATCTATGTGGGTTTGACTACCCGCCAACTCAAAGTACAGGTACGCGAATATGTCCTACAGGAAAATTCTTGAGTTGTCCTTACTCAAGACCTTACACGACAATTCAAAATGTACCATGACAAGGTCATCGGCATCGATGTGATTCATCTCACCATTAGAGGCGGCAATATCAGTATCCCCTGGCCAAATTGGAAACCAAATGGATATGGACACTCCTGACCGTATCCTCTCTCGGTTTAAATGAAAATCTTAGCTTTGTTCCAGTTCTGTAAACAACCCTTTTATCTCATTGAACAGTGTACCTTGTTTTTATACTTGTTTTTTATTTTTCTAGTTATATTTCTTGTATATGTTTTGATTTTATCTTTACTTTTGTGGCCTTTGATGGGTCGTAGGTTAACAGTCCTTGTCAGGTCGGTCTGCCTCCCTTGGGTCTCCTGCCTTCTGTAATCCAACCTGAATAGAACGTTATCATCAGTTGAAGACCTACGAGTCATAGATGAACTATTATATCATCCATTGGAGAATCTGTTGCTTTCTTCTGCCCTCCATCCTCCTCTTTTTTTCCATTTCCCTCCCTCTTTTCCCTCCTTTCCCCTCCATCCTCTCCCGCTCCTTTCCCTCCCTTTTCCCCTTCATTCTTTCCTCCCTATTCTCCTCCTTTCCCTCTCCCTTTTTTTTTCTTTCCCCTTCCCTATCCCCTTTTCCCTCCCCCTTTCTTTCCCTCCCTTCACCACTTTCCCACCCTCTCCAAAACTTCACCAATAGCGGCACACCACGCAGCTGCCATGGGGGCCCCGTGCCAGCGGAGCAGCAGCGGGTGACAGGAGGCAGGAGCCCCTGTCCCCGCTGCTAAAGAGAAATGGGCGTGGGGAAGCAGTGAATATCATTACTTACCTGTCACCCGCTCCAACCGCTGAGCGTCGCTGTCCTCACATCCTCTCTTGCTGCGATGCTCAGGCAGAGGGCGCGATGACGTCATTAGTGAGCGCCGCGCCCCCTGCCTGAGCATTCACTGCCGGAGGACCGAAGACAGCGGCGCTCAGCAGTGGACCCGGTGACAGGTAAATATAGCAGGTGCTGGGGCCCTGAGCCTGCTCAGGACACCAGCACCTGGCCCCAGCGACGAGAGGTGAGTATGTCTTTTTTTTTTTTTTTTTGCAGCATCTATGGGGGCATAATCTGTGGAGCATTTATGGGGGCATAATCTATGGGGGCATAATCTGGCGAGCATTTATGGGGGCATAATCTGGGGAGCATTTATGGGGGCATAATCTATGGGGGCATAATCTGGAGCATTTATGGGGGCATAATCTATGGGGGCATAATCTATGGGGGCATAATCTATGGGGGCATAATCTGTGGAGCATTTATGGGGGCATAATCTATGGGGGCATAATCTGTGGAGCATTTATGGGGGCATAATCTATGGGGGCATAATCTGTGGAGCATTTATGGGGGCATAATCTATGGGGGCATAATCTGTGGAGCATTTACGGGGGCACAATCTATGGAGCATCTGATGCGCACGTACCAGGGCTTTGGGGTACTCGGCACTGAGCCCATGGAAGTCTATGGGGGATGTCACGGGTAGCCAGCTCGGTCCGTGCCCTGGGCGCTCACCGTAATGTGGGATATTTACAGGGGATGATGGAAATGTTCGTGTAAATTGTCGTGACGCCACTTGTAGTATCTGGTCAGAGGGACCAGCGCTGCTGTGCACATACTCTGGAAGGGATGATGTTGGGCAGCTAGATGGTAGGTCTTCTACAAGTAAGACGGTGTCCTTCCAGGGTGGATAGAAATATGAGGATGCAGGACAGATGGGGATCCCGCCGTCAGAGACAATAAGTGAGTCACACACAAAAGTCAGTTTGGCACCTTTACTGCAGGAATGGCAGGTACTCCCCGGAGCACGGCAGGGCGAAGGATGTACGTCCGGATTCCTCCACTGGTAGGTGTATGGCCTCCTGTTCTCTGTCGTTATTTAATGAAGTCCTGACCTGCTTGTAGCTAGGTCTAACTCATCTCTGTTCTGTACCTGGCTGACTTGGTGGGGGACCTTCTCTATGGCAGAACAGGGTCTTTTTATCGCTGATCAGGCAGACTCTGTTCCCCTGATCCTGTACGTGTCAACTCTGTGGTACTCCTGGGACTTGTAGTCCTCCAGGAACTCCGGTGTTCTCCTAAAAGGTCGTAGAGATCCTTATAGGCTCAGGACCCGGCGTCCGGTATTCGTTGCTGGGGGGAAAGCTATTAATGCTTACTGGCCCCTCCAATTCCACTTGCTTTCGGCCTACCTGGGTCCTATAAAGATCACACACGCTGGCAGTTAATGTGCTGCCTCTTCGCCGCTCTCTTAAGCGTCGGCACGCTTCCTCCTGAGCTACACTTCAGCTTCAGCTCTGACTAGGATCAATCAATCTCTGTCTGTTTTTAGCTCTGACTGAACTCTGACAGGAATCCTCTCACTCTCGTGTCCTGAGGAGAACTCATCTGTCCCTCACAGCTTGTCTGAGGTAACTGCTGTTCTGATCTGTCTGAGGTAAAACTGGAACTAACTGGGTTTTTTTTTATGTGCCTAACACACAGCTCCCTCTACTGGTCTCTTAGGTAAGCTGAGATGTGTGTGTGTATAGTGACCTCTAGTGGGATCTTCCTTTAGTACATCCTTCTGCAAGATATGGATCCAGTCACAGCTGGGCTCCACATTCCCCCTTAGTAGAATTCAGCACTCCGGGGCTGAAATACAAAAACAGGTAACAGAACAATAACATATAAAAACAATTCTTCCTTTACGGAGGTAAGGCACTCTTGAACCGTTGCATAAACAAAACTGATCAATTATGTACAATGAGGGACTGAGGAACTTTGAGCAACCATAAAAGTCCCAGTCTCTTTTGGAAAGGATGCTCAAATAGGGGTGAGAAAACAAGTAGAAAATAATGTCCATTCCTCTTGTTCCAAGATGATAAGGGAAAACAGGTCAATAAAAACTGATATATACATTATAAGCAAACATATGTACATTTATATATAATGACTTTAAACAATTATTTACATTTGCCAGAGGTTAAACTAATCTCTGAACCTAGCAGGGATGTGTCCTTTTGTGCTACGTTCGGATCTGCGTGGTGCAATGACCTGTGGGGTAGCAGTTTCCCTGTTTGTGCTATGTGAGAGTGAATTATAGAATTGTCTCAACCTCCCTACTGGGCTGGCAAGCACACTGTAAACTGAGTGAACCGGTGCAACTTCTGCAGGGGATCCTTCTTCCTGAGGCTCAGTTTCTTGGGATTCTGCTTCTTGTGGTGCTGCTTCTCGTGGTTCCACTGGTTGAGGTTCTTCCGGAACAGGTCCTTCTGGAACTGACTCTACTGGCACAATTGGTGCAATTGGATTTAGAGATTCTTCTTGCGGTTGATAAAATTGAAGCACGGGAATGATCACAGCTTCTCCAATTCTGGGCCAATCTGCGGGGAAATCTCCCAAGTCTGTATGTATAACTGCTTCATCACTCTTTTCCTGATTGACAACAGGTTCTTCTCACTGAGCTTTAATGGGTCCGGACACAACTTTAGATGGTCTCTAGACACAGTTGCAGTTGTTTTTCCTCCATCCTTGCTTATTATGCACGTTTTCTTGTTATCAAACCTTGAACTTTGTATGATGTAGGGCTCTCTTTCCCACTGATCGTCGAGTTTGTGTAGCCTCCTTTTTCTTTTCAGTGCGATTTCACCAGGTGCGAAAGGTTCAGCCGGTTCACTTTTATTGTAGCGATCTGCTTGTTTATCCCTTCCTCGATTAAGACTTTCCTCAACACAGGCCTGTACTTTTCTGTACTGTTCCTGTCTGTTTGTGTTCCAGTCTCCAGTAGTTACATCCGCTTCCAGTTCCACAACTCCAAGCTCCAGATCCATGGGCAGCTTTCCTGGTCTTGCCCGCATGAGATAGGCTGGGGTGCAGTTGGTGGAACTCACCGGTATATGGTTGTACATGTCTACCAGGTCAGGTAACAAGTCTGGCCACTGATTTCTTTCTTCCAGTGGTACAGTTTTCAGTAAGTCAATAACGATGTGATTCATCTTTTCACAAAGTCCATTGGTTTGGGGGTGGTACGGTGTTGTTCTGATCTTCTTACACCCGTACAAGTGACAGAACTCCTTGAATAATTCGGCTTCGAAGGCAGGGCCTTGATCAGTTAACACCTGCTCAGGATAACCGTGTGGTCTGCAGAAACTTGCTTGGAAGGTCTTTGCTGCTGTCTCTGCCGTCAGATCTTTAACAGGAGCGACCACCAGGAATCTGGAGTAGTGATCCACCATAGTCAGGGCATAGGAATATCCTGACCGGCTGGGTGACAACTTCACATGGTCCAGGGCCACGATTTCCAAAGGGCGAGTCGTCTGGATGGGCTGCAGGGGTGCCTTCTGACTGCTGTAGTCTTTTCGTCTGAGGCCACAGGGTCCACAGTTCCGGCACCACTTCTCGATGGAGCTGCGCATCCCTACCCAGTAGAACCGACACTTCAACAGGGTCTCCAGCTTTTTCCAGCCAAAGTGTCCCGCTTGATCGTGATAGGCTTCTAACACCATCTGGATGTCTGCTCTGGGAACTACTATCTGCCAAACCTTTTCATGGGTCCTCGGGTTGACGTATCTCCTGCACAACTTCTCACGGTAGATGAACAACCGGCTTCTTTCATTCCACAGCTGCCTTGCTGGTAGAGATGCGTCTTTCTCCAAGGAGGAACCTTCCTGGGTTATCAGCTCCTTGATACGGCTGACCACTGGATCACTGTCCTGAGTCTCTTTCCAGCTGTGGTGAGGTAAAGGATTCAACGTCTTACTACACGATCTCCTGCTGGCTTGTTGCTCGTAGATCACCCCATTCCGGTGAAAGGCAGGTAGTTCAATCTCTTCCAGTTCATCCACTTCCTCTTCAGTGTCTGATTCATGAGGCATCCTGGACAGGGCATCAGCATTGGCATTCTTGCGGCCCGCCCGGTACTTAATTGTGAATTGATAATTTGACAGTCGAGCCACCCATCCTTGTTCCATGGCTCCCAGCTTGGCTGTTTCAAGATGCGTCAAGGGGTTGTTGTCAGTGTAGGCAGTGAACTTGTTGGAGGCCAAGTAGTGTTTAAACCTCTCCGTGATGGCCCAGACCAGTGCCAGGAACTCCAACTTGAAGCTGCTATAGTTCTCTGGGTTCCTTTCGGTCGGGCGGAGCTTCCTGCTAGCATAGGCAATGACTTTCTCCAGGCCATTTTGCTTCTGACTGAGGATTGCTCCCAATCCTTCGTTGCTGGCATCTGTATACAACAGGAACGGCTGGCTGTAGTCAGGGTAAGCTAGGATCTCATCACCTGTCAGGATCTCCTTCATTTCCTTGAATGCTTCTGCCTGTTCTTTACCCCAATGGAATTGAGAATTTCTGCCTTTGAGGGACTGTCCCACCAGGAGGTCTTGCAGAGGAGCTGCTTTCTTAGTGTAATCTTTTACAAACCTCCGGTAGTATCCTGTCAGTCCTAGGAACTGTCGCACCTCCTTGATATTTTTCGGCTCCGGCCATTTCTGGATGGCGGTGACCTTCTCAGGATCTGGCGCTACTCCTTCAGAGCTGACGATATGTCCCAGATACTGTACTTTTTGTTTGAGCAGGTGGCACTTAGAAGGCTTCAGTTTCATCCCATACTTGGACAGTGACTCAAATACCTCCGCCAGGTGCTTCAAATGGTCTTCATACGTTTTGGAGTACACGATGATGTCGTCCAGGTACAGCAACACAGTTTCGAAGTTGAGATGTCCCAGGCAACTCTCCATCACTCTCTGGAACGTGCCAGGGGCACTGCTGAGTCCCATCGGGGTGGTGAAAGCCGTCTTCTCCCGATCCTCCTCAGCCACAGCTACTTGCCAGTACCCACTAGTGAGGTCAAGGGTGGAGAAATAGTTAGCAGTTTTTAGTGCAGCTAAAGATTCCTCAATGCGTGGTAAAGGGTATGCATCTTTATGTGTAATACGATTTACTTGTCTGTAATCTACACACATTCGCATGCTTCCATCCTTTTTCCTAACTAAGACTAGAGGTGCTGCCCAGGGACTGCAACTATCCCTTATCACCCCTGCTTCTTTCATATCACGCAACATTTCCTTGGCTTTCTGGTAATGTGCTGGTGGTATAGGCCTGTACCGTTCTTTGATGGGAGGATGATTGCCTGTGGGGATGTGATGTTGAACCCCTTTAATTGTCCCAAAGTCGAGTGGGTGTTTGCTGAATACCTGAGCATACTCCTGAACTACTCTGTATACTCCTTGTTTCTGGTGGGCTGGAGTGGTGTCTGTCCCAACATGGAGCTGCTGACACCAATCCTCCACCTGGGTGGTCGGACCGTTATCCTCCACTGGTTGTGGGGAGGTTAAGGGCTCTGCCGGGTGAATGGAGTTATTATCCACAGCATGTAACTTAGCAACAGTGGCATAACGCGGTAGTTTGACTTCATCTTCTCCCCAGTTGAGAAGACGCACTGGCACCCTCCCATTATGTACATCCACTACCCCTCTGGCAGTCAAGAGTGTAGGTCTGTGCTCTGAACAATGGGGCTCTACTACTGCTTGGTAGTTCTGTCCTCTCAGACCTATTGCTGCTCTACACCAAATAAGCATTTCACTCATAGGGGGTATCACAATGGGGTTCGGGTCTGTTACCCGTACATTACCAATCTCACCACCGGTCAGTTTCACTTGCTGCTGGCACATCAGGGTTCGGATCTCCTTCCGGATCTCTCCCTTTTGCTTTGGTCTGGCGATTTCAGCAAGCTGTTGGAGTAAAAACACAACCTCCTCCAAACAGTTACTAATAATGTTAGTGCCTAAGACCACATTCAACCCATTTTCTTCATTAACAGTCTTTACTACAAGAAGTCCCTGATTCTTCAGCTCCACTCTCCCACTTTCACGTCTACATCTTTAGCCCCCCGTAATTCAAGAGGGAGACCATTAGAGGCGTATACGGCAAAGTCAGGGTTTGGGGGTTGGAGACTGTCACTGGACCAGTACT
Source organism: Oophaga sylvatica (assembly GCA_033576555.1). Classification (NCBI taxonomy): domain Eukaryota; kingdom Metazoa; phylum Chordata; class Amphibia; order Anura; family Dendrobatidae; genus Oophaga; species Oophaga sylvatica. The sequence goes on from JARQOD010000003.1 coordinate 141,363,986, forward strand.
TGTTGTAGAGAACATCGGGTATAATGGTTACCTGGGATCCAGTGTCCAGCAGGGCAGGGATTGCGATCCCGTCCAGTATGATGGACAGGTATGGTCTTCCTCCCACAAACCTGCGGTTCCAGTCTGAGGGGCCTGAGGAGTCTATTCCTGGGTGTTGGCCCTCGGACCCAGGATTTGCTCGATTAAAGGACACAGACGTGCTGGGTGACCTTCCTTGTGGCAGCGGTAGCAGATGATCTCTCGGCGAGGATGATGCTGGTCGCGGGTCCTTCCTGGGGGTGGCGTTGTCCTCCTCCGGCGGGGCGACGTCCTCCCTCTCCTCCGGCGCATCCAAGGGACATCCTCCGGGCAGTCAGCTAGCAAGATCTTTCCTTCTTCTTTCGTCGGCAATTGCAGGGCACTCATTACAGTGGCCAGGTTTTTGGTCAGCTGGCGCACTTCTGAGCGCAGACAGTCCAGCTCAGTAGGGGGCGCCTCCTGCGTTTTGGCTTCTGCAACCAGCGGGGAAAAGGTGGATGCTGCTGGCTTTAGGGTGGTTTCACTCGGGTGACACTGGGTTGCCATCTCGGGTGTTTCCAGAGGTCGCAGTCCTTTTATAGCCATATCCTTAAGGGCGTCAAAGGTAGTATCAGGATGATCCAAGGACCACCAGTGCACAGTCCTGCCTTCCGCTTGGGACCTCAATCCCCGTACAAATTGTTCCTTTAACATTTTATTTTCGTCGGTGACACTTATAGGGTTTACTTGTTTAAGAGCTCGCAAAGCCCCTTGTAGTCGGCAGGCATAGTCCCTTATGCTGTCATCTGATTTCTGGGAACATTGATAAAACCTCATCCGGAGATCTGTTTCAGTGCGATCCTCAAAGATAGTCTATAGCTTTAAGAAAATTGCAAACACTGACTCCTGGTCTGCAGCCATCCAAGTCTCTACCTCTCTCTCAGCAGCACCAGTTAATTGTCCCACTACTACTGCAGCTCTTTGCTTTTCTGTCATAGGATACATGTCCATTATGCTGCATATTTTTTGCTTGAACCCTGACAGGGTGTCTGGCTTGCCGCTGTACTGAGGGAGCCACTTTGCTCCAGGCATGTATGGCAGCGTTAGCGGTACTATTGGGACCACAGGACCAGGTGAGGGGCACACATTTCCGTCCTGCGCTGCAGGACCAAGTGGTAAGTCATTGGGGTCGTCGGCCTGGGCCGCGCTGTCGGCTTGCTGCTGTGACATATCTGCGCCCCCTTAGTTAATCGTAGCCTACCTTCTCTGAAGGCTGCAGCTCTGCCGGCACAGCGGTGGAGAGAAGACCTGTGTCGCTGGCGCTCTGACGTCAGGGCGTTCACTGAAGCTCTCCACAGGACCTGCCGCCGCGTCAGCACTGGGGGCGTGTTCAGGACTCAGCGCCTTTTTCAGGTACGCCCACTAATTTTCACGCCACTAGGTGAGTGCACGCCCACCTTCTTCACCAGCGCCTCAGGGCGCGAATATGGCAATAAAATGGTGGTTGTTGTTTTACAAAATGGCAATACAGTCTCTGATGATTTTTGGCAGTTCTCAAGCACAAAAACAGTTCAAATTAGTCACACAGGACTCGCGTTTCACGAGCTTCAGAATCCTGTTCGTGACGCCATATTAAAAGATGATGCGCACGTACCAGGGCTTTGGGGTACTCGGCACCGAGCCCATGGAAGTCTATGGGGGATGTCACGGGTAGCCAGCTCGGTCCGTGCCCTGGGCGCTCACCGTAATGTGGGATATTTACAGGGGATGATGGAAATGTTCGTGTAAGTTGTCGTGACGCCACTTGTAGTATCTGGTCAGAGGGACCAGCGCTGCTGTGCACATACTCTGGAAGGGATGATGTTGGGCAGCTAGATGGTAGGTCTTCTACAAGTAAGACGTTGTCCTTCCAGGGTGGATAGAAATATGAGGATGCAGGACAGATGGGGATCCCGCCGTCAGAGACAATAAGTGAGTCACACACAAAAGTCAGTTTGGTACCTTTACTGCAGGAATGGCAGGTACTCCCCGGAGCACGGCAGGGCGAAGGATGTACGTCCGGATTCCTCCACTGGTAGGTGTATGGCCTCCTGTTCTCTGTCGTTATTTAATGAAGTCCTGACCTGCTTGTAGCTAGGTCTAACTCAGTCTCTGTTCTGTACCTGGCTGACTTGGTGGGGGACCTTCTCTATGGCAGAACAGGGTCTTTTTATCGCTGATCAGGCAGACTCTGTTCCCCTGATCCTGTACGTGTCAACTCTGTGGTACTCCTGGGACTTGTAGTCCTCCAGGAACTCCGGTGTTCTCCTAAAAGGTCGTAGAGATCCTTATAGGCTCGGGACCCGGCGTCCGGTATTCGTTGCTGGGGGGAAAGCTATTAATGCTTACTGGCCCCTCCAATTCCACTTGCTTTCGGCCTACCTGGGTCCTATAAAGATCACACACGCTGGCAGTTAATGTGCTGCCTCTTCGCCGCTCTCTTAAGCGTCGGCACGCTTCCTCCTGAGCTACACTTCAGCTTCAGCTCTGACTAGGATCAATCAATCTCCGTCTGTTTTTAGCTCTGATTGAACTCTGACAGGAATCCTCTCACTCTCGTGTCCTGAGGAGAACTCATCTGTCCCTCACAGCTTGTCTGAGGTAACTGCTGTTCTGATCTGTCTGAGGTAAAACTGGAACTAACTGGGTTTTTTTTATGTGCCTAACACACAGCTCCCTCTACTGGTCTCTTAGGTAAGCTGAGATGTGTGTGTGTATAGTGACCTCTAGTGGGATCTTCCTTTAGTACATCCTTCTGGAAGATATGGATCCAGTCACAGCTGGGCTCCACACATCTATGGGGGAATAATCTAAGGAGCATTTATGGGGGCACAATCTATGTAGCTTCTATGGGGGCATAATCTAAGGAGCACTTATGGGGGCATAATCTATGGAGCATCTATGGGGGCACAATCTATGGAGCATATATGGGGGCATAATACATGGGCAGCATATGGGCACAATCTATGGAGCATCTTGTGGGGCATAATACATGGGGCAGCATATGGGGCATAATCTCATATTCCACCTTCGGCTTATACTCGAGTCGATAAGTTTTCCCAGTTTTTTGTGGCAAAATTAGGGGGGTCGGCTTATACTCGAGTATATATGGTATCTATCTATTATCTATCTATCTATCTATCTATCTATCTATCTATCTATCTATCTATCTATCTATCTATATATATAGCATTATACCCTATAAGGGGGGGCAGCATTATCCTCTATGAGGGGGACAGCATTATCCCCTATGAGGGGGGCTGCTTTATAATCTATGAGGGAGGCTACCCCAATTCCTGCTACATAATTAAGACATGTACTACCTTATATTATACCCTGATATTAGTGTGTTTTACTGCACAATTGGTGGTCTTGTATTTATTTCTATGTAGCTACATAGTGGGCCCCAAGAATGATTTTCTCTGGTGGGCCCAAGGTGTTCCAGTCCGACGCTGGGCTGACGTATCAGGTCACATGACCCTGCCCTGACATTGGCAGTCACATGACTTCCGACTTTCTCCGATCTCTGCCTATTTTCCACTTACCACATTTATACCCTCTGGAGTACTTGCGCATCACTCCTTGATGAAGGACCTGTTCTGAATCACGCATTGGGGTGTTTGCTGCACTTGAGCAGGAGACCACCATCAGATAACCATTGCTGCTCATCCACATTTTCTCTCCCCATGTAAATCTTTCTGAATACTCTGCTATTTATTATTGCCACATATTGATTTCTGGAAAGATTTTATGAGATGCACATAATCTTCCATATATGGAAATATTGCCACCTTTATATAATACATATGGTAGTATTAACAAGTGTTTGTTCCAGAACATTCCAGCAGGGACACCTGTGCTGTGCTGCTGAGTGGACTATAAGTCCCAGACACTCTAAGCGAGGGCTACTGAGCGGAGAGAGGGCTGTTATGTCCGAGGCTACAGATAAGTCCATAGTTAAACGCAATTTCATAGTTTAACACAAGAGCATAGTTTGGTGTTTTCTTTACTAGGTTCAATTGTTTAGTTTTTACTGCTTTTATCTGTACGGTTATCCCCATTGAATATGTGCTCCATGGAAAATGCCACCAGGTGTGCATCTTGTGAGATGTATGTATGCTTTAAACAGCCGTTTGAGGGTGAATATGTCTACACTCAATACAAGCGAATTACATGTTTGGAAGTCCAGGTAATGGATCTAAATGTGTAGCTGGCAACACTCAGGAGCACTGTATACCTGGAAAGGAGTTTAGAGCTCACTGAGCTTGCACTGGCTGGGGCCAGTGATATGGAGGAGGGTGAAGGTGGGGAAGATCAGGAAAGAGAAGTATGTAGCTTTACAAAAAGTAGTAGAGGGAAAAGTGCCAGGGAGCCCAGTTCTGATCTGTCACAACCTAGCAAATATGCCTGTTTGGCTGATATTATAGGAAAGATGTGTATCTTCGTACTGTGTTAGCCAGTAGATAGAAAAATATTTAGACTTGAGAGTCCTCAGTGGTTGATACCTTTTAATGGCTAACTGAAAAGATGGTAACAAATTGCAAGCTTTCGAGACTACTCCGGTCTCTTCATCAGGCAAAGACTAACTTAGTCTTTGCCTGATGAAGAGACCGGAGTAGTCTCGAAAGCTTGCAATTTGTTACCATCTTTTCAGTTAGCCATTAAAAGGTATCAACCACTGAGGACTCTCAAGTCTAAATATTTGGCTGATATTAGGAATGCATGCCCAAGACTGGAATCACTGCAGCAGAATGTTGCTACTAGCAACCAGGAAAATGTATTGCTGTAGGAAGCAGGGCTGTGGAGTCGGTAAGCCACAGTTGCGACTCCGACTCCTGGATTTTATCAGGTTCCGACTCCGACTCCGGCTCCGACTCCTACTCCTGCTCCGACTCCTTCATAAATGGCCAATTCGTGACAATAAATTTACTGTTGTAAAATATTAACATTGTGCTTATTCAGTTTCTCACCATCATATTATAAGTAATCAGACCACTTAGAGCAAAAACTATATTTATTAGAATACAATTAGAATATAGCAAATAACTTTTATAAACTTTTCTAAACTCTTGTAAGTAAATATGCAATAAACACTGTTATGCAGTTAATAAGAAGAAATCTATAAATTTGTCCTCAGAAAAAGTATTGCCTCTGTCAGATCCTCCTTCATAGATGCCCTCAAATCTGGTCTAATTATTTTGAGAGCAGAGAACAACCTCTCTACACTAACTTGGGTTGGTGGCAAAGCAGTAACCACTCGGGCAACATCTCTGACAATGTCAGGATACAGAGGAATCACTTGTTGCACTGTTATTTTTGATGAACGGTCAAATTTCTCAATTTCTTTTAATGCACATGAAAAATTCTGCTGAAATGTACTGGCTGTGTTGTTTGATGGGGATGACTCTTCTTCTATGCGGGAACGCTTTGCACGGTCCTTGTGATCCAAATATTTTTCGAAATTAAATTCTTCATCAGTTGATGAGGGTGAAGATGTGGCAGGACGACCAAATTCTTCTTGTTCCTCCTGACTGTTCTGCAACCCTTTCATCCTTACTGCTATTTCAAACAGAGCTTCTTTTCCTTTAGTTAGCTGTTGATCATCTAGAAGAGTCCGATGCATTGGGTCTACATATACAGCTGCCAAAAGAATGTTATTTTGTAATAGTAGCTCCTCTCTCCGTTTCATTGATGTAGCAATGCCACTTGCAATTAACCCTCCTCTTTGGGACAGGCAAACATCAGGTTCTTCCACTCCTTTAAGAAAATACCTGGAGTTAAGTCCTCTGCTTGTAATTTTTTAGAAAAATATTTAGACTTGAGAGTCCTCAGTGGTTGATATATTTTTCTATCTACTGGCTAACACGGTACGAAGATACACATCTTTCCTGTAATTTTTTAGTCACTGTAAATGGGTGCTCTAGCAATTTTTCCAGCTCAGTCACCTGATTCCACTGACTTTCATTTAGAGTCAGTTGAGGGTTAGCCATGTTTACAAGAAAGGTTTTCAGTTCAACCAAGCGCTGAATCATTAAGTAAGTACTGCCCCATCGTGTGGCTTGATCAATAATTGCCCCTTTTCCAGCACGTCTCTTCAAAATTAAGTCAACTTTAGGGGTTCTGGCAACAGTAGCCAATTTTCTCACCTTGCCAATCATTGCAGCAGCATGTCCTTCTTGCAGACTGTCTCTTATAGCCAGCTGTAGCGTATGCACAACACAGCGCATGTGATGAATGAAAGAACGTATTGACACAGTTTCAACAAGATCATCTAAACTATCATGTTGCTGTTCATCTGAAGCAACTTCAGTTTGCTCCTCAGTTACAATACTGTGTTCCTCTATTTCAAACATTTCTGTGTCTGTGGACCCATCATTACTCTCATTCATTAGCTTAATAGTACTTATCATATTTGAAGCATTGTCAGCTACGACAGAAAGAACTTGCTCTTTTTTAAGTTCATAGTCTTGCAGAACCTTTTCCACCAAGACCTGGACAAACTCACTGGTGTGATGAGCTTTGGTGTCTTTTACTGCCAATGTCTTGGTAACTATTTCATTTTTGTCACAAACAAATCGGACATTGATGGCAAAATAGTTCACTCTGTGACGTGTGCAGGCATCCATTTTAAGAAACAGAAAGCGTCCCTTGAGAGTTTTTTTTAGTTCTTCCTTTTGTTTAAAAGCTTCTTCAATTACTAATTTTCTAATACTCTCTCTCTCCAGAGAAACACCAAGCTTGCGGGCCATTTCCCCATTCAGACACATAAAAGCTGGTCGTGAAAATAATGAAATAGGCACACTATCCTTTACAACAAGCTCTATGATCTGTTTTTTAAATGTATCTACTGTCATTGTCACAGTAACTTTGTCACTGACAAAATATCTTGCAACTGATGTTGCAAAGTTCTCTGCTCCTTTGTTTGGCTGGAAGAGCTGGGCACTGGTTCATTGGTTTGGATGCAGTATTTCTCATCCACTGCTTTCAGTACTTCTGGATGAAAGCGCTGTAAATGTCTCTTTAGATTAGAAAGCTTGGAGTAGGAGCATTTTTATCTTTGCCTGAATATTCACTGATCTTGGCTTCGCAAGCATTTGTTTTGTTTTCGTCTGGATCATTTGTCATACACTGACAGACATAATGTTTTTTATCTTGAGTGATGGTGAAATGTTCAAACACAGCTGATTTAATGTGACGCTTCTTTGACATTCTCAGGTTTTTAATTCTGCATTCACAATCCAAAAGACAATTGTTTTTCCTAAAAACAATTGTACAAAATTATTGACAGGTCGTACAACTGATATAGTGGTCAGTAATACTGTTATTCCTCATGTACTCACAGTGAACTGATGCAAAGTTTGTTGAAAGGATAATACTTCTTACAGTCTTCCTCTTCTGAGTAGCAGCTGTGAGATGCTTGGAAGACGCACACCTAGTAAACATCTAGTTTAGAGGAGGAGCTTTACTACTAAGAATTTGCAACACATTTTCACTTTCAGTTTCATACATTGAAAGTAGGGGGTTGTGGCAGCATGAGGTTAACCAAATATAAGATTAGATAAGGGCAGTGGAGAACAGTGACACACAGGAAGTAAGAAATGTCTCTATCTCCAGCAGAACTGCTTATCACTTGTTCATAGTTTGATAGAACATATATATTTGAGTAACATTTATAAAATTCATATGAAAGTTCAATTATGAAATATTAATACATTTTTTTAAAAGCTGGAGTCGGAGTCGGTACATTTCGACCGACTCTGACTCCGACTCCAACCAAAACTAACTCCGACTCCACGACTCCGACTCTACAGCCCTGATAGGAAGGAGGGAAATAGGATTGCAGCAAAGGCCAGACAGATGTTGTGGTAGGGGGCTCTATAATTAGGCAGACAGACATGTTCATCTGCCTCCAAGACCGTGAATGTTGAACAGTGTGTTGTCTGCCAGGTGCTCGGGTTCGACATATTGCGGATCGGATAGACAGATTGCTGGGTGGGGCTGGGGAAAACTCAGCGGTCATGGTACACATCAGTACCAATGACAAAGTTAGAGAGAGGTGGAAGGTCCTTAAGAATGATTTCAGTAAACTAGGAAAAAGCTGAAGGCCAGGACCTCCAAAGTGGTGTTTTCAGAAATGCTGCCAGTGCCACGAGCATCACTAGATAGGCAGCGGGAGCTTAGGGAGATTAATAAGTGGCTAAGAAATTGATGCAGGAAGGAAGGGTTTGGGTTCCTGGAGAACTGGGCCAACTTCTCTGTCGGCTACAGGCTCTATGGAAGGGATGGGCTGCACCTCAATGGGGAGGGTGCAGCTGTGCTTGGGGAAAACATGGTAAGATGGAAGGAGGAGCTTTTAAACTAGGATCTGGGAGGAGGGAGGGTAGTAGTTCTAACAAGGGGATAGATAGAGTAGACAGAGAGAGGGAGGCAGTAGGGGTAAATGAGGATTTAGGGGGGCTGGGATATGCAAGGAAAGCAGAGAGCAGAGTATGAGTAATAAATCTGCTAAAAATATTAAATGTCTTCTGGCAAATGCAAGAAGTCGAGCAAACAAAATGGATGAACTGGAGACTCTTGACAGTCACAGAACATGATGTGGTGGACATTACGGAAACCTGGCTTGACGAGAGCCATGACTGGGAAACAAATGTAGAGAGTTGCACTATATTTAGAAAGGACAGGACAGATAAAAAAAGGTAGAGGGGTGTGCATCTTTGTAAAATCCACATTAAAACCTGTGCTCAATGAAGACATTGGGGGGAGTTGCAGCAATGTAGAGTCTCTATGGGTAAATGGACAGGGGGATGGCAATAATGGAAAACCGCTATTTAGAGTTTGCTACAAGGATCCTAATATAGCTGAACAGGTAGAGGATGAAATGCTGCAACAAATTAAAAAGGCAGCAAACAGTAATAGGGTTCTTATAATGGGGGGTTTTAACTATCCAGACATTCAATGGGACATAGAATCTTCTGGTTGTGCTAAAAGCTACAATTTCTTATTCACATTTCAGGAAAATTACCACTCTCAGCTGGTAGATGAACCAACCAGGGGAGGCAATCTGCTGGATCCTGTTCTGTCAAATAGACCAGATACAATTTCAGATCTAGAGGACAGGGAGTATTTGGGAAGTATTTGGGAAGCAGTGACAATAACATGGTAAGTTTCAATGTAATTTTCAATCAAACATTCAAGAGGGGAAATGCCAAAACCTGAAACTATAAGAAAGCTGATTTTAACAAATTAAGGGAAGAGTTTAATTATATAGACTGGGACAACATCATGGTAACTGGGGATACCGAACATAAATGTGGCATTTTTAAGGAAATACTACTAGAATCCTGCAAAAAAAAACTTATACCCTCTGGTAAAAAAATGTCAAGGAATAAAATGAAACCATTATGAATGAACAGGACAGTACAAAGTTTAATAATACAAAAACAAAGGGCATTCAAAATCTTGAAAGCCGAGAATACTGAAATAGCATTTCAGGAGTATAAAGACCTAAATAAGAAATGGAAAAAAGAAATCAAGCTAGTAAAGTTATCTACAGAGAAACAAATTGCCAACGACATTAAAATAAATCCCCAAATTTTTTATAAATACATCAATGCCAAAAAGAAAAAAATAGATGGTATCGGCCCCTTAAAAGATGACAATAACAAGATAATCACAGGGGCAAAAAAAAAAGACTGAGATTAACAGGTACTTTTCATCTGTGTTCACCAATGAACTGTCAGTTACAGGGATCATTCAACAAGGCAAAAATCAAAATTCACAACCTGATATAACTAGTTTAACACAAAAAGAAGTGCATTTATGTCTGAGCAATTTAAACATTAACAAATCCCCTGGCCCTGATGGCATTCATCCATGGATAGTGAGGGAATTGAGCTCAATAATTGACAGACCACTGTATCTCATATTCTTAGACTCTCTTGTAACAGGATTGGAGGATGGCTGATGTGGTACCGATATTTAAGAAAGGTAAGAAGGTAGAGCCAGGTAACTACTGTCCAGTAAGCCTGACATCAGTAGTGCGCAAAATTTAGAAGGGTATTATAAGAGATGACCTGCAGAACTATATTGCAGAGAATAATATAATAACTGACAACCAGCATGGATTCATGAAGAATAAGTTGTCTAACTAACATGGGTTTCTATGAGGAGGTGAGTGCAAATCTGGATGTAGGTAATGTGGCTGATGTGATTTATATTGGACTTTGCAAAGGCATTTGTTACTGTTATTATTATTATTATTATACATTTAGATAGCGCCATTTATTCCCTGGTGCTTTACATGTGAAAAGGGGAAATATAGACAGGTACAATAAACATGTGCTGGACAAGGGACACACAAGTACAGAAGGAGAGAGGACCCTGCCCGCGAGGGCTCACAGTCTACAAGGGATGGGTGAGGATACACTAGGAGAGGGTAGATCTGGTCGTGCGGTGGTTCAGTACACTGAGGATCACAGTAAAAAAGTTAGATAAAAGTAAAAAAAAAATTAAAATAATTGTAAAAATGTTTTAAAAAAATCAAAAATAATAACAAAAAATCAAAATACTGTATATTCTCTTTAAATAAATATTTGAATGCAAAAAAATATAAACAATAAAAGTACACATATTTGGTATTGCCCCGTCCGCAACAACCCGACCTATAATACTGTCCTACTACTTAACCCCTTTAGTGAACATTATAACAAAACAAGGCAAAAAACAAAGCTTTATCATCATACCGCCGAACAAAAAGTGGAATAACATGCGATCAAAAAGACGGCTATAAATAACCATGGTACCGCTGAAAACGTCATTTTGTCCCGCAAAGAACAAGCTGCCATACAGCTCCATCCGTGGAAAAATAAAAAAAAATTATAGCTCTCAATAAAGTGATGCAAAAATAATTATTTTTTCTATAAAATAGTTTTTATTGTATAAAAGCGCCAAAACATAAAAAAAAATATAAATGAGATATCTCATTAATGAGGTATGTCTGTAATCGTACTGATCCGAAAAATAAATCTGCCTTGTCAATTTTACCACACACGGCACAGTATAAACCCCGAAAAAAGAAATTCCTGAATTGCTAGTTTAGGTTCATTCTGCATCCCAAAAATCGGAACAGAAAGCGATCAAAATATGTCATATGCCCGAAAATTGTACCGATAAAAAAGTCAACTTGTCCTGCAAAAAACAAGACCTCACATTACTCTGTGGACTGATATCTGGAAAAATTATAGCTCTCAAAATGTGGTGATGCAAAAACTATTTTTGCAATAAAAGGCATCTTTTAGTGTGTGACAGCACATAGACAGCACATAGAAACCCGCTATAAGGCCTCTTTCACACGTCCTGATATTTCCGGTACCGGAGATGTCGGTGTCTATGTGTGTAATACGTGTGGCACACATGTGGCAACCGTGTGCCAATCAGTACCACAAGGACGGGCGCTAGGGGAGAAGCATTACAGTAAACGCTGTTTCCTCCCATCATTCTCCCCTGCTCTGCCGGCGATCGGTTCGAGCAAGGGAGAATGATGAGAGTTATATTTAAGTGATAAGAGACAGCAGGTGGTGGCTGATGGGACTATTACTCCCATCAGCCTATCCCTGCTGCTGCTAATAACAGTGACAGCAGAAGTCACTGATGGTGGTATTCATCAGCTGCCTGCGCTATAAGTAAATAAATGAAAAACGGGCATGGGTTCCCCTGTATTTTCTATAACCAGCCAGACAAAACTCACAGCTGGGGTCTGAAATCCTCAGCTGTCATCTTCAGCAAGGCTGGTTATCAAGAATATAGGGGTCCCCATGCATTTTTTTAAAATTATTTAAATAAATACTTTAAAAAAATGGCGTGGGGTCCCCCTTATTTTTGACAACCAGCCTTGCTAAAGCTCACAGCTGGGGGCTGGTATTCTCAGGCTGGTAAGCAGGCATGGATATTGACCCCCCCAGCCTAAAAAATAGCAGCCTGCAGCTGCCCAGAAAAGTCACATCTATTAGAGCTGCTGGGAAGTTCAGCCCGGCTGGGAACACAGCATCAGTAATCGGGGATGACGTCATAGAGGTTACATCTGGTCACTGAGGCTCCGTTCCCAGCTGGGCTGAACTGTGGTGACTTCGGTGAGATCCCTGCTAGCACCGTAAGCCATGAGCGCTCATGGTGCTAGTGGGGATCTCACCTCAGCCCAGCTCGGCATGGAAAGGAACACAGTGACCAGAGGTAACCTCAAGACATCACATCCAGTCATTGATGCTGTGTTCCCATCCGAGCTGAACTTCGGTGACTTCGGTGAGATCCCCACTAGCACCGTGAGCCGTGAGCGCTCACAGTGCTAATGGGGAACTCACCGCACCTCATCCCAGCTGGGTCGGAGCCCATTGACTAGAGGTAACCTCTATGAAGTCACCCCCGGTCATTGATGCTGCGTTCTCAGGAGCTCATTCACCCCCTGATGGACAGAGTTCCGAAACGCGCGACGGGGTGTGCACCGCGCCTCAAACCGGAGACCACCACCAGGTAACAGCCTCAGGTCCTACACCATGTTCCAAATTATTATGCAAATGATATTTTTCTCTGATTTTCCTAAGTGGTCGGTGTAAATGACAGTCAGTCTAATAAAAGTCATCACCCGTTAGAGTATACATCGAATTTTATTGAAGAAACCTCCCAATGATAACAGTATAATCTCCAAAATGAATAAAAAATCAAAATGTACTGTTCCAAATTATTAGGCACAGTAGAATTTCTAAACATTTGATATGTATTAAAGACCTGAAAATGCTCATTTATGGAATTTGCAGCATTAGGAGGTCACATTCACTGAACAAAAAAGCTATTTAACTCCAAAACATCCTAACAGGCCAAGTTGCATGTTAACATAGGAACCCTTCTTAGATATCACCTTCACAATTCTTGCATCCATTGAACTTGTGAGTTTTTGGAGAGTTTCTGCTTGTATTTCTTTGCATGAAGTTAGAATAGCCTCACAGAGCTGCTGTTTTGATGTGAACTGCTTCCCACCCTCATAGATCTTTTGCTTGATGATACTCCAAAGATTCTCTATAGGGTTGAGGTCAGGGGAAGATGCTGGCCACACCATGAGTTTATCTCCTTTTATGCCCATAGCAGCCAATGACTCAGAGGTATTCTTTGCAGCATGAGATGGTGCATTGTCATGCATGATGATGATTTTGCTCCTGAAGGCACGTTTCTGCTTTTTATACCATGGAAGAAAGTTGTCAGTCAGAAACTCTATATACTTTGCAGAGGTCATTTTCACACCTTCAGTAACCTTAAAAGGCCCTACCAGCTGTTTCCCCATGATTCCGGCCCAAAACATGACTCCTCCACCTCATTGCTGACGTCGCAGCCTTGTTGGGACATGGTGGCCATCCACCAACCATCCACTACTCCATCCATCTGGACCATCCAGGGTTGCTCAACACACATCAGTAAACAAGACTATTTGAAAATTAATCTTCATGTATGTCTGGGCCCACTGCAAAAGTTTCTGCTTGTGAGCACTGTTTAGGGTGGCCGAATCGTAGGTTTATGCACCACAGCAAACCTTTGAAGGATTCTACACCTTGAGGTTCGAAGGACTCCAGAGGCACCAGCATCTTCAAATATCTGTTTGCTGGTTTGTAATGGCTTTTTAGCAGCTGCTCTCTTAATCCAATGAACTTGCCTGGCAGAAACCTTCCTCATTCTGCCTTTATCAGCAAGAACACGTCTGTGCTCAGAATCTGCCACAAATCTCTTAACAGTACGATGATCACGCTTCAGTTTTCGGGAAATATCTAATGTTTTCATCCCTTGACCAAGGCATTGCACTATTTGATGCTTTTCAGCTGCAGAGAGATCCTTTCTCTTTCCCATGTTACTTGAAACTCTGGCCTGCTTAATAGTGTGGAAGATCCAGTTTTCCATTTATTGGGCTCACATGGCAAACTAATTATCACAGGTATCTGAGATTGATTTCAGTGATCCAAAGAACTCTGAGACACAATACCATTAATGGGTCTCATTTACAAAAAAAAAAAAACCGCTATGACACTGAAAACCAATTTGCATAATAATTTGGAACATGGTGTATATATGTGTTTTTTCCCATACCCTTTATGCTTTGCACATGATGCGGTCAGCATATTTGTTTCCCATGACTATTCTTCCTCCAATTAAGACATTTACTAATATTATTATTATATAATCTTTTGGCACTGTGGCTCATCCTGTTACATATGGGTGCATTGTAGGGCAATAATTATAATCTGCATTTTGTTTTGGGTTTCATGTATATCATGTTAGGCAAATCACGATTTTTCCCTTATCAAATGTTTTTCTTATGTACTTTAACGTATATGCCTCAGGTGTTTATTCCCATGATTATTCTCTGATAGTATTAAGGTTATTGATCTGGTATTAGATTACATGGTTCACCCAGAAATTTCTCTCTATCTTTGCCTTATTGGACACTTCTTATCATGGGAATTTTTTTCACCTTTATTTTCTGTACCCTAATTTAGCATATTTTGCACAATTTCATTTTAATAACATCTGTTTTGTGGTCTCTAGAGATGAGCGACTTTGCCTCCGGGAGGGTCGAGTCGGGTTTCATGAAACCCGATTTTCTCAAAAGTCGAGTCGAACGAAATCGGCTGACTGTCGGGAAAAGTCGAAGTCCGACTGAAACACGAAACCCAATGCAAGTCAATGGAGAAGCAAAGTCGGCATGGAGTGGAGGACAGTAAACACACCTACAGTGCCCATTTCAATGCCAACGACATCAATTCTTATTACTTAAGCTTGTCAACCTTAATTTACTTTATAATAATAGTAACGCATTGAAAACTAGGTGTAATGTATGTAGTACAGTTCATATAGCGTCTTGTGCTTGGGTGCGATGAAAACACAGGAGTCACAGGTTTGATATAGAAAAGTCCTGTATTACTTCATACAAGTTGGCAGAAATAGTCACACAGTTTGCAGACACAGAAACAGGAGACACAGCAGGCCAGAGTAATCCAAGCTCAGCAATCACTCTCCAATACAGATTCAGGATCTTCTTCTCTGTTACCGTAAGTCCATGCAAACGTGGGTCTTTCAAAGAGCAGGGTTCAGAGTCCACAAGTGCTTCAGAGTTCCTCAGTAGGAATAGCTGGAGTACAAGGTCCAAGGCTTACAGGAGTCAAGTCACAGGTTCACTGCAGGCTAGATTCTGAAGCACTGATTGCTCAGCTGTGGCTGCTTAAGAAGCAAAGGAGAGAATCAGGGCGGGAACATGCAAGCTGGAAACTCCATTTTGACTGAGGGCAAGATAGCTGCAGCAAGACAGAAAGTAAAATGGCTGACGAACAAACTGAGTTTCAGGAATATATACATAGAACCTTACATTACTCCCCCCTTAAGGACAACCTCCGGATGACCTCAGACCAGGCTTGTGTGGGTACCTCTGATGAAACTGACGGAGCAAGCGAGGAGCATTAACGTTATTGACCGGTTCCCATGAGTTGTCCTCCACTGGGTAGCCCTGCCATTTAATCAGATATTGTAACTGATTTCTATACAACCTGGAATCTAAAATCCTTTCCACCACAAATTCTTCCTGACCATCGACTAGCACTGGGTCAGAGCAAGGAGAGGAACGTCCAGGAAACGTATTGGGTGTCGCAGCCTTTAGTAGGGATACATGAAAGACAGGGTGGATTCTCATAGTTCTGGGCAGTTGAAGACGACAAGCAACGGCACTTAAAATTTTACTGATTTTATAGGGTCCAATGTACTTATGTCCCAACTTAGACGATGGAATCCTTAACTTAAGATTTCTGGTTGACAGCCAGACCAAGTCTCCTACCTTGAAAGCTGGTGCAGGTTTACGAAATTTATCTGCTGCTTTCTTGTACCTTTCTTGAGCCGATTCCAGATTTTCCTTTAGAAGATCCATATTCTTCTGTAAAGACGTGATTCTTTCAGCCACTGCTGGTAAAAGCGTTTCTATGGGAAATCGTGGTAGAATGTTAGGATGATAACCTAGATTAGAGTAAAAAGGAGACTGTTTAGTGGAGGCACTCTGAGAGTTGTTATACGAGAACTCAGCTAATGGAAGTAGATCCACCCAATCATCCTGTAGGTGGCAGATAAAGCAGCGGAGATACTGCTCCAGGGTTTGATTGGTTCGTTCGGTCTGTCCATTAGTCTGGGGATGAAAAGCAGAAGAAAGGTTTACTTTAATGTCCAATGCTGCACAGAAATTTTGCCAAAACCTAGAAGTGAATTGCACCCCTCAATCCGAAATAACCTCATCCGGTACTCCATGTAAGCGAAACACATCTTTAATCATCAAATCTGATGTCTGTTTTGCAGTGGGTAAGCCGACACAAGGGATAAAATGAGCTGCCTTTGTTAGACGGTCAACCACCACTAGAATGGTGTTCTTCCCCTGAGAGGTTGGTAACTCCACAATGAAGTCCATAGAAATGGATCCCCACGGGCGGGACGGGGTGGGAAGAGGCTGTAACAGACCAGTTGGTGAGGAGCGAGGTGTTTTGCATCTTGCACAGACCTCACATGAAGTGACATAATTCAAAACATCCTTCCTGCAAGTGGGCCACCAAAAGAAACGAGAAAGAAATTCCTGTGTCTTTAGAATTCCTCTATGCCCAGCTATCTTGGAATCGTGAATGAGTTGCAATACTCTTAATCTGACTGTTTCAGGAATATACAGACGTTGTCCCTGAATCCACACACCATTCTTAAAGACAAGACTTATGTCCCTTGGGGGTTGTGCCAAAAAGGAATCCGCATGGTATGCTTCCTTAAAGTCCTTAAGTAGGTCTTGATTATGAATTACTCCTAGGAATCTAGAGTCAGGAAGAATAGTCTTAGGAGGAGTAATTGGACGTGTCTCTGCTGAGTAAATCCTAGAGAGTGCATCAGCCTTTCCATTGCGCGATCCTGGTCTATAAGAGATGATAAAATTAAATGGTTTAAGAAAAGATTCCAGCGAGCCTGGCGAGGAGTCAGGCACTTAGCCGACCTGATAAACTCAAGGTTACGATGGTCTGTCAGGACGACTATTTGCTGTGCAGCTCCCTGAAGAAGGTGTCTCCATTCTTTGAAGGCGGCAATAATGGCCAACAACTCTCTATTGCCCACATCGTAGTTCCTCTCAGCCGAAGACAACTGCTGGGAAAAGAAGGCACAGGGATGCAAGACATTCTTCTCACCTGTTCTCTGAGAGAGTATAGCTCCAACGGCACAGTCTGAAGCATCCACCTCTATTATGAAGGCAAGCTCGGGGTTGGGATGTACTAGGATAGGTGCAGTGGTAAATTTATCTTTTAGACGGGAAAATGCTTCCTGGGCTTGGGGAGTCCAGGAAAACCTAGACTCTTTCCGGGTAAGTTGAGTGATAGGTGACACTACCTCAGAGAAATTTCTAATGAAACGTCTATAGAAGTTGGCAAACCCGATGAAGCGCTGTACCTCCTTCACATTTCTAGGACTTGGCCAATCCTTGATGGCTTGGGTTTTGCTTCCATCCATACTAATTCCTTGTGTAGACAGTACATACCCCAGAAATTGAATTTCGGTCCTATGGAATTCACACTTTTCAAGTTTGATGTAAAGATGATTTTGTCTTAGACGTTCCAAGACCATTCTCACATGTCCATGATGTTCCTCTGTGGAGTTAGAAAAAATTAGAATATCATCCAAATAAATTACCACGAATGTATCTAGGAGATCCCTGAAGATGTCATTCACCAAGTGTTGGAAAGTGGCTGGGGCGGTACTCAGACCAAAAGGCATAACTAGATATTCAAAGTGTCCATAGCGTGACCTGAATGCAGTCTTCCATTCATCCCCAGGTCTAATACGGACTAAGTTATAGGCCCCACGAAGATCTAGTTTAGAAAAAATTTTGGCATGTCGCACTCTCTCCAATAACTCAGGGATTAAAGGCAATGGATAACGGTTTCTAATAGTAACCTTATTGAGTTCCCTATAGTCTACGCATGGTCTCAGAGATCCATCTTTCTTCTTTACAAAGAAGATGGGTGCACCTGCAGGAGATGAAGAGGGGCGTATGAAGCCCTTGGCTAGATTTTCATCTATGTAATCCTTTAAAGCCTTTAGCTCGGGCCCCGCCAGGGGGTAGATCTTACCAAAAGGTATCTCTGCTCCAGGCAATAATTCAATTGGACAATCATATGGACGGTGAGGAGGAAGCTGGTCAGCATTCTTCTTGTCACATAAATCCACATAGTCCTGGTATACAGCTGGTAGTTCAGGGACTGACATGATTCCTTTAGGAACAGAGCAAGCTGAAACTTTTGGACTCATCTGTTTCTCTGGAAAGTGTAATTCCTTGGTCTCCCAGTTAATGGTAGGATTCTGAGCCTGCAGCCATGGTAGCCCTAGAATAATGGGAAAGTGGGGAGAAGAGATAAGCATAAAGGACAGTTTCTCTTGATGATCTTTACCCATAAGAACCCTCAAAGGCTCTGTTTCCTGATCCACTGGTCCAGAGGTCAGCAGGGAGCCATCCACAGTTTCCATCTGTACTGGAGTAGCCTTCTTCACTGAACGTATTCCCTGTTTCAGAGCAAAGGAGACATCCATAAAATTTCCACTTGCCCCTGAGTCGATCATAGCAGAGCTAGACACCCAAGCTGAGTCAACCCAGAGTTTGATGGAAAGAAAGCAATGAGAATTGTTTTTCTTACAACTCAGCTGGGACACCGCTGAGGAAACTTGAAAAATGGCAGCGTTTACACAGTCAACGTCCTCAGAGGTAACGGAGTTTAAGTCCGAGAAATCAAGATCTGTTGCTGCAGATCTCTCTGGAGCCTGAGGCTCGGACCTGACAGATCCCCTCTCGCAACACTCACAATGAATGAGTGCTGCAGTAGTCTTACGAGAACGGCTGGGGCAGTTTATAATGAAGTGCCCTGACTTACCACAATAGAAACATAGATTCTCCTTAAAACGATGTTCCTTGCGTGCATCACTAACCCGTCGTTGTAAAGAGTCTACCTGCATGGGTTCAGGTTCAGGTTCCCGTGTAATCCTACTCAAAGGTTCCTTAGCTGGAGAGGAAGGTAGGAAAAGGTTAGTACGATTGCTTTCGAACCATCTCTCTTGCCTGCGTTCAGTCAGACGAGTATCAATACGGATGCAGTAGTTAATAAAGTCACCTAACGCAGTGGGAGGGTCGGCACGAGCAAGTTCATCCTTAATCAGTGGAGATAACCCCTTTCGAAAAATAGATTTTTTGGCGGAACTGTCCCAGGTGGTATCAAGGGCCCATCTCCTGAAATCCAAGGCATATTCAGCTACCGAGTGCTTACCTTGGCGCAAAGCTAACATGGCTGCTTCAGCTGTTGCACCTCGATTGGGGTCATCAAACACCTGCCCCATGGCTGAAATAAAATCATCAAGGTGATTCAAACAATCATCCTCAGTCTCAATCAGAGGGTTTGCCCACATTAAAGCCTTGTTGGTAAGCAACATAATTATAGTAAGCACCTTAGATCGTTCAGTGGGAAATTGTGAAGCATGTGCAGAAAAAAAAAGATTGCATTGATTAATAAATCCCCTGAATTTCTCACGTTCACCGCCAAAACGAAAAGGGGGCAACTTGGGAATCCCAGCACTCGGGGCTACGGCAGGAGCCTGGACTCGCCCCTCTAGAACCTCAATCCTGGCTCGCAAATCCTGGGTAGTCTGTCCAACCACTTGCAAATTGTGATTATTGAGGTCCTGTAGATTTGTAAAACGGGTCTTTATATTCTGCAAATCTGCAAGGATATTATCAGTCACTCCGCAAAGTTCCTTTATGCGGGCCTCCATTTTCCAGATCTTTTAAGACAGGATTACTGGAAGAAGAGGAGAGAAAAAAAACAATAGTGTTCACCTGTGGCAACACTGCAGAGAGAAAAAAAAATTAAGGGAACTGCTCACCTGGAATGGTTGTGAGAAGTCACAACCACTATCATCACAGAAAGTTTCAACCAGACATCTGATATCCAGAGTTACAGCAGACAAAAAAGAGAAAAGAAAGGAAAAAAAAAAAAAACAATAGTGTTTACCTGTGGTAACACTGCAAAAAGAAAAAACTTAAGGGAATTGCTCACCTGGAATGGTTGTGAGAAGTCACAACCACTGTCATCACAGAAAGTACAACCGGACGTCTGATATCCACAGTACAGCAGACACAGCCTTCCAGACCCAGCAGACACTAACGTTTTGGCTTCAGAATCTTGTAATGTATGTAGTACAGTTCATATAGCGTCTTGTGCTTGGGTGCGATGAAAACACAGGAGTCACAGGTTTGATATAGAAAAGTCCTGTATTACTTCATACAAGTTGGCAGAAATAGTCACACAGTTTGCAGACACAGAAACAGGAGACACAGCAGGCCAGAGTAATCCAAGCTCAGCAATCACTCTCCAATACAGATTCAGGATCTTCTTCTCTGTTACCGTAAGTCCATGCAAACGTGGGTCTTTCAAAGAGCAGGGTTCAGAGTCCACAAGTGCTTCAGAGTTCCTCAGTAGGAATAGCTGGAGTACAAGGTCCAAGGCTTACAGGAGTCAAGTCACAGGTTCACTGCAGGCTAGATTCTGAAGCACTGATTGCTCAGCTGTGGCTGCTTAAGAAGCAAAGGAGAGAATCAGGGCGGGAACATGCAAGCTGGAAACTCCATTTTGACTGAGGGCAAGATAGCTGCAGTAAGACAGAAAGTAAAATGGCTGACGAACAAACTGAGTTTCAGGAATATATACATAGAACCTTACACTAGGGGTTATTTGGCTAAAGTTGTAGGGGGGGCAGGGCTGGCTCCAGGTTATCGTGGGCCCCGGGCCAAAGAGTCTCAGTGGGTCCCTTTACACATACCACAATTCATGATCATGATGCTCCGATACAGCAGAGAAATATAGGTATAGTACAATGCCAAATACTTCACTTCTTACATTACATGACTGATATCTATTTTAAATTCTACAATAGCTCAAAAACCGGACAGTATATTCCTCCATACAGAATTATGGCCACCACATAGTGCGCCATACAGAATAATGAGCCCCATATATTGCTCCATACAGAATAATTGGTCCCATATAATGTTACATACAGTATATGATGAGCTCCACATAATGCTCCAGTATATGCTGGTCCCCATATAATGTGCCACACAGTATAGGATGGTCCCCATAGAGTATAATGAGCCCCACATATTCTTCCATACAGTATAATGAGTCGCATATAAAGCTCCATACAGTATATGATGGGCCCCATATATTGCTCCATACAGAATGGGCTCCATATAATGCTCCATACAGAATAGGCCCCATATGTGCTCCATATGATGCTCCATACCCTATATTGATGCCCCATAAATAATGAACCCCATATGATGCTCCAGTATATGATGGGCCCCATGGATGATGCTCCAGTGTATGATGGGCCTATATAATGCTCCATATATAATGGGCCGAATATGATGTTCCAGTGTATAATGGGCCCCGTATATGATGCTCCAGTGTATGATGGGCCCCATTTATAATGCTCCAGTATATGATGGGCCCCATGGATGATGCTCCAGTGTATGATGGGCCTATATAATGCTCCATATATAATGGGCCCCATTTATAATGCTCCAGTGTATGGGCCCCATATCTAATTCTAATTCTCCAGTGTATAATGCTCCCCATATATTGCTCAAAACATTTAAAAAAATGAAATACCTCTCCTCGCTGGGCACTGCTCTACTCTGGACTCCTCAGCGTCACCATCTTCCAGCTCTCTGCACTTGGACTGTTCAGGCAGAGGGCGTACAGACGTGACGTCATCGCATTCTCTGACCTGAATGTCACTGTCAGGAAACACGGAAGACGTCACAGCGGTGGAGCAGGGAGAGATAAGTATTGCAAGTGTTGGGGCCCTGAGCAAGCAGAGGGGGCCCACTTGGGGGCGACGGCACTGGCACAGGGCCCCTCATAGTATGCCGGTGACTCTGACGGCGAGAGGGTCCCCCCCAAAGCAGAAAAAGGGTACTGTATCAGAAGATACCAGGTGTATACAGTGTAGGGGTAATTGTAAATCTCCGTATATATTTCCAGAGTCACACACAGATAGTCAGCATGTATTTGTCTGTGATACCAGCCAGTACACGGTAGTGTGCGAAGAGCGTACAGCTCTATACGGTGTGGGAAAAAATGAACTATCAGTAGCTGTGCAGAAAAAAAGAATAAAAGTATTAGTGCTGTGTAAAAAGCAGTCTGCACAGCAGTGTACACACAGCAATACAGCTATCAGGCAGTCTAATAACCAGCGCTGCTGCACACAAGAAAATCCTCCCCTGTCACTGCACACTAACTGTACAGCACAATTGCTATCAGCACAAGCACATAAGAAATTCTCTTTCCAGCCCTAACTCTCTCCCTACTGAGAAACAGCGTCAGCAACCTCTCCCTGCTGTTAAGATCGGCAGAAGTAAAATGGCGGTCGTCAGTCAGGGCTTTTATAGACACTATGACGCCCCCCAAAGCAAGCCAATCACTGCAATGCCCTTCTCTAAGATGGTCGTGGACGCTGCCCATGTCATCTCGTTGCCCACAGTGTATGTCCTTGCTCATTGGCTGAGAAAAGGCACCTGCAAGCATTATGGGAAAACCGACTTTGGCGCTCGGGTCGATGACCGCATGGCCGACTGCACGCTATGGTCGGGTTTCGCTTGGCGAAACCCGTATTTGGCGAAAGTCGGCGACTTTTGAATCTGTCCGACCTGTTTCGCTCAACTCTAGTGGTCTCCCATTTGTTCATATTAAATGCATGTTGTACATAATTGTTTTTTACTGTTCTTTGCATTTTATCATTTAAGTGTGCGGGCACTCTTGCACACTTTGCCTACTGTTGCCATTCACTGTTCAATGAAGGCATTTTTTTTATCACTTATGGTCTCTATACCTATTTTCTGGTTTAATCCATGTTCAAAATTTTTTTTCGGTTTTCCTATTCCCGAATGGTCTGCCATTCATTGTTTAGGACATACATGCCATTATTATTTATGGCTAATATTCAGAGATGGACTTCCTCTTTATTTAAACTGTTACGTCCAATTTTTCTGTTTGAGCATTTAAAAAAGTGCTGGATGATTTCTTTGATACACATAACATTGCGGGCTAGAGCTAAATTAGTGACGAAATGTACAGTTGGTGGAAAAAGGTTGAACTTGATGGACCTAGTTCTTTATTCAACCTACGTAAATATGTAACAGGATTATTGTGTTTATGTATAGCAGTTACTACTTTTGTTACCTTACATTTTTTTTGTCATTCCCATGAAATTAATCTTTATACCTCTATGTATATTCTTGTTTTTAGCACTTTTTCATATTGAATCATTGATTTTATTTGTTCAGGCACTCTGTTGCATACAGTGCCAACTATTGCCACCCATTGTTTAAATAAAGGTGTTTTATATTATATTATAATATTTTGTCCCATATCTTTTCTTTTGATCTGTGTTCAGTGTTCTTTTTTTGATTTACACTATTATCCTGAATGGTCTGCCATTCAGTTCTTTAGGGCGTACAAATTATTTTCATACATTATTATGTGCATGGTATTTTAACTTTATGTATATGTGATGTGTTACGCCTACTTTTTGTTTGTTCTATTTTGTCATGTCGAATTTTACCTACATTTTTTAGTTATTTATTTTTTTATGTGTCATGTTTTAACCGAAAAACACAAAGCCAAATTTATCACCAGATGTCAGGACGCTTATTATTCTGAGAGTGAAGTCAGGCAAAAGCCAAAAAGAGGTTGCTATGGAATGCAAATTGCTCTCAGAGTCAAGTGTCTCATATAATAAAGAAAAAAGAAAGTTATGGAACAGCTGACAAACCTAGAAGTGCACAACCACAGAAAACTCACTCCAAAGTTGATCACATTATCGAGAAAAAGTCAGTATCTGAAGTCCATAAAAGTGCTGTTCAGATTTCGCACCAAATGAATGAAGAATATGGGGTGAAAGTGAGTCGCCAAACTGTGGACGGCTAAGAGCAGTGGGGTTGAATGCACGAGTTCCAATCAAGAAGCCTTTCATCTCTGTAAAGAACTGGAAGGTCCACCTTGAGTTTGCCAAAGAACACAGCAAATAACAATAGACAGATTGGTCTAAGGTGTTGTGGTCGGTTGAATCCAAGTTCAATCTGTTTGGTAGTGAGGGCAAACACTATATCTACAGCCTAATTGGAAAACGTAATGATGTAGCAAACAGCTACAGTGAGATATGTTGGTGGCAATGTCAAGTAATGGCCGGAGCAGAGCCTCCCTCCCCTCAAGAAAGAGGCGTGGGTGGAGGCCAGCATGACGGGGGTTTGGAGGGGTTTAAAATGAGGGAGGAACATTTAAATGCGAGGGGGTGGTGGGGGGTTTATAAGGCAGTGATGGGGCGGTTCCAGGGTCAGTTCCTGTCTTGCCCCATCAGTAGTACAGCTTACCATGTCTGTGAATGCGGCGCTGGAGCGCCTCAGGTCTGCGGCCTTGTCGCAGCCGCCCGGATGGCTGGAGGCGCAGGTGGCGATTCTTGTTCCGGGAGCGTCTGGTCCGTCGTCTGGGGCAGCGCAGCGGGAGAGGCGTCCAAGACGGGTGAGGCCTCCTGAGCGACTTTCGCCGGACAAGGCTCCTCGGGCCTCGCGTCGGCGCAGGAGCCCCTCACGGGCCCCTCCAGGCCGGGCGCCGCGCGGAGCTCGTGCTAGCAGGCCTCTGCCTGGGAGGAATCCGCCCAGCCGGCGAGGCCCAGCGGCGGTAACCTCTCCTCCGGCGCGTTCAAGTCAGGGGGCGGAGCCGTTACGCGCCGGGCGTCCTGTGAGAACTGCGTCCTCGGGAGGTCGCAGTGGCAAGGGACCTGCTGTGCGGCCTGCTTCAGATAGCATTGCGGGAGCGTCGGCGTTGGAGCCTTTACCCGCCGGGCGTCGTGGGAGAACTGCGTCCTGGGAGGTCGCAGTGGCGAGCGACTTGCTGTGCGGCCTGCCTCAGGCAGCATCGGAGATGCATCATCGTTGGAGCCGCTAAGCGCTGGGCGTCTTTTGAGAGCCGCGTCCGCGGGGGGTCGCAGTTGCGATCGGCTTGCAGTGCGATCTGCCTCAGACAGCTACGCAGGTGCGGTGGCGGCTAATGGATTGGCCGGCTTATCAGATCAGCAATTGTCCCCCCTTGGTAGCGGCGGGGTTCCAGGTTCGTCGGGGGGCCACAGTGGCAGTGTTTCGGTACTGCGGCCTGCCCCTGTTGACGGCTCCAGAATTTCGGCGGCTGAAGCATCGGTCGGCATTACGGGACAGCAGATTTTACCCCCCATAGTCGGTGGGTTTCCAGATGGATCGGGGGGCCGTTGCTGTGCGGTGAACGTGGGGCGGCCTGCCTACGCTGCTGTTGCTAGGAATGAGGCTCAAGATGTTTTTGAATTATCGTCGGGTGCTCCTGCGACCCAGTCGTCACTGCTATTTCAGGATCAGCGGGCTGGATCCCCAATGGGGTTTAGGCCTTTCTCTTCTGGAAGTCTCGACGGGGTTTCTGGACGTCAGGAGCAAATGAGCGGAGTCGTGGTGTCAGATCGAGGCAGTGGGGATGCATCTTTGGAGCCAGGTTATCCGGCTGGAGGGCTCACAGCACCCTCGCAGCCCGGTGAGTATAATTCTGTCAAGTGTCAGTCAGTCATTTGTGTCTTCTTCACCGTTTGGGGTAGTTCGGTCGAGGGTTGGTAATAGTGTTGGGGGGGCTACCGAGGTAGCTGGGGTTACGGACATGCTGGTCGATGTGCGCAATTTGCTGTCACGGTTAGAGAAGGGTTTTGGTTCTCCGTCTCCGGTGACGGCGTGGGTTGGGTCGCAGGTTGGGGGGCAGGTGGTTGCGAGTGGGTCGGAACAAGAAGGGCATAGTGCCGAACCTGTGTCTGTGTCAGTGCAGACAGAGAAGGAAAAAGAATGTCGGGTGCGCTTAGACGATAGGGCTCACGGGGAGGTGTATGTTTGTTTTGAGGGCCCATTGGGAGCGCATTTGAAGAAGGAGGTAAAGGAGCGTATTTGGAAAGATGAGTATGTTGAGATATTCTCTTTGTTGCCTTTGGAGAAGTTTAATTTGGATAAAAGCAAGAAAGAGGATAGTAAGAAGGAGGAGGAGGAGAAACGGAGGTGGCGATTAATTCCTCAGACATTTGTGAACTGGCAACAAGCGTTTGCCATTTTGGCAAGTATTATCGGGGAAAAAGCTCCGGACAACTGTTCGTGTTGTGAATGGACTTGAAATGAGTTCTGAGCAGAGGCTCCCTCTGGTGGTTACAAGTGGTACTGGACTGTCCAGTGAAGATTGTGAGGATTGGGAATCAGGTGTTACTGACTGGTCTTACATAAGGGAGTCGCCTTCCCATCAGGGTTGCCGGTGATCAATTGTTCTGGTCTCAATCCCTGATTCCTGTTTCCTTTGTAGCCTGCTGTGTCGTGTCTGCATCTCCTGCTAACAGATAAGACATTTTCTTCTTTTTGTTTTTGGGCTTGATTTTTGCATTTTGTCCTGCACTTCTGTGGGGGCCTTCAGGGTCCCCTCCGGGGGCTTTTGCCCTCTCAGTTTAGTTCAGCCACTGATGTTTGTGCATTTGCTTTTTCCAGTTTTTTCAGTGGCTGCTGTTTTGATTTTGTTACACCAGAGAACTAATTTAGGTGGTAGAGGTCGTGTGATCTCAGGTGTTTTTGAAATTAGTAGAGTTGGTGCTTTTCAGGGTTTTTTGGGATTGCAGTAAGTGCCCTTCCTATCCTTTTCTATTTAGGTAGTTTGGGCCCCAACGTTTGCTCATACTATTTTCTGTCTGTGTCAGTATTTCTTCTTGTCTAACCGCCATTACATGTTTGGGGGCTTTCTATGTTCTTTGGGGATCTGCTCCGGGGGAGATAGCTTTCCTCTTTCTATCTTTAGGTGTAGTTAGTTTCTCAGGCTGTGACGAGGCGTCTAGGACCAACGTAGGAACGCTCCACGGCTGCCTCTAGTTGTGGTGGTTAGTCAGGGTACTGCAATCTCATAGATTCCAACTGCTCTGGTGTATTGCCTTTTTTACCTGCACTCCTCAGCTACCGAAACATAACAGTATCACCGGCCTAAAAATTGAAAATTGTATGGTACTCACAGAAGGGAAAAAATATTGTGAAAGAAAAAAGGTTGTCAGAGTTGTCAGAGATATTTTTCAGTTTGTTGCATTTTTTTTTTTTTCCTCTGTATCTCTGGGTGCTGGGGAGGATTTTTTCTCTCAATGGAGTTTGCACAGTTGTCTGGCCGTGTGGATCAGCTTGCCACTGAGGTTCAGAGTATTGCTACCTATCTTGCTAGGTTGCCTGTTGTGGAACCTAGGATTCCCATGCCAGATTTGTTTTGGGGGGATCGAGCCAAGTTTCTGAATTTCAAAAATAATTGTAAATTGTTTTTTGCCTTAAAATCTAAGTCCTCAGGGAACGCAGCGCAGCAGGTTCAAATTGTCATCTCTCTCCTGCGCGGCGATCCTCAGGATTGGGCTTTTTCCCTGACACCTGGGGATCCTGTTTTGAGTGATGTTGATGCATTTTTTCAGGCCTTGGGGTTATTGTACGATGAGCTTAATGTCACTGATCAAGCTGAAAAAGCCTTGTTGGCATTAAATCAGGGCCTTGATGACGCTGAGTTATACTGTCAGAGATTCCGTAGGTGGGCAGTCCTGACCAAATGGAATGACGACGCTTTGGCAGCCCTTTTTCGGAAGGGTCTGTCAGATAATGTAAAGGATGTTATGGTGGGATTCCCTGTCCCCTCTGGTCTCAATGATTCTATGTCATTAGCGATTCAAATTGACAGACGTTTGCGTGAGTGGAGAAGTATGCGTGGAATAGTGTTGCCTTGTGAACCTGCTTCTGAATCCATGCAGAGTGATAGAGTGGTTTCTGGGACACAGCGTCATGAGTTTCGAAAGCGCAATGGGTTATGTTTCTACTGTGGTGATGCCTCTCATGCTATTTCAGTCTGCCCTAAGCGGGGAAGACGTTTTGTACGCTCAGTTGTCTTGGGTAGTGTTCAGACTAAGTTTTTATTAACTGTTACTCTGATATGCTCTCTGTCCTCATTTTCTGCTCAGGCTTTCGTTGATTCGGGAGCAGCTATTAACCTGATGGATTTTGATTTTGCTAAACGTTGTGGGTTTCCCTTGATACCCCTACGGAAGTCTATTCCCCTACTGGGGATCGATTCTACCCCTTTGGCTGAGAATAAACCTCAGTTCTCTACTCAGGTGATAATGAGGGTTGAACCTGATCATCAGGAGAGCTGCAAATTTTTTGGTTCTGTATAATCTGCATGACATTATCGTACTGGGTTTCCCTTGGTTACAGTCTCATAATCCTGTTTTGGATTGGAAATCTGTGTCTGTAACCAGTTGGGGCTGCCAATGTGTTAATACCAACACTCCTGTTTTTTCTGCCTCCCCCAGGCTCAGGATGTTCCTGACTTTTTGATTGATTTTTCTGATGTGTTTAGCGAAAGTAAATCTGCATCCTTGCCTCCCCATAGGAGCTATGACTGCGCTATTGAATTAGTGCCTGGTAGTAAATTCCCTAAAGGTCGCCTTTTTAACTTGTCTGTACCTGAACATGACGCTATGCGGTCTTATATCAAGGAGTCATTGGAGAAGGGTCATATCAGACCATCCTCTTCACCCTTAGGTGCCGGTTTTTTCTTTGTGGCCAAAAAGGATGGTTCATTAAGGCCATGTATTGATTATCGTCTTTTGAACAATATTACTGTGAAATATCAATATCCGTTACCCTTGATTTCTGACCTGTTTTCCAGGGTGAAAAACGCTATTTGGTTTACCAAGCTTGACCTCAGGGGGCATATAACCTCATTCGCATTAAGCACGGGGATGAATGGAAGACGGTATTTAATACCCCTGAGGGGCATTTTGAGTACCTTGTGATGCCCTTTGGGCTCACTAATGCTCCTTCTGTCTTCCAGTCCTTCATGAATGACATTTTCAGGGATTTTGTGGATAAATTTCTGATTGTTTATTTGGATGATATCTTGATTTTTTCCAATGACTGGGACTCTCATGTGAAACATGTTCGAACTGTATTCCAGATTTTGAGAGAGAATGCTCTGTATGTGAAGGGATCAAAGTGTCTTTTTGGCGTACAGAGGATCTCATTTTTGGGATTCATTTTGTCCCCATCTGTTATTGAAATGGACCCGGTCAAGGTTCAGGCCATCTGTGATTGGGTCCAACCTACTTCATTAAAGGCTCTTCAAAGATTTTTGGGTTTTGCCAATTTTTATCGTAAATTTATTGGTAATTTCTCGGTTATTGTTAAACCATTAACTGATTTGACCAAAAAGGGTTCTGATGTGGTGAATTGGCCTCCTGAGGCAGTCTCTGCATTTCAGGAACTTAAGCAGAGATTCACTTCTGCTCCTGTTCTACGGCAGCCTGATGTTTCTCTGCCATTTCAGGTGGAGGTTGATGCCTCTGAAATTGGGGCAGGTGCCGTTTTGTCCCAAAGAGATCCAGAGACCTCTAAAAGTAACCCTTGTGCCTTTTTCTCTCGAAAACTTTCTCCTACTGAACGTAATTATGACGTGGGTAATCGGGAGTTATTGGCCATGAAGTGGGCTTTTGAAGAGTGGAGACATTGGCTGGAGGGAGCCAAACATCAGGTGGTGGTCCTTACGGACCATAAGAATCTGGTTTATCTGGAATCTGCCAAGCGACTTAATCCTAGACAGGCCAGGTGGGCCTTGTTTTTCACACGTTTTAATTTTGTGGTTTCCTTTCTTCCTGGCACTAAGAATGTTAAGGCGGATGCCCTCTCGAGGAGTTTCCTTGCGGACTCTCCTGAGTTATCTGATCCTTCTGTTATTTTGAAATAAGGTGTAGTTCTTTCCGCCATCTCGCCCAATTTGAGACTGGCTCTGGAGGGGTGTCAGGAGGATAGGCCCGAGCGCTGCCCTGTTGGGAAATTGTTTGTCCCGGACCAGTGGAAAAAGAGTGTGATGTCTGAGATTCATTGTTCCGCGTTGGCCGGTCATCCCGGAATTTTTGGTACTAGAGACTTGGTTAGTCGGTCCTTTTGGTGTCCCACCTTGTCTCGTGATGTCAGGGAATTTGTGCAGTCCTGCGGGACTTGCTCTCGCTTCAAGCCTTGCTCTCGCTCTAGTGGTTTGATGATGCCATTGCCTATGCCCAAGAGACCATGGACCCATATCTCTATGGATTTCATTTCCGACCTCCCTGTTTCTCAGAGAATGACCTTCACCTGGGTGATTTGTGATAGGTTTTCCAAGATGATACATCTTGTGCCATTACCTAAGTTGCCTTCCTCCTCTGAATTGGTGCCTTTGTTCCTTCAGCACGTGGTTCGTTTACACGGCATTCCTGAGAACATTGTGTCTGACAGAGGAGTCCAGTTTGTTTCCAGATTTTGGAGGACCTTTTGTTCTAAACTTGGTGTTCAATTGTCTTTCTCCTCGGCGTTTCATCCTCAGACCAATGGTCAAACTGAGAGAACAAACCAGACATTGGAGACTTATCTAAGATGCTTTGTGTCTGCTGATCAGGATGACTGGGTCTCTTTTTTGCCTTTGGCTGAGTTTGCTCTTAATAATAGGGCTACCTCTGCCACTTTGATGTCTCCATTTTTCTGTAATTCTGGGTTTCATCCTCGATTTTCTTCAGGACAGACGGAGGCTTCTGTCTGTCCAGGTGTTGACTCTGTTGTGGAGCGTATGCAACAGATTTGGGACCAGGTAGTGGAGAGGTTGTCCCTCTCTCAGGAGAGGGCCCAGCGGTTTGCTAACCGGCATAGGACTGATGGTCCTCGGTTTAAAGTGGGGGACTTGGTCTGGTTGTCCTCAAAAAATATTCCTATGAGAGTGGCATCTCCTAAATTTAAGCCTAGGTTCATTGGACCTTATAAGATCATGGAGATTCTTAATCCTGTTTCTTTTGTTTGCTTCTTCCAGGGACATTTAAGATCCATAACGTGTTCCACAAGTCCTTGTTGAAGAGGTTTGTTGAGCCAGTGGTTCCTACTGCTTTGCCTCCTGACCCTGTTCTGGTTGAGGGCAATATGGAGTTTGTGGTTGAGAAAATATTGAATTCTCGTTTTTCTAGATGGAAACTCCAGTATTTGGTTAAGTGGAGAGGTTATGGTCAGGAAGACAATTCTTGGGTGTTTGCTTCGGTCATCCATGCTAGGAGACTCATCCGTGCGTATCATAGAACTCATCCTGACTGACCTGGTTGCTCAAGTGAGGGTTCGGTGACCCCTCCTCAAGGGGAGGGTACTGTTGTGAATGGACTTGAAATGAGTTCTGAGCAGAGGCTCCCTCTGGTGGTTACAAGCGGTACTGGACTGTCCAGTGAAGATTGTGAGGATTGGGAATCAGGTGTTACTGACTGGTCTTATATAAGGGAGTCGCCTTCCCATCAGGGTTGCCGGTGATCAATTGTTCTGGTCTCAATCCTTGATTCCTGTTTCCTTTGTAGCCTGCTGTGTCGTGTCTGCATCTCCTGCTAACAGATAAGACATTTCTTCTTTTTGTTTTTGGGCTTGATTTTTGCATTTTGTCCTGCACTTCTGTGGGGGCCTTCAGGGTCCCCTCCGGGGGCTTTTGCCCTCTCAGTTTAGTTCAGCCACTGATGTTTGTGCATTTGCTTTTTCCAGTTTTTTCAGTGGCTGCTGTTTTGATTTTGTTACACCAGAGAACTAATTTAGGTGGTAGAGGTCGTGTGATCTCAGGTGTTTTTGAAATTAGTAGAGTTGGTGCTTTTCAGGGTTTTTTGGGATTGCAGTAAGTGCCCTTCCTATCCTTTTCTATTTAGGTAGTTTGGGCCCCAACGTTTGCTCATACTATTTTCTGTCTGTGTCAGTATTACTTCTTGTCTAACCGCCATTACATGTTTGGGGCTTTCTATGTTCTTTGGGGATCTGCTCCGGGGCAGATAGCTTTCCTCTTTCTATCTTTAGGTGTAGTTAGTTTCTCAGGCTGTGACGAGGCGTCTAGGACCAACGTAGGAACGCTCCACGGCTGCCTCTAGTTGTGGTGGTTAGTCAGGGTACTGCAATCTCATAGATTCTAACTGCTCTGGTGTATTGCCTTTTTTACCTGCACTCCTCAGCTACCGAAACATAACATGTTCGGCTTTGTTTTGTTATTTTGATGCTATCGGGGAAGCATATAGGGTGTATGGGGGGCAGGCTTGGCTGCGGTATGACGAGCAGTTTAGGCAAAGGAAGGCTGTGCGTCCGGCGATTTGTTGGGATCAGAAGGACATTGGGCTGTGGATGACAGTCATTGCACAGAATAAGTTTGGGCATTCCTTTCTCGGGGGAACTGGGGGCGCCAGCCAGAGTGGCAATACCGCTGGGGCAGTGGGAGGAAGTGGTCAAGGGCAAGCAAGTGGAAACAAATTTGGGGTGTGCTGGCAGTTTAATGACGGCCAGTGTAAGTTTGGGGCGGGGTGTAAATTTAAACATGTCTGCTCCAACTGCAATGGCGCCTCACATGGAGCGTCTAAGTGTTTTAAAAAAGGGAAGCAAAAATCTGGGGGTAGTAATAGGGAGAGACTCCGGTGAGTCTGGAAAGGATGGTCCCTTATCTAAATAGATATGGCGACAAGGAGAAGGCGGCGTTGTTGTATAATGATTTTAAGGATGGTTTTGTCGTCCCACATCCCCCGTTTGTTATCCCGCGGGTACTTAGGAATTTGCGTTCGGCCTTATTGCATAAGGAGGTGGTGGGGGAAAAATTGGCAAAGGAAGTTTCGTTGGGTCGCATGGCGTGCCCTTTCTCGTCGCCACCTTTTTCGGATTTAGTGGTTTCCCCGTTGGGCGTTGTTCCAAAGAAGGAGCCGAACAAGTTTCGGCTTGTTCAGCATCTTTCTTACCCACGGGGGAGGTCGGTGAACGATGGCATCGATCCTGAAATTTGTTCGGTCGTTTATTCCTCTTTTGACGAGGCTGCGCGGTGGGTGAGGAAGTGTGGTCGAGGGGCCCTTATGGCTAAGACCGACATTGAATCTGCTTTTTGACTTTTGCCGGTTCATCCTGATAGTTTAAAGCTGTTGGGTTGTTTTTGGGAGGGGGGGGGTTCTTTGTTAACAGGTGTTTGCCTATGGGGTGTTCTTTATCATGCGCTTATTTTGAGGCTTTTAGTTCCTTTCTAGAGTGGGTGGTGCGAGAGGTGTCCGGTTGTGAATCAGTTATTCATTACTTGGATGATTTCCTGTGTGTGGGCCCGGCAAATTCTTCGCGCTGTTTTGGGATTTTGAGAACTGTTGAGTGGGTGGCGGAGCAATTTGGGGTTCCTTTGGTGCCAGGTAAGACTGAGGGTCCATTTACTTGTTTGTGTTTTCTGGGGATAGTCATCGACACGGTGACATGGGAGTTCAGATTGCCTGAGGAAAAGTTGTTGGCTTTACGGGCTGACGTTGGTAGAGCGCGTCGTTTGAAGAAGTTGTCGTTGCGGGATTTGCAGTCGTTGCTAGGGAAGCTGAAATTCGCATGTCGAGTGATGCCGATGGGGTGAGCTTTTTCACGTAGGCTGGCTAGCGCTACGGCAGGGATTAAAGCCCCTCATCACTTCATACGGTTGTCGGGGGAGCTTAAGGCGGACTTGGCTGTTTGGGATTCCTTCCTAGAAGGGTATAACGGGCGCTCATTGGTCATGGCTGAGGTTGTTGGGAAATGTGTTTGGAGTTGTTTACGGATGCGGCCGGCGGTGTTGGTTTTGGAGCCTATTTCAGGGGACAGTGGTGTGCATCTCGCTGGCCTGCGGAGTGGGTGTCAGAGGGCTTGGTTCGCAATATAACATTGTTGGAAATTTTTCCGATTCTTGTGGCTGTGCATCTCTTGGGGAAGGAGTTTCGGGATCGCAGGGTGCGGTTCAATTGTGACAACATGGGAGTTGTTTGCGAGATTAATGGGCTTACTGCGTCCTCTCCTCCCGTCGTGCGAGTTTTGCAACGCTTGGTTTTGTTATGTTTGGCATTGAAAGCGCACGTGACGGCGACGCACGTGCCGGGTGTGAAGAATGATATAGCTGACTCTCTTTCTCGTTTACAGTGGGATCATTTTCGCTCATTGGCCCCAGAAGCGGAGTGCGAAGGTCTAGCCTGCCCGGAGGAGTTGTGGAAGGTGGTTTACAGTCTGCAGAGTCACTGATTAAGGCGTCGTTGGCTCCGAAAACTTGGGCGGCTTATCAGGCAGTGTGGTGTAATTGGGAAGAGTTTTTAACGACAATTCCAGTCGTGGGGGATGGGGTGGATCAACAAAGGGCCTTGTTGGCTTGGTTGGGGCAGGGAGCGAGGGAAGGATGGTCTTGTGCAAAAGTATCGCGGGTTTTGGCAGCACTATCTTTTGGTTTCCGTTTGCGGGGGATTAGGGATTTGTCAAAGACCTTTTTGGTGCAGCAGGCGGCGAAAGGTTTTCGTCGAAATAAGGGGCTGGGTGATACGAGGCGCCCAGTATCCTTTGCTTTGTTAGAGCGGTTGGGTTTTATTTTGGATACGACGTGTTCTTCTCGTTTTGAAGTCTTGTTATTCCGTTTGGCTTTTTCATTGGCATTTTTTGGGGCTTTGCGGGGTGGTGAGCTGGTTTCCAGTAATAGACAGGCGGTAGGCGGTTTGTTGGCTAAGGATGTGCTATTGACGGTGGGTGGAGTGGAGTTTTGGCTGCGTAAATCCAAGACGGATCAAGAGGGGAGGGGCCGTCGGGTAGTGTTGGGCAGGCTACCAGGGTATTTGATGTGTCCGGTGTTATGCTTGCAGCGCTTTTGGGAGTTGGGCCCCGGATTGGGGGGCGCATTGTTGTGCCATGCTGATGGTGGTAGACTGTCTAGGTATCAGTTTAACGCCATTTTCAAGAGGTCCATTCGAGCGTTAGGTTTGGATGATTCTCGTTTTGGGACTCATTCTTTCCGTATTGGGGCGGCGACTGAAGCGGCAGGTAGGGGTTTGGGTGCGTCATCAATACAACGTATTGGCGTTGGAAGTCTAATCGATTTAGGAGTTATATTAGGCCTTGACTCTCGAGGTGGGGGAGTTGGTTGGTTCTGTAGGGGGACGTGTAACGGTTGGAGTTGTTTTAAGGGTGTTCTTTTTTGGATGTTTAGTATTGTTTTCTCGTTTCAGGTGCTCCTCCCCTGCTGATTTGGATTTTCGGTCACTCCTTTGTCCACTGGGGAGCGTTGAGAGCTGACGTCAGGACAGATGGTCGGCAGCTGGGATTTCCCCGGTCTATGGTGGTGGTGCGATGGCTCGGTTTTCGAGGAATGCAGTGGAGGAGGGTGTTGCCCGAAATTCATGGGTGCGCTCGCTTGGACCGTGCTCCTGATGTTTTGGTACTCCATGTAGGGGGGAATGATCTTGCGGTGCGCCCCTTTTCGTGAGCTAGTAAAAGACATTAAGCAGGATTGCTTGCGGTTATGGGTATTATATCTGGGTGTCATTTTGGTTTGGTCCGAAATTGTTCCGCGCAGACGCTGGCGGAACATGAGGTCCCTGGTTAAGATTAATAAGGCCAGGATAAAGGTTAACAGGGCTGTGTCTTCTTTCATGGCTCGAAACGGTAATGTGTCGGTGCGACATTTTGATTTGGAGAAGGGTGAGGGGGATTTTTCGGTTGGCCGATGGGGTTCATCTGAATGCTGTTGGTTCGGATATTTGGGCTTTGGGTATTCAGGAAGGTATTGAAAGGGCCATAGCTTTGCGGTTTTAGGGGGTCTCGGGCCATTGAGGTTTTCAATGGGGCCCTCGTTGTGGCGGCTCAAGGGGGTGGGGAGAGAGTCCTTGAAGTTGTTGGAAATTGGTTTGGGGGGGACTC
Organism: Oophaga sylvatica; assembly: GCA_033576555.1. Classification (NCBI taxonomy): domain Eukaryota; kingdom Metazoa; phylum Chordata; class Amphibia; order Anura; family Dendrobatidae; genus Oophaga; species Oophaga sylvatica. Next base: position 141,399,930 of record JARQOD010000003.1, read on the forward strand.
TGTTTAGGGTCTCCCTGTCTGAAGTTACGTGATGGTGATCTGGTGAAAGGTGGAAGGGGAGTTCACACGGAGTGGGCGGATCCCCAGGTGGTTGGGTGAACAGCACACCTCAATTGTTGGTGCTCCCAAGCCTGTGGGGTAACGGCTGGGAGTAAGAGGTGGGGTGTTGTTCACAGGATATTGGTTCAATTCACCATGATCTTTGTAGCTTCAAGGACTCCTCCCTGATGTTGTTATGGTATTTATATATATATATTGTTATATATATATATTGTTATTTATTGTTAATATTGTTTGTATTTAAATAAAGGCTGCTGTGGCCATACATATTCCAAAGAATTACTGTAACTCGTTATTGGGGTGAGGATATCGGGGGTATCCTGACAATGGAAAAGGGGCTCAGTGTTGAGAGTCCTGGGTTCCGTACGGGTAAACAGCTCGACTATACCAACGTCAAGTAATGTCCGGAACAGAGCCTCCCTCCCCTCAAGAAAGAGGCGTGGGTGGAGGCCGGCATGACGGGGTTTGGAGGGGTTTAAAATGAGGGAGGAACATTTAAATGTGAGGGGATGGTGGGGGTTTATAAGGCAGTGATGGGGCGGTTCCAGGGTCAGTTCCTGTCTTGCCCCATCAGTGGTCCCGCCCTCCCTCCCTATTTGATGATGTTGTTATTTTGTATAATTTTGGGTCATGGCGGCTCAAGGGGGTGGGGAGAGAGTCCTTGAAGTTGTTGGAAATTGGTTTGGGGGGGACTCTGTTTAGGGTCTCCCTGTCTGAAGTTACGTGGTGGTGATCTGGTGAAAGGTGGAAGGGGAGTTCACACGGAGTGGGCGGATCCCCAGGTGGTTGGGTGAACAGCACACCTCAATTGTTGGTGCTCCCGAGCCTGTGGGGTAACGGCTGGGAGTAAGAGGTGGGGTGTTGTTCACAGGATATTGGTTCAGTTCACCATGATCTTTGTAGCTTCAAGGACTCCTCCCTGATGTTGTTATGGTATTTATATATATATATTGTTATATATATATTGTTATTTATTGTTAATATTGTTTGTATTTAAATAAAGGCTGCTGTGGCCATACATATTCCAAAGAATTACTGTAACTCGTTATTGGGGTGAGGATATCGGGGGTATCCTGACAATGGGAAAAGGGGCTCAGTGTTGAGAGTCCTGGGTTCCGTACGGGTAAACAGCTCGACTATACCAACGTCATGGTTTGGGGCTGTTTTTCTGCATCTGCCATTGGACCTTGCATAGAATTGATGGAAATATGAATGCTACCATGTACAAGGATATACTGGACAATGTTATGCTGCCAAATGATAACACCAAAGTAGGCAGGTGCTGGAAACTCCAAGAGGACAATGTTCCTAAGCACATATCAAATTTAATCAAAAATTGGTTAGGAAAAAAATGTTCGCCTGTTGCAATGGTCAAGCCAATCACCTGATTTAAGCCAAATAGAGCACCTTTGGGATGAGTTAGGGCGATGAGTTGGGGCCCATACCCATAGCAATAAAGATGAATTGTTTGCAGATTTGCAAATGGAATGAATATCTTGAATACCCTAGTGGCTTCAATGCCCCATCAGTGTGGTGCAGTAGTTAAAGCAAGAGGTTATGCTACAAAATACTACCGTATATACTCGTGTATAAGCCGACCCGTGTATAAGTCGACCCCCCAAATTTTGCCACAAAAAACTGGGAAAACTTATTGACTCGTGTATAAGCCGGGTGTATAAACTGCCCTCCTGCTCTGTGCTGCCCCCGTCCTGCTCCTTGCTCCCCCATCCAGCTCTGTGCTCCCCCATTCTCCCCTGTACTCCCCCCTCCTGCTCCATCCTCCGCTGTGCTCCCCCATTCCTTCTCCGTCCTCCTGTGCACCCACCCCGTCCTGCTCCGTGCTCCTCTGTGCCCTCCATCCTCTCCCCCCATCCTGCTCCGTGCTCCTCTGTGCCCTCCATCCTACCCCCGTCCTGCTCCATGCTCATTGTCCTCCTCCATGCTTCCCCCATCCTCCGTTCTCCCCCCCGTCCTCCTCCATGCTTCCTCCGTCCTCCTCCATGCTTCGCCGTCCACCGTTCTCCCCCCCGTCCTGCTCCATGCTTCCCCGTCCTCCGTTCTCCCCCCATCCTCCATGCTTCCCCCGTCCACTGTTCTCCCCCCCCATCCTGCTCCGTGCTCCTTGTCCTCTCCTCCATCATACTCACCCCTCCCCGTGCCATCGCTGAACGTCCCTGCAATCCTGTGTTCTCCCCAGCTTCCTGCAGCTCTCCAGCGCTGAGCGGTGACGTAATACCGCTCATTAAGGCCATGAATATGGACGCCACGCCTATGGGAGTGGCGTCGCGTCCATATTACATGACCTTAATGAGCGGGTATTACGTCACCGCTCAGCGCTGGAGAGCTGCAGGAAGCCGGGGAGAACGCAGCTTTGCAGGGACGTTCAGCGAATGGGCACGGGGAGGGGTGAGTATGATGTCCCAGCCACCAGCTCCTGCCGCGGCATCCCCTCCCCGGCTGGTTTCTGCCCTATGACTCGTGTATAAGCCGAGGGGCATTTTCAGCACGAAAAAAGGTGCTGAAAATCTCGGCTTATACACGAGTATATATGGTAAGTTATGAAATTAATGAATTACTCTCTATGTTGAGATCAATAAATAGCATATGCAAAACTTTTGGAAGTCAGTTTTCTTTAATTAAATGATCATGCCTATATTCTAAAGCATTTTTATTAAAATTAAAGTCTTGCATGATGACAACTTTATACACTTTCAACTCATCACCAGGAAAATGGCATCAGAACAACCAGACAGAAGTAATCACACCTTAAAAAAAAAGAAAAACTTTTTGTCACCAATTTTTTCACATGTACAGCACCATAGAATCAATGGTGCTTTAAAAATAAATAATAATATGACACATGTTGTTTAAATGCAGCACAATTATGAAGACAGCAGCTTCCAAACCAATCTATATCTGTTATAGAGTCTGTGTGGCCATCTTGTTTCTGCTCCCATATCTACAGTGGGGAAAATAAGTATTTGATACACTGTCGATTTTGCAAGTTTTCCCACCTACAAAGAATGGAAAGGTCTGTAATTTTTATTGTAGGTACACTTCAACTGTAAGAGACAGAATGTGAAAAATAAAAAACAGAAAATCACATCGCATGATTTTTGCATAATTAAATTGTATTTTATGGCATGAAATAAATATTTGATCATCTACCAACCTGCAAGAATTCTGACTCTCATAAACCAGTTAGTTTTTCTTTAAGAAGCCTTCCTACTATGCACTCATTACCTGTATTAATTGCACCTGTTTGAACTTGTTACCTGTGTAAAAGAAACCTGTCCACACACTCAATCACACTCCAACCTCTCCACCATGGCCAAGAACAAAAAACTGTCTAAGGACGCCAGGGACAAAACTGTAGATTTGCACAAGCTGGGATGGGCTACAGGACAATAAGCAAGCAGCTTGGTGAGAAATCAACTACTGTTGACACAATTATTAGAAAAAAGAAACACAAGATGATTGTCAATCGTCCTTGGTCTGGGGCTCCATGCAAAATCTCACCTTGTGGGGTAAGGATGATTCTGAGAAAGGTTAGGAATCAGCCCGAAATTCACGGGAGGACCTGGTCAATGACCTGAAGAGAGCTGGGACCACAGTCTCAAACATTAGCGTTTGTAACACACTACACCGTCATGGATTAAAATCCTGCCGGGCACGCAAGGTCCCCCTGCTCACGCCAGCACATGTCATGGGCTCGTTTGAACTTCACCAAGGACCATCTGGATGATCCAGAGGAAGCATGGGAGAAGGTCATGTAGCAACGAGCCCAATGTAAGTCTATGGGAAACTAGAAATTTCTAGTCTGCAGAGGGACCAAAAATTGTGGAAATCAATGGGAACAGTGCTCAAATGACATGGGAACAGCATGGGGAAGACCCCTGGAATAGTGTTGAGCATTCCGATACCGCAAGTATCGGGTATCGGCCGATATTCGCGTTATCGGAATTCCGATACTTAATTCCGATACTTTTTCCATATCGTATACCGGAATCGGAAGTTCCCATAATTCTTTGAGAGGCAATGTGATTTTAGTCAGCCAATGAGGAATCCTACGAAGTGTGGGCACATCCTGTAATGCTGCGGTCATCTTAACTAATGGCATGGCTGTGATTGGCTGCTGAAATGATGTCAGAATGCACTATAAAAGGCGCCGCCGCCATTTTAGCGTCACTGTGCTGTGAACTCAGTAAGGGACAGAACGCTACTCTGCTAACTCTGAGGGACAGTTACATATTGCGATTTTGTGTACTACTGTGCTTGAGGCAGGCTAGTTTACCAACCGCTGTGTAAAGCTTCATTTTGCCAGTGTTGTTTTAACAGCTCTGTGCAAGGTGTGTGTGTGACAGTGCAGGTGACGCTGCAGTTTGCTCTGCATCCACCGCTGTTTGTAGGCATCTGCACGTGTCACTGACTCTTTTTTTTTATTTTATTTAGTGGAATTGGTGCAGCTCCATTATATTAGAAAAAAATCAAATCTATTAGTGTGACGTGCTTCCATCCGTATACAATACATTGGTTGCAAACACTATAGAACTACACAAAGGAGCTTTTCACAGATAGTGAATAGTTGTGTTTCAGTGTTCACTGCAGTCTGTGAGGTTTTGATTTTTTGAGTGCAGATCACGCTCCAGTTAGTTCTTCAACCACTGCCGGTTGTAGTCTGCTGAGCGTGTGTCACTGCCTCATCCTTCACATTTTTCTCTAATTGGTGCTGCTCCATTTTAGTGGAAAAAAATCTAATCTATTAGTGTGACGCGCTTCCATCCGTATACAATACATTGGTTGCAAACACTATAGAACTACACAAAGGAGCTTTTCACAGATAGTGAATAGTTGTGTTTCAGTGTTCACTGTATTCTGTGAGCTTTTCATTTTGTGAGTGCAGATTACGCTCCAGTTTGTACTTCAACCACTGCCGGTTGTAGTCTGCTGAGCGTGTGTCACTGCCTCATCCTTCACATTTTTCTCTAATTGGTGCTGCTCCATTTTAGTGGAAAAAAAACTAATCTATTAGTGTGACGCGCTTCCATCCGTATACAATACATTGGTTGCAAACACTATAGAACTACACAAAGGAGCTTTTCACAGATAGTGAATAGTTGTGTTTCAGTGTTCACTGTAGTCTGTGAGCTTTTCATTTTGTGAGTGCAGATTACGCTCCAGTTTGTACTTCAACCACTGCCGGTTGTAGTCTGCTGAGCGTGTGTCACTGCCTCATCCTTCACATTTTTCTCTAATTGGTGCTGCTCCATTTTAGTGGAAAAAAATATATATCTATTAGTGTGACGCGCTTCCATCCGTATACAATACATTGGTTGCAAACACTATAGAACTACACAAAGGAGCTTTTCACAGATAGTGAATAGTTGTGTTTCAGTGTTCACTGTATTCTGTGAGCTTTTCATTTTGTGAGTGCAGATTACGCTCCAGTTTGTACTTCAACCACTGCCGGTTGTAGTCTGCTGAGCGTGTGTCACTGCCTCATCCTTCACATTTTTCTCTAATTGGTGCTGCTCCATTTTAGTGGAAAAAAAACTAATCTATTAGTGTGACGCGCTTCCATCCGTATACAATACATTGGTTGCAAACACTATAGAACTACACAAAGGAGCTTTTCACAGATAGTGAATAGTTGTGTTTCAGTGTTCACTGTAGTCTGTGAGCTTTTCATTTTGTGAGTGCAGATTACGCTCCAGTTTGTACTTCAACCACTGCCGGTTGTAGTCTGCTGAGCGTGTGTCACTGTCTCATCCTTCACATTTTTCTCTAATTGGTGCTGCTCCATTTTAGTGGAAAAAAATATAATCTATTAGTGTGACGCGCTTCCATCCGTATACAATACATTGGTTGCAAACACTATAGAACTACACAAAGGAGCTTTTCACAGATAGTGAATAGTTGTGTTTCAGTGTTCACTGTATTCTGTGAGCTTTTCATTTTGTGAGTGCAGATTACGCTCCAGTTTGTACTTCAACCACTGCCGGTTGTAGTCTGCTGAGCGTGTGTCACTGCCTCATCCTTCACATTTTTCTCTAATTGGTGCTGCTCCATTTTAGTGGAAAAAAAAACTAATCTATTAGTGTGACGCGCTTCCATCCGTATACAATACATTGGTTGCAAACACTATAGAACTACACAAAGGAGCTTTTCACAGATAGTGAATAGTTGTGTTTCAGTGTTCACTGTAGTCTGTGAGCTTTTCATTTTGTGAGTGCAGATTACGCTCCAGTTTGTACTTCAACCACTGCCGGTTGTAGTCTGCTGAGCGTGTGTCACTGTCTCATCCTTCACATTTTTCTCTAATTGGTGCTGCTCCATTTTAGTGGAAAAAAAACTAATCTATTAGTGTGACGCGCTTCCATCCGTATACAATACATTGGTTGCAAACACTATAGAACTACACAAAGGAGCTTTTCACAGATAGTGAATAGTTGTGTTTCAGTGTTCACTGTAGTCTGTGAGCTTTTCATTTTGTGAGTGCAGATTACGCTCCAGTTTGTACTTCAACCACTGCCGGTTGTAGTCTGCTGAGCGTGTGTCACTGCCTCATCCTTCACATTTTTCTCTAATTGGTGCTGCTCCATTTTAGTGGAAAAAAAACTAATCTATTAGTGTGACGCGCTTCCATCCGTATACAATACATTGGTTGCAAACACTATAGAACTACACAAAGGAGCTTTTCACAGATAGTGAATAGTTGTGTTTCAGTGTTCACTGTAGTCTGTGAGCTTTTCATTTTGTGAGTGCAGATTACGCTCCAGTTTGTACTTCAACCACTGCCGGTTGTAGTCTGCTGAGCGTGTGTCACTGTCTCATCCTTCACATTTTTCTCTAATTGGTGCTGCTCCATTTTAGTGGAAAAAAATATAATCTATTAGTGTGACGCGCTTCCATCCGTATACAATACATTGGTTGCAAACACTATAGAACTACACAAAGGGCCTTTCACAGATACTGAACAGTTGTCTGCAGGGTTCACTGTAGTCTGTGAGGAATAACCACACTTAGGCCTTAACTTTTCTGACTTTCTTTATCAATCTACCAAGATGAAGAAGTCAGTGAGTAAGGCACGTGGTCGTGGTCGAGGCCGTGGATTTGCAGCAGGGAGAGGACGTGGGGATTCTGTGGCTGCTGCCGCACCCAGTGACACAGCATCCACCAGTTTTCCCCGTGAGCGTTCCTTTATGCGCACTTTTGTAGGAGCTCAGCGTACCCCCTGCTGCGTGAAGAACAAATTGAAGCCGTTGTTGGTTGGATGGCAGCCAATGCATCGACTTCAATACCTTCCACCTCCTCTCAGGACCACAGCACTGTTGAACAACCATCAGTCTCTTCACCGCCTGCCAAATTGCCCAGGCAGTCAGAGAGCTCTGTACAGGAGCCAGCTGAGTCTCTGCTTCTGTTCTCAGAATCTGTTGGCTTGGAAACAGGGGCCCAGCCAAGCAGCATTCTGGAATGTGAAGAAGAGGCAGTATGCAGTGATGCGCAACAGCTGTGTCTCTCTGAATCTGAAGAGGCGGGTGAGCCAGTGCCGATGGTCAGCACACCGCAGAACGCATCTGATGATGATGAGACTCAGTTGCCAGTTTCTGTTGAGCATGGTGCTGGCCAGACCACCCAACAACAGCAGGTGTTGGAAGAGGGTAGTGGTGGAGATGATGAGGTCCAAGACCCAACATGGCGTGAGGAACAGGAAGTGGTGGGAGCAGCTCTGAGGAAGAGATTGCCCCAACGGTCCAAACAGTAGGGAGAGGTAGGCTGCAGACTCGCTTGCCTGTAGCCTCCAGTTTGGCACCCGTTCGGAGCAGTTCTCTTACAACAGCCAAACCGGGCGCTCCCAGGACTTGCTCTGCGTGGTCCTTTTTTGATACAGTTGCAGATGATATTTGCTATGTCAAATGCAAGCTGTGTAATCAAAAAATTAAAAGAGGTAAAAGTGTCAGTAACCTTAATACAACAAATATGTGGAAACATGTGCGGTCAAAGCACTTTGTTGAGTTACAAAGACACACTGGAGATGTAGGCCAACCTACAGCAGCACCTACATCTTCAGCTCCTGTTGGAGCCTCTTCCTCAGTTCACACACAGCTGGTAAGGCTTCCTCAAAGGATCGCCATGGAAGAACCTCTGTCACTGTTGTCCAGAGACACAGTGTTATTCCACCCACAGGTGCAAGTTCCTGTCATCCTCACACACCCAGGCCACAAAACAGCCATCGGTAGCACAGGCATGGGATAAAAGACGGCCATACTCGGCAAACCATCCACGAGCACAGGCTCTGAATGCTGTCATTGCAAAACTCCTGTCCCTTGAAATGCTGTCATTCAGGCTGGTGGAGACTGACAGTTTCCGTGAATTAATGGCATTGGCAGTCCCACAATACAATGTGCCCAGCCGATTTTATTTCAGCAGGCAAGCCGTCCCTGGTCTGCAAAAGCATGTTGAGGCAAAAATTAAACATGCGCTACTAAACGCCGTCAGTAGCAAGGTCCACCTGACCACCGATGCGTGGACCAGTACCCATGGCCAGGGACGATACCTTTCACTCACTGCCCATTGGGTGAATGTTGTGGAGCCGGGTACAGATCTTGCGAGTGGCGCTGTACGTGTTCTGCCAACTCCAAGGATTGCCGGAATCAAGTCTGTCCACATTGACTCCTCCTCCTACTCCAGTTCCTCAGAATCATCGCTGCAGGAGCCGTCACGGCTCTACCTCCACATGGACCCGTGGACGCTTACCTGATGCGACCGATATGAGCACAGCCGTGGCCAAACGGCAACAGGCCGTTCTGAAATTAATTCCCATGGGGAATCGAAGCCACACAGCGCAGGAGGTCTGGAATGCCATCAAGCAGGGAGGCGACGTGTGGTTTTTGCCAGCGAATCTCCAGCCAGGCTTGGTAGTGTGTGACAATGGCCGAAATCTGGTGGCAGCTCTGGGCCTTGGCAACCTCACTCACATACCATGTCTGGCACATGTGCTCAACTTGGTCGTGCAGAGTTTTTTGAGGGACTATCCGGATCTTGATGCACTGCTGCACAAGGTCCGCCTAGAGTGCGCTCACTTGCGACGTTCCAGCATGGCCAGATCGCGCATTGCAGCTCTGCAACGCAGATTGCGCCTTCCTGAACATCGCATCATATGTGACGTATCCACCAGGTGGAATTCAACGTTACATATGTTGGAGCGGTTGTGTGAG